>OY796674.1:34311702-34641989 GCA_963680715.1 Tetragnatha montana | reverse complement strand
TCAGACTGGATCCAGACGCTAGTGAGTTTAGTGCGATCCCAGCGCCACAATTCTCCCAACCTGTAACAAAATGTCATGCTTTTCGATTTCCATTATGGCCTATGGCCGTGGACTCTCTGTTCTAGTACTCTGTGCCCTATACCTTCATTCCAACTCCGACTCTTCCCGTTTTTCAGTTCATCCTGATAGTTTAAAGGACTTTTTGTCTGGAAGGACATGGAACACAAAACAATCTACCTTTAGGGCATGAAGGAGACCGATTTAGAGGGACGGAGTTATAGTTTTCAAAAGAAAATCACAGTAATCCAAATTTATGATGCATGTTTAAGGATATTTTTCAACACTAAAATCGAATATTCCATTTAAATTAATAATATTTGAAATATCCAACGAAAAATTTTAAAATTAAATTTTTCATTGGATATTTCAAATATTTTCAATTTAAATGGAATATTCGATTTTAGTATTGAAAAAATATCTTAAATATGCATTAAATATTTTTATTACTATGATTTTTTTTTTTGAAATTTTTTTTAAACCGGATGATCTGAGATCTGAGATCTGAGATCTGAGATCTGAGATCTGAGATCTGAGATCTGAGATCTGAGATCTGAGATCTGAGATCTGAGATCTGAGATCTGAGATCTGAGATCTGAGATCTGAGATCTGAGATCTGAGATCTGAGATCTGAGATCTGAGATCTGAGATCTGAGATCTGAGATCTGAGATCTGAGATCTGAGATCTGAGATCTGAGATCTGAGATCTGAGATCTGAGATCTGAGATCTGAGATCTGAGATCTGAGATCTGAGATCTGAGATCTGAGATCTGAGATCTGAGATCTGAGATCTGAGATCTGAGATCTGAGATCTGAGATCTGAGATCTGAGATCTGAGATCTGAGATCTGAGATCTGAGATCTGAGATCTGAGATCTGAGATCTGAGATCTGAGATCTGAGATCGTGTACTTTGGCATGTGGAGTCCCGGTGCTTGGGATTCTCGAGGGGGTCGGGGGGCATACAGTTGGATTTTCGCGCGAAAATCCAACTGTATGCCCCCCGCCCTCCTCTCTCGAACCCGAGGGTGTACGGTGGCAGGTAGAGTCCCGGTGCTTGGGATTCTCGAGGGGGTCGGGGGGCATACAGTTGGATTTTCGCGCGAAAATCCAACTGTATGCCCCCCGCCCTCCTCTCTCGAACCCGAGGGTGTACGGTGGCAGGTAGAGTCCCGGTGCTTGGGATTCTCGAGGGGGTCGGGGGGCATACAGTTGGATTTTCGCGCGAAAATCCAACTGTATGCCCCCCGCCCTCCTCTCTCGAACCCGAGGGTGTACGGTGGCAGGTAGAGTCCCGGTGCTTGGGATTCTCGAGGGGGTCGGGGGGCATACAGTTGGATTTTCGCGCGAAAATCCAACTGTATGCCCCCCGCCCTCCTCTCTCGAACCCGAGGGTGTACGGTGGCAGGTAGAGTCCCGGTGCTTGGGATTCTCGAGGGGGTCGGGGGGCATACAGTTGGATTTTCGCGCGAAAATCCAACTGTATGCCCCCCGCCCTCCTCTCTCGAACCCGAGGGTGTACGGTGGCAGGTAGAGTCCCGGTGCTTGGGATTCTCGAGGGGGTCGGGGGGCATACAGTTGGATTTTCGCGCGAAAATCCAACTGTATGCCCCCCGCCCTCCTCTCTCGAACCCGAGGGTGTACGGTGGCAGGTAGAGTCCCGGTGCTTGGGATTCTCGAGGGGGTCGGGGGGCATACAGTTGGATTTTCGCGCGAAAATCCAACTGTATGCCCCCCGCCCTCCTCTCTCGAACCCGAGGGTGTACGGTGGCAGGTAGAGTCCCGGTGCTTGGGATTCTCGAGGGGGTCGGGGGGCATACAGTTGGATTTTCGCGCGAAAATCCAACTGTATGCCCCCCGCCCTCCTCTCTCGAACCCGAGGGTGTACGGTGGCAGGTAGAGTCCCGGTGCTTGGGATTCTCGAGGGGGTCGGGGGGCATACAGTTGGATTTTCGCGCGAAAATCCAACTGTATGCCCCCCGCCCTCCTCTCTCGAACCCGAGGGTGTACGGTGGCAGGTAGAGTCCCGGTGCTTGGGATTCTCGAGGGGGTCGGGGGGCATACAGTTGGATTTTCGCGCGAAAATCCAACTGTATGCCCCCCGCCCTCCTCTCTCGAACCCGAGGGTGTACGGTGGCAGGTAGAGTCCCGGTGCTTGGGATTCTCGAGGGGGTCGGGGGGCATACAGTTGGATTTTCGCGCGAAAATCCAACTGTATGCCCCCCGCCCTCCTCTCTCGAACCCGAGGGTGTACGGTGGCAGGTAGAGTCCCGGTGCTTGGGATTCTCGAGGGGGTCGGGGGGCATACAGTTGGATTTTCGCGCGAAAATCCAACTGTATGCCCCCCGCCCTCCTCTCTCGAACCCGAGGGTGTACGGTGGCAGGTAGAGTCCCGGTGCTTGGGATTCTCGAGGGGGTCGGGGGGCATACAGTTGGATTTTCGCGCGAAAATCCAACTGTATGCCCCCCGCCCTCCTCTCTCGAACCCGAGGGTGTACGGTGGCAGGTAGAGTCCCGGTGCTTGGGATTCTCGAGGGGGTCGGGGGGCATACAGTTGGATTTTCGCGCGAAAATCCAACTGTATGCCCCCCGCCCTCCTCTCTCGAACCCGAGGGTGTACGGTGGCAGGTAGAGTCCCGGTGCTTGGGATTCTCGAGGGGGTCGGGGGGCATACAGTTGGATTTTCGCGCGAAAATCCAACTGTATGCCCCCCGCCCTCCTCTCTCGAACCCGAGGGTGTACGGTGGCAGGTAGAGTCCCGGTGCTTGGGATTCTCGAGGGGGTCGGGGGGCATACAGTTGGATTTTCGCGCGAAAATCCAACTGTATGCCCCCCGCCCTCCTCTCTCGAACCCGAGGGTGTACGGTGGCAGGTAGAGTCCCGGTGCTTGGGATTCTCGAGGGGGTCGGGGGGCATACAGTTGGATTTTCGCGCGAAAATCCAACTGTATGCCCCCCGCCCTCCTCTCTCGAACCCGAGGGTGTACGGTGGCAGGTAGAGTCCCGGTGCTTGGGATTCTCGAGGGGGTCGGGGGGCATACAGTTGGATTTTCGCGCGAAAATCCAACTGTATGCCCCCCGCCCTCCTCTCTCGAACCCGAGGGTGTACGGTGGCAGGTAGAGTCCCGGTGCTTGGGATTCTCGAGGGGGTCGGGGGGCATACAGTTGGATTTTCGCGCGAAAATCCAACTGTATGCCCCCCGCCCTCCTCTCTCGAACCCGAGGGTGTACGGTGGCAGGTAGAGTCCCGGTGCTTGGGATTCTCGAGGGGGTCGGGGGGCATACAGTTGGATTTTCGCGCGAAAATCCAACTGTATGCCCCCCGCCCTCCTCTCTCGAACCCGAGGGTGTACGGTGGCAGGTAGAGTCCCGGTGCTTGGGATTCTCGAGGGGGTCGGGGGGCATACAGTTGGATTTTCGCGCGAAAATCCAACTGTATGCCCCCCGCCCTCCTCTCTCGAACCCGAGGGTGTACGGTGGCAGGTAGAGTCCCGGTGCTTGGGATTCTCGAGGGGGTCGGGGGGCATACAGTTGGATTTTCGCGCGAAAATCCAACTGTATGCCCCCCGCCCTCCTCTCTCGAACCCGAGGGTGTACGGTGGCAGGTAGAGTCCCGGTGCTTGGGATTCTCGAGGGGGTCGGGGGGCATACAGTTGGATTTTCGCGCGAAAATCCAACTGTATGCCCCCCGCCCTCCTCTCTCGAACCCGAGGGTGTACGGTGGCAGGTAGAGTCCCGGTGCTTGGGATTCTCGAGGGGGTCGGGGGGCATACAGTTGGATTTTCGCGCGAAAATCCAACTGTATGCCCCCCGCCCTCCTCTCTCGAACCCGAGGGTGTACGGTGGCAGGTAGAGTCCCGGTGCTTGGGATTCTCGAGGGGGTCGGGGGGCATACAGTTGGATTTTCGCGCTAAAATCCAACTGTATGCCCCCCGCCCTCCTCTCTCGAACCCGAGGGTGTACGGTGGCAGGTAGAGTCCCGGTGCTTGGGATTCTCGAGGGGGTCGGGGGGCATACAGTTGGATTTTCGCGCGAAAATCCAACTGTATGCCCCCCGCCCTCCTCTCTCGAACCCGAGGGTGTACGGTGGCAGGTAGAGTCCCGGTGCTTGGGATTCTCGAGGGGGTCGGGGGGCATACAGTTGGATTTTCGCGCGAAAATCCAACTGTATGCCCCCCGCCCTCCTCTCTCGAACCCGAGGGTGTACGGTGGCAGGTAGAGTCCCGGTGCTTGGGATTCTCGAGGGGGTCGGGGGGCATACAGTTGGATTTTCGCGCGAAAATCCAACTGTATGCCCCCCGCCCTCCTCTCTCGAACCCGAGGGTGTACGGTGGCAGGTAGAGTCCCGGTGCTTGGGATTCTCGAGGGGGTCGGGGGGCATACAGTTGGATTTTCGCGCGAAAATCCAACTGTATGCCCCCCCGCCCTCCTCTCTCGAACCCGAGGGTGTACGGTGGCAGGTAGAGTCCCGGTGCTTGGGATTCTCGAGGGGGTCGGGGGGCATACAGTTGGATTTTCGCGCGAAAATCCAACTGTATGCCCCCCGCCCTCCTCTCTCGAACCCGAGGGTGTACGGTGGCAGGTAGAGTCCCGGTGCTTGGGATTCTCGAGGGGGTCGGGGGGCATACAGTTGGATTTTCGCGCGAAAATCCAACTGTATGCCCCCCGCCCTCCTCTCTCGAACCCGAGGGTGTACGGTGGCAGGTAGAGTCCCGGTGCTTGGGATTCTCGAGGGGGTCGGGGGGCATACAGTTGGATTTTCGCGCGAAAATCCAACTGTATGCCCCCCGCCCTCCTCTCTCGAACCCGAGGGTGTACGGTGGCAGGTAGAGTCCCGGTGCTTGGGATTCTCGAGGGGGTCGGGGGGCATACAGTTGGATTTTCGCGCGAAAATCCAACTGTATGCCCCCCGCCCTCCTCTCTCGAACCCGAGGGTGTACGGTGGCAGGTAGAGTCCCGGTGCTTGGGATTCTCGAGGGGGTCGGGGGGCATACAGTTGGATTTTCGCGCGAAAATCCAACTGTATGCCCCCCGCCCTCCTCTCTCGAACCCGAGGGTGTACGGTGGCAGGTAGAGTCCCGGTGCTTGGGATTCTCGAGGGGGTCGGGGGGCATACAGTTGGATTTTCGCGCGAAAATCCAACTGTATGCCCCCCGCCCTCCTCTCTCGAACCCGAGGGTGTACGGTGGCAGGTAGAGTCCCGGTGCTTGGGATTCTCGAGGGGGTCGGGGGGCATACAGTTGGATTTTCGCGCGAAAATCCAACTGTATGCCCCCCGCCCTCCTCTCTCGAACCCGAGGGTGTACGGTGGCAGGTAGAGTCCCGGTGCTTGGGATTCTCGAGGGGGTCGGGGGGCATACAGTTGGATTTTCGCGCGAAAATCCAACTGTATGCCCCCCGCCCTCCTCTCTCGAACCCGAGGGTGTACGGTGGCAGGTAGAGTCCCGGTGCTTGGGATTCTCGAGGGGGTCGGGGGGCATACAGTTGGATTTTCGCGCGAAAATCCAACTGTATGCCCCCCGCCCTCCTCTCTCGAACCCGAGGGTGTACGGTGGCAGGTAGAGTCCCGGTGCTTGGGATTCTCGAGGGGGTCGGGGGGCATACAGTTGGATTTTCGCGCGAAAATCCAACTGTATGCCCCCCGCCCTCCTCTCTCGAACCCGAGGGTGTACGGTGGCAGGTAGAGTCCCGGTGCTTGGGATTCTCGAGGGGGTCGGGGGGCATACAGTTGGATTTTCGCGCGAAAATCCAACTGTATGCCCCCCGCCCTCCTCTCTCGAACCCGAGGGTGTACGGTGGCAGGTAGAGTCCCGGTGCTTGGGATTCTCGAGGGGGTCGGGGGGCATACAGTTGGATTTTCGCGCGAAAATCCAACTGTATGCCCCCCGCCCTCCTCTCTCGAACCCGAGGGTGTACGGTGGCAGGTAGAGTCCCGGTGCTTGGGATTCTCGAGGGGGTCGGGGGGCATACAGTTGGATTTTCGCGCGAAAATCCAACTGTATGCCCCCCGCCCTCCTCTCTCGAACCCGAGGGTGTACGGTGGCAGGTAGAGTCCCGGTGCTTGGGATTCTCGAGGGGGTCGGGGGGCATACAGTTGGATTTTCGCGCGAAAATCCAACTGTATGCCCCCCGCCCTCCTCTCTCGAACCCGAGGGTGTACGGTGGCAGGTAGAGTCCCGGTGCTTGGGATTCTCGAGGGGGTCGGGGGGCATACAGTTGGATTTTCGCGCGAAAATCCAACTGTATGCCCCCCGCCCTCCTCTCTCGAACCCGAGGGTGTACGGTGGCAGGTAGAGTCCCGGTGCTTGGGATTCTCGAGGGGGTCGGGGGGCATACAGTTGGATTTTCGCGCGAAAATCCAACTGTATGCCCCCCGCCCTCCTCTCTCGAACCCGAGGGTGTACGGTGGCAGGTAGAGTCCCGGTGCTTGGGATTCTCGAGGGGGTCGGGGGGCATACAGTTGGATTTTCGCGCGAAAATCCAACTGTATGCCCCCCGCCCTCCTCTCTCGAACCCGAGGGTGTACGGTGGCAGGTAGAGTCCCGGTGCTTGGGATTCTCGAGGGGGTCGGGGGGCATACAGTTGGATTTTCGCGCGAAAATCCAACTGTATGCCCCCCGCCCTCCTCTCTCGAACCCGAGGGTGTACGGTGGCAGGTAGAGTCCCGGTGCTTGGGATTCTCGAGGGGGTCGGGGGGCATACAGTTGGATTTTCGCGCGAAAATCCAACTGTATGCCCCCCGCCCTCCTCTCTCGAACCCGAGGGTGTACGGTGGCAGGTAGAGTCCCGGTGCTTGGGATTCTCGAGGGGGTCGGGGGGCATACAGTTGGATTTTCGCGCGAAAATCCAACTGTATGCCCCCCGCCCTCCTCTCTCGAACCCGAGGGTGTACGGTGGCAGGTAGAGTCCCGGTGCTTGGGATTCTCGAGGGGGTCGGGGGGCATACAGTTGGATTTTCGCGCGAAAATCCAACTGTATGCCCCCCGCCCTCCTCTCTCGAACCCGAGGGTGTACGGTGGCAGGTAGAGTCCCGGTGCTTGGGATTCTCGAGGGGGTCGGGGGGCATACAGTTGGATTTTCGCGCGAAAATCCAACTGTATGCCCCCCGCCCTCCTCTCTCGAACCCGAGGGTGTACGGTGGCAGGTAGAGTCCCGGTGCTTGGGATTCTCGAGGGGGTCGGGGGGCATACAGTTGGATTTTCGCGCGAAAATCCAACTGTATGCCCCCCGCCCTCCTCTCTCGAACCCGAGGGTGTACGGTGGCAGGTAGAGTCCCGGTGCTTGGGATTCTCGAGGGGGTCGGGGGGCATACAGTTGGATTTTCGCGCGAAAATCCAACTGTATGCCCCCCGCCCTCCTCTCTCGAACCCGAGGGTGTACGGTGGCAGGTAGAGTCCCGGTGCTTGGGATTCTCGAGGGGGTCGGGGGGCATACAGTTGGATTTTCGCGCGAAAATCCAACTGTATGCCCCCCGCCCTCCTCTCTCGAACCCGAGGGTGTACGGTGGCAGGTAGAGTCCCGGTGCTTGGGATTCTCGAGGGGGTCGGGGGGCATACAGTTGGATTTTCGCGCGAAAATCCAACTGTATGCCCCCCGCCCTCCTCTCTCGAACCCGAGGGTGTACGGTGGCAGGTAGAGTCCCGGTGCTTGGGATTCTCGAGGGGGTCGGGGGGCATACAGTTGGATTTTCGCGCGAAAATCCAACTGTATGCCCCCCGCCCTCCTCTCTCGAACCCGAGGGTGTACGGTGGCAGGTAGAGTCCCGGTGCTTGGGATTCTCGAGGGGGTCGGGGGGCATACAGTTGGATTTTCGCGCGAAAATCCAACTGTATGCCCCCCGCCCTCCTCTCTCGAACCCGAGGGTGTACGGTGGCAGGTAGAGTCCCGGTGCTTGGGATTCTCGAGGGGGTCGGGGGGCATACAGTTGGATTTTCGCGCGAAAATCCAACTGTATGCCCCCCGCCCTCCTCTCTCGAACCCGAGGGTGTACGGTGGCAGGTAGAGTCCCGGTGCTTGGGATTCTCGAGGGGGTCGGGGGGCATACAGTTGGATTTTCGCGCGAAAATCCAACTGTATGCCCCCCGCCCTCCTCTCTCGAACCCGAGGGTGTACGGTGGCAGGTAGAGTCCCGGTGCTTGGGATTCTCGAGGGGGTCGGGGGGCATACAGTTGGATTTTCGCGCGAAAATCCAACTGTATGCCCCCCGCCCTCCTCTCTCGAACCCGAGGGTGTACGGTGGCAGGTAGAGTCCCGGTGCTTGGGATTCTCGAGGGGGTCGGGGGGCATACAGTTGGATTTTCGCGCGAAAATCCAACTGTATGCCCCCCGCCCTCCTCTCTCGAACCCGAGGGTGTACGGTGGCAGGTAGAGTCCCGGTGCTTGGGATTCTCGAGGGGGTCGGGGGGCATACAGTTGGATTTTCGCGCGAAAATCCAACTGTATGCCCCCCGCCCTCCTCTCTCGAACCCGAGGGTGTACGGTGGCAGGTAGAGTCCCGGTGCTTGGGATTCTCGAGGGGGTCGGGGGGCATACAGTTGGATTTTCGCGCGAAAATCCAACTGTATGCCCCCCGCCCTCCTCTCTCGAACCCGAGGGTGTACGGTGGCAGGTAGAGTCCCGGTGCTTGGGATTCTCGAGGGGGTCGGGGGGCATACAGTTGGATTTTCGCGCGAAAATCCAACTGTATGCCCCCCGCCCTCCTCTCTCGAACCCGAGGGTGTACGGTGGCAGGTAGAGTCCCGGTGCTTGGGATTCTCGAGGGGGTCGGGGGGCATACAGTTGGATTTTCGCGCGAAAATCCAACTGTATGCCCCCCGCCCTCCTCTCTCGAACCCGAGGGTGTACGGTGGCAGGTAGAGTCCCGGTGCTTGGGATTCTCGAGGGGGTCGGGGGGCATACAGTTGGATTTTCGCGCGAAAATCCAACTGTATGCCCCCCGCCCTCCTCTCTCGAACCCGAGGGTGTACGGTGGCAGGTAGAGTCCCGGTGCTTGGGATTCTCGAGGGGGTCGGGGGGCATACAGTTGGATTTTCGCGCGAAAATCCAACTGTATGCCCCCCGCCCTCCTCTCTCGAACCCGAGGGTGTACGGTGGCAGGTAGAGTCCCGGTGCTTGGGATTCTCGAGGGGGTCGGGGGGCATACAGTTGGATTTTCGCGCGAAAATCCAACTGTATGCCCCCCGCCCTCCTCTCTCGAACCCGAGGGTGTACGGTGGCAGGTAGAGTCCCGGTGCTTGGGATTCTCGAGGGGGTCGGGGGGCATACAGTTGGATTTTCGCGCGAAAATCCAACTGTATGCCCCCCGCCCTCCTCTCTCGAACCCGAGGGTGTACGGTGGCAGGTAGAGTCCCGGTGCTTGGGATTCTCGAGGGGGTCGGGGGGCATACAGTTGGATTTTCGCGCGAAAATCCAACTGTATGCCCCCCGCCCTCCTCTCTCGAACCCGAGGGTGTACGGTGGCAGGTAGAGTCCCGGTGCTTGGGATTCTCGAGGGGGTCGGGGGGCATACAGTTGGATTTTCGCGCGAAAATCCAACTGTATGCCCCCCGCCCTCCTCTCTCGAACCCGAGGGTGTACGGTGGCAGGTAGAGTCCCGGTGCTTGGGATTCTCGAGGGGGTCGGGGGGCATACAGTTGGATTTTCGCGCGAAAATCCAACTGTATGCCCCCCGCCCTCCTCTCTCGAACCCGAGGGTGTACGGTGGCAGGTAGAGTCCCGGTGCTTGGGATTCTCGAGGGGGTCGGGGGGCATACAGTTGGATTTTCGCGCGAAAATCCAACTGTATGCCCCCCGCCCTCCTCTCTCGAACCCGAGGGTGTACGGTGGCAGGTAGAGTCCCGGTGCTTGGGATTCTCGAGGGGGTCGGGGGGCATACAGTTGGATTTTCGCGCGAAAATCCAACTGTATGCCCCCCGCCCTCCTCTCTCGAACCCGAGGGTGTACGGTGGCAGGTAGAGTCCCGGTGCTTGGGATTCTCGAGGGGGTCGGGGGGCATACAGTTGGATTTTCGCGCGAAAATCCAACTGTATGCCCCCCGCCCTCCTCTCTCGAACCCGAGGGTGTACGGTGGCAGGTAGAGTCCCGGTGCTTGGGATTCTCGAGGGGGTCGGGGGGCATACAGTTGGATTTTCGCGCGAAAATCCAACTGTATGCCCCCCGCCCTCCTCTCTCGAACCCGAGGGTGTACGGTGGCAGGTAGAGTCCCGGTGCTTGGGATTCTCGAGGGGGTCGGGGGGCATACAGTTGGATTTTCGCAGCGAAAATCCAACTGTATGCCCCCCGCCCTCCTCTCTCGAACCCGAGGGTGTACGGTGGCAGGTAGAGTCCCGGTGCTTGGGATTCTCGAGGGGGTCGGGGGGCATACAGTTGGATTTTCGCGCGAAAATCCAACTGTATGCCCCCCGCCCTCCTCTCTCGAACCCGAGGGTGTACGGTGGCAGGTAGAGTCCCGGTGCTTGGGATTCTCGAGGGGGTCGGGGGGCATACAGTTGGATTTTCGCGCGAAAATCCAACTGTATGCCCCCCGCCCTCCTCTCTCGAACCCGAGGGTGTACGGTGGCAGGTAGAGTCCCGGTGCTTGGGATTCTCGAGGGGGTCGGGGGGCATACAGTTGGATTTTCGCGCGAAAATCCAACTGTATGCCCCCCGCCCTCCTCTCTCGAACCCGAGGGTGTACGGTGGCAGGTAGAGTCCCGGTGCTTGGGATTCTCGAGGGGGTCGGGGGGCACACAGTTGGATTTTCGCGCGAAAATCCAACTGTATGCCCCCCGCCCTCCTCTCTCGAACCCGAGGGTGTACGGTGGCAGGTAGAGTCCCGGTGCTTGGGATTCTCGAGGGGGTCGGGGGGCACACAGTTGGATTTTCGCGCGAAAATCCAACTGTATGCCCCCCGCCCTCCTCTCTCGAACCCGAGGGTGTACGGTGGCAGGTAGAGTCCCGGTGCTTGGGATTCTCGAGGGGGTCGGGGGGCACACAGTTGGATTTTCGCGCGAAAATCCAACTGTATGCCCCCCGCCCTCCTCTCTCGAACCCGAGGGTGTACGGTGGCAGGTAGAGTCCCGGTGCTTGGGATTCTCGAGGGGGTCGGGGGGCACACAGTTGGATTTTCGCGCGAAAATCCAACTGTATGCCCCCCGCCCTCCTCTCTCGAACCCGAGGGTGTACGGTGGCAGGTAGAGTCCCGGTGCTTGGGATTCTCGAGGGGGTCGGGGGGCACACAGTTGGATTTTCGCGCGAAAATCCAACTGTATGCCCCCCGCCCTCCTCTCTCGAACCCGAGGGTGTACGGTGGCAGGTAGAGTCCCGGTGCTTGGGATTCTCGAGGGGGTCGGGGGGCACACAGTTGGATTTTCGCGCGAAAATCCAACTGTATGCCCCCCGCCCTCCTCTCTCGAACCCGAGGGTGTACGGTGGCAGGTAGAGTCCCGGTGCTTGGGATTCTCGAGGGGGTCGGGGGGCACACAGTTGGATTTTCGCGCGAAAATCCAACTGTATGCCCCCCGCCCTCCTCTCTCGAACCCGAGGGTGTACGGTGGCAGGTAGAGTCCCGGTGCTTGGGATTCTCGAGGGGGTCGGGGGGCATACAGTTGGATTTTCGCGCGAAAATCCAACTGTATGCCCCCCGCCCTCCTCTCTCGAACCCGAGGGTGTACGGTGGCAGGTAGAGTCCCGGTGCTTGGGATTTCGCGCGAAAATTTTCGAGCGAAATTTCGAGCGGGGATTTCGCGCGACCCCCTCGAGAATCCCAAGCACCGGGACTCTACCTGCCACCGTACACCCTCGGGTTCGAGAGAGGAGGGCGGGGGGCATACAGTTGGATTTTCGCGCGAAAATCCAACTGTATGCCCCCCGACCCCCTCGAGAATCCCAAGCACCGGGACTCTACCTGCCACCAGTACACCCTCGGGTTCGAGAGAGGAGGGCGGGGGGCATACAGTTGGATTTTCGCGCGAAAATCCAACTGTATGCCCCCCGACCCCCTCGAGAATCCCAAGCACCGGGACTCTACCTGCCACCGTACACCCTCGGGGTTCGAGAGAGGAGGGCGGGGGGCATACAGTTGGATTTTCGCGCGAAAATCCAACTGTATGCCCCCCGACCCCCTCGAGAATCCCAAGCACCGGGACTCTACCTGCCACCGTACACCCTCGGGTTCGAGAGAGGAGGGCGGGGGGCATACAGTTGGATTTTCGCGCGAAAATCCAACTGTATGCCCCCCGCCCTCCTCTCTCGCGCGTCCTCTCTCCTTTTCGCGCGAAAATAGGGGATACCCCGATAGGATACCCAGGGGACCCGAGGTACCCGAGGGGATTTTCGCGCCCCCCTCGAGAATCCGAGGGTGTACGGTGGCAGGTAGAGGTAAAAATTCGGCTGCTTGCAATGAGTGGTGCTCTATGAATGGGTGTAATCTAAAGGGTCTCAGAAATGAGCTAAAACGCTCTTTTGAGGGGCAAATTAAACCTTAAAAAATTTAGGGTGAAATCCCCAGTACCATGGCATGGGCCAGGGCGTATATAAAGGGGGTTAAAGGGGCCCGGCCTCCCTTTCGAAAGTTGGACAAAGTGGATAAAAACGAGTTAAAATGCTGTTATTCAGGGTCAAATTTCCAACAATTTTCTGGGGGAGGACCCCCCAGACCCCCTTTTTAACTGGATTTCTATACTGCCTAATAATTTTTTTATAATTAATGTACCCCTTCTCCACTATTTTTAAACTTATTTCATATCAGTTTTAAGTCTCAAAACACTTAACAGTACTAGTTTCAAAGATAATATTTTGAAAAAATTTATATCCCAGGGAGGACTTACTGTAAATTGAATTCTTCCATTTAACCGCCCCCCTCCCACAAAATTGCATTAATCCGCCACTGGTACGCTACCTCCCCTAGCAGTTATGAAACACCTATCTGAAACACCCTGTATATATTTGGGAGGGGGGACGCCAAAAAAGCCCCATCCGCCCCTGGCGCGAGTTTCCCCACAACTGCCTATTTTTTTTTTTATTTGAAACGGCCCGTTTCTTAGGGTTTCGTGTTCGATTCCTATACTCTGGATTCAAATACTGTATATCAGGTCACGGGACCGTGAATCATATTCCGCATGCATACAAGATAGGATAATGGGAAAATCGTTTCTGGCCAAATTTTGGGTTCGATTTCGACCAAGAGAATCCTGGAGAAAATTATATTTCAGGATACTTCATTTTTTTAAGTAAATGATGTTTAAATGTAATCATTTTATTGATCATTCTTTTTAATGCAATCTGTGGGCCATACTGCCAGACAGCACCGTGGGTTATTTTCGAAATCGAACATGGAACCCCATGAATTAAGTTAGCGCCATTACTGACTTCATTTTGAACTAAATTTATAATTAAAAAATCCGCTGACCAACCAATATCGATATTCGGTTCGGAACGGAACTGATTTGATATAAAGTGTTAGAGTACACCAATAAAGGTTGCAAGTATTTTTTCAAGATGTTTTTAATTTCACATTTTTGATAGACAAAATTAAAGTATGTATGGGCTCGTATGTGGAAACTTCAGTTTGGGGAACGCTGATTAAACACTAACTAAATAATTTTTACATTAAGTTAATTAGCACACCTTGCCCAATAATCTTTTACTAATTTAGTGTTTTACGAAAATGTTAGCATCCAATTATAATTAAAATGTTACACATGCTTCCTCCAAATTCACTACTTTCCCCTTCTTCACATTGTAGCCTTACTAATATTATTTACTAATTTTCTTCTTTTGTTTATCTTATAAATTTTAATCATTGAAATTCACCAATTCTTTTCTTTTTACGCTGTTTCTGCACCAAACACACTGAAAAACCAATTTTTCAGGCAGGTCGACCTGCCTGAAAAGTTGGTTTTTCATCGTAGGAATCGTACGTAGGAATGTTAATTTATTGTGAAAGTGTTTCGACTTCAAAAATTATGTTAAAAAGTAGTATTGTTGTTTTTTGGATAAAAATTATTTCTCACTTTTAGGCGCATTTTTGAAGTCGGTCTCTTTTTTGTTAAAAATTAATTTATTTTCTAACTTTTCTTTCGGCAAACTCACGAACCAGTGATTTCAAGTCAAATAATTGATAATTACAAAGTTGAAACAATATTAATGAGATTTTGTTTCGCTTGATGTATGTACGATAAAGAGAAAACTTAAAATAGAGAACTAAAGCAGGCACGGATTAAGAAACTTTTCAAGGGGGGCGGTCGGCGGTCCGATTTTTTTAGGGTAATTTTAATTTTATGATTATTCTGCATGTTGAAAATTAATTTAAGGATTAAATTGTTAAAACATTAAATAACTACTCAAACCCTTTTAAGCATTCGTATCTCCTGTTGACTTTATAAGAGCATTATGTTTTAAAATTCTTCCACATACATAATAAAAATTTATTTACAACAAAAAGCTTTCCTGTAATGCAATTATTTTCAGTAATTCTTTGTTTGATATTAAAAATCTCAAGTTCAAACCATAAATTTCTATTTGCCTTCTTGCAAACAAAAAGAAATTACTCCAAAAAATTTTTTTAATTTTCCAGCTAAATATTGGACATAATATTTGAACTACAAAAAGTGAACACTTTCTCCAAAAACAAGCATTCAAAGCCAAGGATATTGATACGCGATCGCGAACCTTCCGTCAAGTTGTTTTTTTTTTGCCCGCGTCCACGCCGTCAAAATGCCAACTTTACAGGCAAACGTCCGAAAGCATGTATGAAAATTCGGGATTTTTCATAGAAATTCCGGATCGTTATAACATTTCCGGACTTAAACATAATCAGTCGACACCCTGAAATCTTTTATAAAGCCATTTAGAAATTAAAATTCTAGGATATTCCAGGCTTTTAGTACAAAAGTTCGCGCTTTTGTAAGGACATTCCAGGCTTTGAAAATCATGTATGAAATTCTGACTTTCGAGGATTTCCAAGGCCCCGTGCGCACCCTGCCGAGGGTTCGCTGGGTTTCGTTATTTTCTTTGCTTAAGATTTTGCTGTTTAAAATTATTTCCTAGCCAAAAATTTCAAGGATTTTCAATGATCTTAGGGTGAAATACGTTTTTTCAAGGATTTTCAAGGCCTTGAATTCAAAAATTTGAAAATTCCAAGGACTTTCAAGGTTTTCAAGGCAGCGTACGAACCCTGGGAGAAAAGGATAGAGTGAAGGAGGAAAACATTTTTTCTCCGTGGAAAAAAGATACTTTGAGGAAAATAGTTGAAAAAGCGGAACTTAATAGAAAAAGTCACAAAAAACGGAATTCCGCGGAAAATTAGCATTGGGTTCACTAAATTTCATCTACAATATTAGATTCATAAAGTTATACTTGATTTTAAAAATTTGTGATTATTGATGACAAATCTAAAATTGGATGAATTGAATATGTAGCAAAGCGCTTAAATATGTAAAAACATGTGAATAAACCGAAGTATGTAACATAAAGCTAGTATAAATCGATCATAAATCCCTTGAAACGTGTAATATTCGAAACAGAACTCTTCAAAATAATAATTATAAAATAAATGTAATAACATGAAACTTCCACACCTAGTCATAATTTTAAGTACATGAAACAAACATTCTTTTAAAAGAGTTGAGTATAAACTTACATTTTTCTCCTTGCGTATAGAAAAATATATAGGCAAACGCTTGAAGTTCTCCAACAGCAATGACAATTTTCATTTGAGACCCAAAGCACTGAAATCGTCTCATTAGGCAGTGACCACTGGTGTTTGAGAAGCACCAATCATGTACAATTTTCACTAGAAGTCTAGAAGGGGGGGGGCGATATCCCCAACCGAGAACTTCCTGCATTCCTTGCCATCTATCCCCCCCTCTCTCTCTGTATTAGTTCCGAGGAAACAGGGAAGAAACCCTAAAACAACGTAGGGGACGGGAGTGCAGATAAACAAACGACAGAACGACTGTCCGGTTATCTTGTTTGAATGACTTCTTCAAGGTGACAGCCAAGGTTAAAGGAGGCCTGTTTGCATTTATCGCTCAAAATTATGAACTTGCTCCAATCTTTTTTTGAAAATTTATTTTCATTTTCCATGATTTTGGCGCCCCTAGATCATTGCGCTCCGGGCGGCCGCCCGGAGCGCCCTGCCCTGGGGCCGGCCCTGGGCAGGTGAAAGCAATAAGGGGACTAGCAGCCTTCTCAAAATATTTGGGAAGAATTAACTTATACAATCCACAAATAACGTATTAGAACACGATAATTTACGCAGGCGAACATCTCTGATTAAAATCATTCATTGTGGCTCCTTTCTTCATTTAATTTAAATCTAAGTGTCGAACATCTACAACAATCAATCAGAATAATGCGCTAAATTGCTAATTCTAACATAAAGTCTGATAATTTTACAAAGAAAATAACAAGAAAAACTTACCAAACAGTTAATTCATTGCAAAAATGAATGCAAATTAAGGTGTCTCGAATTCCTAACATGTTCCGTGTAGTGTATGACATTCTTTTACTCATGATTTCATGAAGGCAAACGGGCAAACGGCAATCTCGGCAGTGCGAAATTTGGAAATCGCGCTTACTGGGGAAAATGCTGAACGGTTAAATCATGAGTTTAAATCTTGGAAGTACGATTTTATTGGAGGAAAGCCTATAACCTTCATTTAACCTCTTGAATAAATTTTCAGTCTTGTCTTCAAGTAGCTGAAGTCATAAAATACATATTTCCCACTGAGTTCAAGAGTGATAAACAATTACCATTGATGAAAGTCTGTTGGAAAGAATAAAATGAATAAATAAAAAAGAATCAAATTTATGTCAAAACCCATCTTTATGTGGTTTGTTGATTTTAGATTTTTTGATCCACTCTTCAATCCATTGGGGGTCTATGAGTATTGCGAATAAGCTGTTGTCTGTTGAACCTCGTAACGTATTATAAACAAGTAAAAATGTTTTCAACCATTAAATTTATGATTTCCGCCGCAAGTTCTGGCTCAATGGTTGCGCAGTAGTATTCAAGCCGCACGGAGGCTGCATCCAATATATAGCGAAGATTAAACAGAAACCGGGGGTTGTTAGCAAATTTCAGATTCCGAGTGGAAATTCTTTTCACGACCCCCTTTACAATTTTTTCCCATAATTTGCTTTAATTAATATAGTACTATTTCACCGAATTTTAAATCAACAAGTAAAAATAAACTTTAGTTTATTTTGTGTAAAAAATAATTTTAAAGCTTAGATATGGACAATATACTAAAAAATTAAGTTTCCGATTTACTCATATATTAATAATCCCCGAGCAATATCTGCCCGGGCCTAGTGGGCCCATCAGGCGGTGCCCATCTCCGTTTCATTAGCCTTTGGGCCTGGGGTGCTAATTACTTAGCTTGTGTCCAGTCCGACGCTTGACCCCCAGTTGATTGCCTAAGCAAGCTTGGTGCTCATTTTATCCACCCCGAAAAGATGAAGGGCTGAGTTAACCCATGACCCAAGCAGAAGCCGCAAGGCATCGAACCCGGGTCGGTAATGCTCATAGCCAGGCACGCTGACCACTACACCACCGCGGCCACAAAGTGCACATAGGTACATAGGCTCATACAAAATCCAAAAAAAAAAATACTATTATGATACTGATGTCACTAAATATTGACGGGATATTTTGTACCCCTCACTTGTGTAAGCATTACCAATATATTTTTTTAATATTTTAAAATAGCTTTAGGAACCCCCTCAGTTTCTTAAAATATTCAGAGAGAAATCCCAATGAAATATTTGCTTCAGTTCTTTCCTTCGTATCGTTTGTTTAACAGTGCATAATTTGCCTATCGCATGCAGGGTTCGTGTGTTCGCCTCTCATTTACATGTAAATGAAACAAGATGCCAAGTTCTCAACTGGTATGGAAATCTTGAACTTCTTTCGATTCTAATCTACTTTCATTCACCATTGTTCATTTCAATTCTGACTCCTGTTTAGTCTTCTATTGAAACCTTTGTACATTTTAGAATGAGCGAACGATTTAAAATTAAGCCTTATTCAAGTAAATAGAACCCTTTTTTATTTTCAAAATAACCATTATGGTGATGATAGTTTTTGATGAATGAGGCTCATATGCAGTATTAATTGAAACCTAAAGGCGCATTGTATAGTTTGAATACGGGTTCTATAGCTCATAAAAATAATATCAGATAAGATTGATGAACTCGAAAAGTCCTTCTCAAATATTGGCTGAAAACCAACAAATTTATCTTGTAAAAATATGCGAAGATTATGTAGAAAATGAATAGTTTATAAATATTAATTTAAAAAAACTGTTATCTTAGTATGACTTAAGAAAGAGTTAAAGTTTTAGTTTATATCTCATAAAGAAACTTCTCGAAAGGAAAAGTATAGACCTATAACATTTAAAAATATGTATATTCCCTGCATAAAAAAAGTGTTTCTAATGAATTTAATTAGAGCAGTAGCATTAAAAAGTAATGTGAATATCTCTAAAAGAAAATTCTTCTAAATGAAAAATAAAGACCTAATATTTTAAAAAATATATTAATTAATCGACTGCATGCCTAAAATATTTGCATTCCATTAAAAGGACTGCTTTCTAACCAAATAACGAGTTTATTACCTTAAAATACATCATTTACCTACTAAGCAACTTTTACCCTTTATGTCCCTGTTGATTAATATTTGGTCAACCCATTGATGCTAATTTGAAATAGGAAATTTCAATTTCATCTTTCGAGTTTTAAGGGCACAGACCGCATTTTAACAAAGGAACCAAGTTTCCATCGGTAATTAGTGACTTCGATGTCTTCTAAATAGGTACGGGCTTCTCCACAATAGCATTTAACGAGAAACGGTCTTGGCAATAAAATTGAGAGCCACCCGCATGTCTTCTCCTCGTTAGTGTGTTTCCTATACAAACTCGCTTAGGCCTAACAACCTCAAGGAACTGGGAGGCCAAAAAGGAGCGATTTACCCACAGTTTATTCTGTATAAGCCTCCGTAAACACTCTTTTCATAGCTTCTTTTGCTGTTCGTCCTCGGAAAGTTTTCGGGAGTTTCTTTTTATTATCATCGTGTTCGGACCAGTTAGTCTCTCGAGGTGTTTAGGGTTAATAAAATCTTCTTTGGACACTAGCTCTACAAAGTACTTGTGCGATTGGGTAGTGTGCGCTTTTATGATGTGTAGGCATGTTGTAATGTGTGTTGAAACACAAGTTATACTAATTGTTATGAACGAGCATTGGCGACTCGCGTCCGAAGGAACACATGAGCACGTGAACCCCCAATAAAAATGAAATAAGTCAATAAAAACATAAATGAAAAACTAATAAAAACCTATTATAACTTTTACGCAATTGTATTTTCAAAATTTAATTCTGAACCCACATTTCAAATACCCACGAGGAATTTCAAATGGGGTGTTTTTACGTATGTATACCAAGTTTCGTGCAGATCGGAAGGAAACTGTAGATTTGTATAAAAGACGAACACACCCACCCACAGACAAGATTTGACTTTTATTATATTATATTTTTTAAACTTTTGAAGATATCTACGAAATCAATTGGATTTTTAATAAAGTAGTAGTAGACTATCAGGGGCGTAGCCAGAATTTTCCTTTGGGGGGGGTCCAGTCAGAAAAATTTATCATTGCTTATAAAAATGTTTTGTTATTAGTGAAAATAAATTTCATGTTACTTTTAATTACTTCTCTATATAAATTAATGGTTAATAATGTATTTGTAATTAGTATAATAATTAAGATTAAATACTACTTTTTAATCTCTAGTTCGATTGAAGATTCTCATTCAATATTAAAAATATTGTTTCTTAAGTATAAAGGCCATCAAAAAACAATGTAAGAGGTTTTCTTTTGAGTTATCAGTAGCTACGTATTGGAATGTGGGGTCTGGGGTATTCTCCCCCAGAAAACTTTTGGAAATTTGATTGTTAAAAGGAGTGTTTTAGCTCATTTTGAGACCCTTTGTATACAACCAAAGAACACCTCTCCTTATAAAGCCAGAGATTTTTCTTCACTCTTTTGAGTCCCCATCTACAAATGTAGGAAGAGGAAGATTTAACTTTAAGTATTCTGGAATGCATTATAAGTTTGGTTGCTTTGATGATTCAAATAGCAAATCAAACTAAAATACAAAAACATGTTTTTGCAATATTTTCATAGACCGTTTTATTTATCGAAGTATGAATAAATGAACGTATGAAACTACAGAGCAATTATTTTACCTTAAAAAGGGAATATTCAAAGATATGATGCCAATTAATGTAATTTTAAACCCATTAGCTTATGTATACTGTTTTCAAAATTCCACAGCTTTAAGAAGACTAGTTTCGAAATAATTTTTGTGATATGAAATACTAATCTAACTCACCGAATAATTCAACATGAAATCAAAAATGCAATGAATGCGATGCCAACCCTTTAAATTAGCCAGTTGTAACGGGGTGGTTGATATAAAATATACATAATTTAGAGTTCATACAACTTGATCGCGAGGTCCATCTTTATTCTTGTGGGAATTTCTGGGATGTTCACTTAGGAGCAATTGATTGAGAGGGAGAGTAATACTTACTTAATTAATGTCAAGTTGTAAGACGACTAATCATTAACTATTGAGAACCTTATAAGATGCCTCAAATAACGTTGTAACAAGTGAAATATGTTTTAGGTTGATAAGGAATCATAAGAAACATAATCATCAGAAATTTTAAAACTTTTGACCATACCGGTTTCTTCACTATTCTTTGATTTGATAGTGTAATAGGCTTTTACCGATATTATTTCATAATTTTACGCTTTTATTGTATTTTCTCCAGAACTTATTCCAAAAAATGAAATTATCAAACAAAATTATTTCTTTGAATTGGTATATTAGGGATTTAAAATTTTAAACAACCTTTTTGGTATTGACGTCTAATTTTTATAGATGGTATACTGTTTCTTTGGGATTTTTATATATAACGATGCAAATTGATAGTAAAAAAGCCATTTTCTTATCAATGTTGTCATTGTCTTATGTGTTGGAAACATTATTCTTTTATCTTGGGGTTATTGTGTGAAAATACGGAGCACCTCTGCATCATGCAAAATAAATCGTACAACTTTTCTGAACTACTTTTGAAATTTTTGTTCAGTCCTTCGTATAGAGTTTTGTGGGATTTCGATAAACGTCCTTTCAACAGAATGTTACAGAATTTAATTACATTAGCTAACTAATAAAACTCAAAATAAGTTAAACCAAAATATGTTAATGGTAATCTAAAAAACGAGTAGTGATATTCGTATTTCCATAAATTGCCTGGGAAAATATTCACCGAAATGTTTTTTTTAGAGAATTTAACCAAAAGAACGAATGCTTCAAAAGAATCTGCGGCCATGTCAACCAGCTGCCACGAAAGGAAAAACCAATAAAACCGAATGCTTATGCAAAAGGCCAAAGTCAAACTTTTGAGCTCTTGAAAAGTTCTTCCCTCCACTTCTTGGTTGAAGAGGAAGAAAATGTAGAATTGCACCGATTTCTTTTTTAGATGTTACTTGAACCTTATGGGAGAGAAAGGCCAGGCTATTAAGTGTTTTTATCGAAATTTTTATGGAAAAATATTTTGAAATGAACGCATTATCTTTAGATGACTCTTCAAATTTAAAATTTTTAATGATCGAATAATCAAGGTCTTATTCGACATTTTGAAACATAGTATGTATTTCTTTTCTAATTACAGAAAAGTAAAACTACTTTTAGAGAAAACAATAAAGTAATTTTTATTTAAATAAATTCACTTTGTTAACTTTTTGCCATTTTAATGTTTTTCAAAAAAAATATTTATAAAATTTCTTTTGGTATTCGAAATATTCTAGAAATCTTTTTATGCCACATTCCCCACCCCAAAAGAAAAAAAATTAGAATCTAAAGAATTTTTTTATTTGAAGGCTATTTTCTTTGTCTATTCGTTTAATATGTCACTTAAATATTTTTTTTGGTCAAACAAGTCATAGCCTTGCGAGTATTTACAAAATACCTTGAACATTTTTCTACTTTTGGGAACTGGTCAAAATTAATGTAAACATCTTAACACTAAATTTTCTATTAAAATTTAAAGGACGTTAAATAAAAAAATACGAATATTTCAAAAGGATGAAAATTTAAAATGTATGCCTTTCTTCATGCTTTTGTTGTTATAAATTAGAAGGATAATTGAGAAGAAATAAGTTTTTAGTAAGTTTTTTAGTACACGAGATTTATAACCCACAAGTAAAAAGAATTGAAAATATAAGTATTTTACACCAATTATTTTCGTTAGGAAATGCGTATTAAAGTAAAGCCTGCATTTAAAAATTAGTGATTACTTGTATGTTTTATCCTGCTGAGACATAAAGGTTTTAATAAAAAATAACTAAATAAACCCTCCCGCTACATATTCTCACAGTAGAAGTACTATAGTTTCAATACAACTCAATGATATCAAGCAAATTCAAGACATTTACACTACTGTTTGATTACTGTTCATTCAAAATTCAAGATTTTAAAAAATTATTAGAGAATTTTACGTTTAACTAAATGATTAGAGATTCTCTTTAAAAACTTCTCTGATCCTACGAGTGATGTACAGTTGGGGAAATAAAAAACGACTCAGTTGAGTTTTCTGACGAACCACTTGGGTTAGGAAGACAAATAAGGTGTCATTTTTCATGTCATGAAGTATTCTTTAAGTGAAAAAAATTTCGAGTCCTTAGGGGGTCGTCTTCATATTAAACGAAACACTAACTTTTGTTTTTCCTATGGGGACCCCCAATTATTATGCGTTTTTCTGAAAGAGCATCCCCATAAACCCCCAAATACCAAGTTTCATCCATTTAAGTATCCAAATAGAAGCATAATAAATTTTTGAAATGTCAACCATTCAATGTGAAATTTGTCAAAATGTTTTCGGTGTAAAAATATGAAACTTTGAATTTAGATCAAATTTGTGTCCCTAAACAAAATAATTATGCTTTTATAGCGATATATAATGGTTAATAGATAGATAATTAACATCTAATTTTGACCCAAAAATTAAATTTTAAAATATTTTAATATTTTTATGGTAATCGATTCTGGTAGTAATTTTAAGTGGAAAACCAAAATTTCAGTCGATTTCATTTAATAGTTTTGGAAAAAACCGAATTAAACTAAATTCCTATTCTTTAAGGGACCGTATACCGCTGCCAAATGTATACCGGCGAATGCTTTTTCTAGAAACAGTCGCCTTATTTTAATAACCATAAATTAAATTAAAACTTAAATTTGATATAAAATTTCAATAAAATACTTATAAACTTTTTAATAAACAAAAAAGTGGTGAGTAAAAGTCTTACTATCCCACCGTTTTTAAGAAATAGTGTTTACAGAAAATTAACCCTTCTCACTCTGGAGACGACCCCCAAAACGTAAAAGCTTTATTTACCGCACGATTTAAATGAAACTTGGTATTTGGGGGTTTATGGGGATGCTCTTTCAGAAAAACGCATAATAATATGGGGTCCCCATAGAAAAAACAAAAGTTAGTGTTTCGTTTAATATGAAGACGACCCCCTAAGGACTCGAAATTTTTTAAATTTAAAGAATACTTCATGACATGAAAAATGACACCTTATTTGTCCTCCTAACCCAAGTGGTTCGTCAGAAATCTCAACTGAGTCGTTTTTTATTTCCCCAACTGTACAACTTCTCTCTCCTTTAAAAACTTAAAATTTCCATCTTTTGAATAACTAATGATTTCAACTGTCTAACAGAACGAGAAAATGTTCAGGTATTGGAATCATCCATACAACTAGAATCTAAAACGAGGTAGGATTCTGAATAAAAATAGTAGCAGTCCCTTCTTTTGTTACTTTTATCTTAATGGATTAGTTTTCCCTGTGAGAACCTTTATTTCTTTTATAGAATTTAAAAGATGGATTGATATAAATATTGATGAGGCTAAGTTATCTTTATATCTATATAAATTTTTACCAAATATGATAGTTTAATACTTCTTAAATTAACTTTTTTCGGAACACCAAGATCAGTAAGATCTTCCATGTCTGGTCCTCACTTGTTTTGCTAAGGAAAAGAGAACCGGTGTCTCTTATGTATACATTATGTATTCCCAAAATGTATTAACCTTCAGTTTTATTATTAGTAAATACTATTTAATTACTAAACAACTTTTTTTTTAAAGCACGATCCTTTCAATTATTCCCAAATAATATTAGTATGAAAATTTATTTTAAATCCTGAAGAAAACTGAGGAAAAGAAAAGCATTTAGTCATTGATCTGTTAAATTTTCAAAATCCCCCCCCCATTTTTCTTGTTAGGAAAGGCTTAAATTCAATTTCCATTTGACATTATTAAGTTTCTTCAAGAGTGATTTTCCTTCTTTGTCGACCACAGAACAATTTAAAAATTACTGAGAGTGAAATTCAATAAACTCTTTTCGAGTTTCCGTATTTCATTATCGAGTGATCGTTACCATAGTGTCCCCCAACATAAAAACAAGAAACTACTTAATTGAATATTCAATTTTAAAAGACTTTGCATGAGTCCTGTCAAAAGAGGCATGGAGTTGTCAAAAGCTCACTACATATCTAACTCGGTTCAATGTAAAAATGAAAATTGTTTTAAGTTGTTTAAAATCATCAATACTTTCTGAAATAATTACTTTGGTGAATAGAAGGAAAATAAATAGTATGTTATTAAATCCTTTTAAAAAAACATTTAGCCGAGAATAAAACGCTGACGTAAATTACGCTAAGAATATTTTTTGGAGTTTTGCCGTCACAAAATCGAGAGCTAATATTAAAAGTTGAGGAAAAATTGAAAGTGTAAGCAGATAAATTTAATTATGAACTTATGAACACTGTACTCATAGTACTATGTATTCATTTATTCAATCTTCTTTAATATCAATTTACAAGTAGTACCTCTAAAAATATCTTCCAGAGTAATCCTTGGATTCATACATACTGATACACTCTAAATAAGTTTATGCTAAAGCAGTATACAGCATACAGTTCAAAAATAATTTTTGTGAAGGGGTATCAGTGAAACATAGATTACATCCTATAATACAAGTTCAGTATACTAGGGAGATATTCAACCATCTATTCCACTATCCTCGTTGGTATGATAAAACAAATAAATAAGTGCTTTCAAAAATTTTCCAACTCGTTTTTCTTTTTTTCAAATCTTAACTTCTCAGTAAAGTATTTTACTTCCTTGTTACTCCCATTGTAAAACATAACGACATCCATTCCGAAAATGCAACTCCAACCTGAAAAGATTCAATTACGTTTTACGGATTAATACTAGCATGAGAGAAAGACGGGAACATTACATCATAAAGAAGTGAAGCTTAGTCACCATCCACTAGTGCTTCGAAAAAAAGATACTTCCTGAATCGAGTTTCGTGAAGCAGTCGTTTCCGGTTTCGTAACCGCAAAAAGCAATTTGTGGACGAAGCACTTTTACCAAAACCTTTGCCCCTTAAAAATCTTCTTGAGGGACGTTCTGGTCCCTGATTAATTTTTTGGAATTGTTTTCGAAATCCGAAGTATCACCACCAAGCTTACAGGAAATCTCTTGGGAGAAGGGGATGGATCATGACTTTACCACATATTTTTACCTGAAAATGAATAGGGTGTTTGGATGTTTGTAAGGTGCTTTTATTGTGGAGTTTGTGATCTTTTTCAGAATAAAACTTGGGTAATGGTAATTCATGACTATTTAATGGATGATTTAGGACACCTAGGAACGCGTCTCACTCAAAAATAGTTGAGGGGTTTTAAGAATACTATTTATTCTTTTAATTTAGAAGGAAAATTTTTTAATGTTTATATTTTATTTACATAAAACATACTTTAATCTGGAAAAACGATACATAGGACAGCATTGAAATACGTGTTCCCATATGTTTCTGGTTTGCCTAGATTACAAAACTTGCATTTGTCTTTGGTGTTTATTTTAAAGAGTTTTCCCTTAAAAATAAACCCCAAAGACAAATGCAAGGAATATTATATAATGAAAGAGCTACCGGATCTATCAATTATCTATTCTATTACAAAAAGTTAAAAGTACAAATCTTTTAGAAAAATTTTATAACCTCTTGTGAATAAATTTTTTCATCAAGCTAATAATACAGTTTCAAATTATCAGTATTGATTTGGAAGAAAATCCGTATACAGTGAAACAACAAATTTTAACAACAAAGCCTCAAAAAAATTTTCATGCAAAAATTTCATTAGTGAAACATAAAAGTTTTATGTCCTAAAGTTTTAATTTGAAACCACCCTTAAGGAATTACAAAATCTAATTAACTATACGAAATACGATCTTTTATATTTATTTTTTACCTGAAATTACTTTTTACTGACAGACTAAGCTCACTCGAAACTTACATTTACTCAGACTATAATTCTGTAATTACCTTTCCATCACGTTATTGTTCCTTAACCACAGAAAAACTTAACTACTTGTCACTGAAACATGTAATTAGTATTGAATAATATAGAGAAAACTTGATAAGTAACTCGTTTTCTTAAAAATGTTCTCCCATTATCAGATAGTTACTCTGCTTTTTATAATACTTCTTTGGATTATAATCTTCGGTTTTTCAGGTTAATATGAGTGATTACCTTTAGAGAAAATCGACAAATTGGAGCTTTGCAATTACTATAAGATATCTTGGAAAAATTGAGAGATAAGAATATTTTTTTAAGTTTTTAGCTTAATAGTAGTACTTTAAATATTTATATTACCACGAAAAAACTTCTCACAAATCCATAATATTTGTTTTTCTTTTGAAACATGTCTAATGTAGCATTTTTCAATATCGATGCATATTCTTGCAGATAATTTGGCAGATAGCTACGTTTTAGCTGTTCTTTGACTTTTTCTTCTGGAAAACAGCGTTGACGCTGTGTTTCCCTGAGGAGACCTGATTGCCTTAAAAATGCCTGAGGAAACCTGATTGAGAAGCATAAGTGTTTTCACAAAGAGACCACAAAATATTTCTAACTTTTATTCTGTTCAGAATGTCTCCTTTCTTTTCTTTCAGAATGTCTCCAGAATGCTTTTTGCAGTTGAATGTCTCCTCCACTTTAAATCTTAATTTTTACACAAGATTTTTTAAGGTTAATTATTTCTAAATAATTATCAAAAAATTATAATGCATACCTTATTTACTTGTACTTGTTAGTTTAAATAAGTTATACATATGTTTATCTTTAGAATACCTAAAAAAATGCTTCTCAAACAAACTGCCACAATTAAAAATTAAAAAAAAAAATTCCCTAAATATTAGATTTAGCCAACATTTATAAGTTTAATCATTAATTTAGATCTGTTCAATATAAACTTAACTTAAGTAAACTATTTTTATTTATACTCAATAATTAGTTTTAATTGTGTGTAATAAAAAATAATTACTGTGTTCGCGTGTAATGAGGTAAAAAACAAACACGATTTTAAGAGATTTTTTTTTAAATAAATCATATTTTCCATCACTGGTATTAATTTTACGTTATTTAAAAGTAAGATTTTATGGGAAAAGGATGTATCAAGATGACACTTTGATATTTCTGTCCAGGAATATTTGCATTTCATTATTTTTAGGGAATTCTAAGAAAGAGCCCACTTTTAATGAGTCATTAAGATTTAACCGAAACAGAAATGATCAAAATGTTTTGAGAAATTTATATTTTGAACGATGTAGAAATTAATTCGATGAATATTCTGTTTTACAGTTTTATAGAATAATAAGTTTTTTTAAGTGGAACCTTTCAATTTTTACGATAGTACGGTTATCCATGTTCTTAATAATAAAAGATTCTCCCGATATAGTAAATACGTATACAATAAATGGTTTAAGGAATGGATTGCCTTTTTTGTAGGATTGCTGATTTATCCGTGGATATATTTTAAAAAATGATCTAACGCAGCGATTCTCTAACTCTTTGAGTCACGAAGCACTTTACTGAAGAAAATTTTGTCACGCAGCACTTACAAGGGGAAATACTTCGTAACGGAGCATTTTTTTGGAGAAAAATTTGAAGGAGCAAATGTTTTCTCGAAGAACTTGGAAATGATGTACAGAGCTCAGTTTCAAAACCGCTGCTCTAACATATGCTTTTACAACCTTTTTTGCCCCAGATTTCTTTTAAAAAATAAACCTTTTTCCAACTATATATATATTATGTATTAGTCATCAAGAGTAAATATAAGGTTAAACAAAGGCATATTGACATTTTGCATAAGATTTAATTTAATTAATTCAGCAACAATATATATTTTTACTTTTGTTATTTGAAACACTTTGCATACAGAGAAACATGTTTTATTTATAGCTTCTTCGTCCAAACTAACACATATTAAGGTTAGTCAAATATTTTCTAAACTAAAGCTTAAATTGCGACCAGATTTCGTTATTCTCATAGTAGAAAATGGTTTTGGGGATATATTTAAAAGAGAAACAATCTTAAGTATTTTCAATTTTATTATTACCTACTGCTCAAGATTATTTCTTTTGCCTTGAGGTTTGAGAAAGAAAGATCATCAGAATTCTCTAGCTGGATAATTGCGAATTCAGGTTACAATGAGTCTGATGATTGAGTTATATTCATATGAAGGAAAATAAAATTATCTTGTTATATATTACACATGTTTAAAATGAGCAACAGGCATTAGTGTTTCGTATAGATTTCTAATTTTACGAGTTGACAATAAAATAGTAAAATTATTTAGTCGACTCATTTTACATGATACTTCAAAATATTTTTTTAGGTCGACAAACAAATAAAAATAAGAATAATTGTCAGGGACATGACATCATCTTCAATAGTTTCTTTTCTATTAACATGTGGAACAAAATTCTTTATATTTAAAATATATATTTTTAGGATTTTTTAAACTTTAGACTTAAAACTTTTAGATTGCACTTAAAAATCGTTTCAAATAGGATACTTTTTTCCAATTTTAAATGTAAAAGTTTCATAGAATGTATAAAAAAAAATGACATAGACATCTTCAAATTTTTCCATCATTGGGGAGTATCCTACAATATATCTCTCTAAACTAATGTTGTAACCCTATTTGCATTTAATACTACCCAAGAGATTTATTTCTTCCCTTTTATCTAACTTTTCATTGTTTTATCTTCCTCCAACACACGATTTGCACTTTTCTAGAATTTCTCAGCAGATCCTTTGAGCACATACATACCTACCTACCTCTGGATTTTATTTATAGCTCTCCCACGAGGCCCGAAACTCCTTTGAAGGAGAATTCCACTACATTTCTCACATCAACTCTTCTTGTCCCTGTGTTTCCTCAGAGACCAATAACTAAACATTCACTTCTCCAAACCATACCTTCCGTTAGTCAAAACACACAGAAACTGATTCAATTACCTTCACAATTCATTACTATCCGAGTAACCACGAAGAAACACCGAGCGCTATCCCGATGTAATTTGTGAGACGCGACTCGCAAACTGGATTACATTCCTCTCATAACTTTTCGGAGTAAAGAATTCAATTTCGCTTAACTCCCCCGCTTGAGGTCAGGGGTCTTTCGGCTCGATTCAAATTCCCGCGGAATCCCATCGATTATTAAGTTTGAGGCGTGATACGACAGAGGGCGTTGCGTAAAACCATGACCCCCCCCCTGTTTATCTGTTGCTCAGTTAGCATTCGCCGAACAACCTCTTACCGAAGACGGTCACTTCTCTTGGAGAAAAGTTTCTTGGCGGTCTGTAGTTTTGTCTGAGCGCATTTTTCTATCTCAACGAAAGGAACCTACTCGTTCACTTGTTTTGAAAAGAATATAATACAAGTTTATAATAAGCGGTGAACTTTTTTTTCTTTTTTGAAAACTTTCCATTTTTGAAAGAAGTGGATAAAACTTTGGAAAGTTTTGATTTGCCCGTAAATTTGAATTTCTCGTGTTATGAAAAAGTTCGACAAGATTTTTTAAGTTCTAGAACGTGTGAAATAACAGTTTTTCTACTTATAGTTTTTTTTCCCGAAAAAAGTTAGAGTTAACTTTGAGACCTATGGAATTCCACTTTCGCTGCGGTTTATAATTTTTATTAGTTAAATATTTTACACTTTACTCTAAAGGTAAGATATTATTATTATTATTATATTTGTATGGTATAATCTGAAATAACTTTTTGTAAAGATTAATTTTCTTAACGCCGTATTTTTTAATTTAAAAAGTATTGAATGAAGAGACATAATAAGGCATAGATCATAGACATAGAGGAATAAAAGAGGACATAATCGTAGATGTTATAAAAAGAAACATTATTCAGAAATAACGAGAATTTCACAAAATTATTGATATCAAAATATTTCTTAATATTAAGAGATTTTTACATCAGAAAGAACTTTTGTTACAACATTCTACAATTTAATTTCATGGTACGATTTGATTACAAGAGCGTAACATTTTTACTCAAAAGTTAAGTGAGCTAACGGCCAATTTACTCTCTTTGCACAGTACATTTGCCATACAAAATAGTTTGTTCAGCAGAAGTAAATAGTAAGCCCATGTGTGAAAAATCTTCATAAAATCTTCTAATCTTCATAAATAATACAAAGGCTTTTATTTTCTCAAACAGAGCATTACTACACGTCACTGAACATATCTGCTGTGGGATTATAAAAACTTACTGTCGTTATGAACTCTTGGGAGACAAATAATATTATGAGACTTCAATACAGTTTTTAAAACGTAAATATTTCAACCACTGTGCTCTTTTTTAAAAATAGAAACGTTGAAAGACTGAGTGCTTTTAGTTTTCCAATGATCGAATATTAGGTACCAGCCACACTCTCTTCAGTTAAGACTGATATTCTCCAGTGTATCCTTAAAATTCAAGCATTCCTGCTAAACGTGAGTCTATGACTTTTCCATCAGTACCATATAATTTATGTAGTACATAGATAATACACAGGAAAACAGAGGCGAACTATCCGTTTACAGAGCGTAATGCGCTACTCTCGACCCCCATGCTAACCCACACCCTGATCGTGGTCTACCAGCTCCTCACTCACATGGTGGACGTCATCAGCAACGCGCTCAAGATGGCCGCCGACCGCCTCCTCCAGAACCTCTCCGACAACGCTTCGGACGACTACGACCTCAACAACGACGACGAAGACTTCTACGAAGACGACCAGCACGCCCTGCTGACCCTGGTCCTCATGACCATCGTCTACTCCCTCCTGTTCCTGACTGGGGTGGTGGGGAACGTGTGTACCTGCGTGGTCATCGCGCGCAACCGATACATGCACACGGCCACCAACTACTACCTCTTCAGCCTGGCCATCAGCGACCTGTTGCTCCTGGTGGTGTCGCTGCCCCAGGAGATGTACGAGCTGTGGGTCCCTTACCCGTACGCGCTGGGCGAGTTCATGTGCGTGACGCGGGGGTTCACGGCCGAGACGTCCACCTACGCTTCCATCCTCACCATCACCGCGTTCACGGCGGAGCGCTACATCGCCATCTGCCATCCCCTCAAGTCCCACAAGTGGTCGAGCCTGTCGCGGGCGGTGAAGGTGATCGTGGTGGTGTGGGCCATATCGGCGCTGTTCGCCGTCCCCGTTTCGTTCCAGTTCGGGGTGCTCCACCTGAAGACGGAGGCTGGGGAGGACGTGTCCGGGACGGCCGTGTGCACCCTCAAGAATCGTCTGCGCCACGCGTTCCTCATCTCTTCCCTGCTGTTCTTCTTCGTGCCGCAGGTGGTCATCTTCCTGCTGTACGTGAAGATCGGGCTGAGGCTGAGGCTGCCCATCCCTTTGGGCAAGGCGGAGGACTCTTCGTCCACCAAGAACATGGCAGAGACCAACTCCTTCAAGAGGGAGAAGAAGAGGAGGATCAGCATCAACAGCAACAGGAAGGGGATCATCAAGATGTTGGGTAAGTAAGAATAACTTTTTCTTAATCTGTATCTCTGTGTTCTATCTTGAATTTACCTAATATTTTATACTTATTTTTGTACTGGTTTTTACTTTTTACCATGAAACATCTCTGACGTAGGAGTAGAAAAAGAGCTGGGTCAATGTCCAGTCGACCATGGGTGCCAATGAAGAGTTACGGATGTTTGAAAAAGGTCTCGGAAAAATTATTTTTTAAGTCCAATTTTAAAAAAATTCAGTATTGCTCGAAATTTAAAAGTGCGATAAGGTTTTCATAAATCTTTAAGCGTTTACATTTTTAACCTAATTACCTATTTTCTCCCCTTAGTATTACAGACTCTCCGCGATCAGACTCTTCAAAATAACCTATCTCGAATGGACAACAGCTCTTATTTTCCACACTATAAATTCTTAAAAAACTCCCTCCTCCCCCGAAACCTATATTGAATCATCCTCAAAAATATTGCTATTAAAATATTTATTTTCCAATTACGTCTAAATCCAAGTCGAATTTTCTTGAAAAACGAAATATTTGAAATTTTCTCAAGTGACCCATGCATTCTTTGTATACTGAAGGAACATGATACTTGGAAGCATATATTCAATTCTTGCCCTCTTTACACCCCCTATAGAAACAAATACTTATCCGGTTTAAAACCTTTCCCCCCTCATTTTAACTCAAAATCACTACGCAAGAATTTTTTACAATATCTACCTTAAAATTCCGCAAAAATTTACTAGCAGAATCGAGTTAGTTCGATGATCTCATTTCTTCTTTTTTCTCTAAATTTCTTCTTGGTCATTCCTTTTATGTTTGTCTATGTCGCCATTATGTTTATATTTATGTCGTTATTGTGTTTCTTTGTAAATTGCGTTTATTATTTTTTGTTTGTTTTGTATGTGTATGTCTATTTAACCTAATTCTGCGGCTGGAATCAATGTTTAAAAATTATATTTGACCAAACTTGTTACGGCTCTATTTAAGCTACACTACAAATCAGTTATTCCTTAGCTAGGGGCAAATTAGCCAAACGTCGTGGATCCCCATGATAATAGCTGATTGTTACAGAACTTAAGTGCAGAATTTCTCATGCCCAAACAAAACGTTTTCATAAAAATCTTAAATTATATTTGACTAAATTGTAAGCAGTACTCTCCTGGGATTAATTTCAAAGGAAACGATCTGTCTGTGGATGGTTCTAAGGATTCAAAGCGGGTACTTTTTTAATAGCTTCCATTTCTACACTCCTCGTGTGCAACCGAGACTTCAACTAAAAATTTCCGTATTGATCATTCTTTCGGAATGGTTTTATTCTGCATTTGGATTTGTAATTGACACTATCTCCATGTCAAAAGTTCCAGTGAACCCCCTCTTGTAGAGGGATGTTATAGTCTCAAACTTTTAATTTTCATCAAAAATTATTTCCGACAGCTTAAATTTAATTTAATGTTCACCATGTCAAATTATAAATTAACGATGCTACGGTTCTCTTTATCAGTGTAACGTTGAATTTATACCGTTAAAGAGGAATTAAAATTAACTTGGTTAACATTTTAATAAAAGTTTAGTTATACCAACTATGAAAAACTTGCACCAAAATTTTTAAATGTGGGATGTTGCACTGTTTTAATATCTTTTCAATAAGTTGGTCCATGCTCAGAACCCCTTCAGTTGAAGTTATTTCAGAAATAGATCCCCTAACTTATTAAACTTAGGTAAATTTATTTCTGAATAATTACTTAACTAATGAGTAAAAATATATGCATATGTGAAATTTTAATTTATATTTGTGCATAATAGGAGTGTGAGCTCTGAATAAAGAAGCAAACCGTAATTGAAAACATGCCGAAAAGGCCTTTATTAGTGGCTACATTTTTCCTAGGAAGAATCTTTAGTTCTAATGAATTAAATTAATTTCAATGGTTTCAATTTTTTTTTTAAATGGGCATTTACTTACTAGGTGTTTTATGACTTTAGAAATGTGTTTAGAAAAAGTAAAGGTGGTTTAGAATTTCTAATTATGCAGAACAAACAAACAGTCAAAAGATATACGACAGTGTAGAAAACATTGGATACACCCACTAATTATCTACTTGTTCGTCTTGAGTTTACTTAAAAACTCAAACATTTACAGTTACTTTAATTAAAAGTGCTTTCAGAGTGATTTTTCAAATATGCTTGACTTTTCTTTCTTCTCGCAGTAAAAATATCTAGTATTTTACTCTAAAAACTATTAAGTAATCCAGTGTAAAGAGTATAACTTCATTTGAACCTTAGTAAACACAGTTATCTAATGGGATAAAAAAGCATGTTTAAGTTTGATTGTATAACGATCTTTTTACACATGCATACATTTAGTTTCAATGACTTATTATACATGTCTGCTAATCAATGTATCTGTAAAACCTAATATATTGAAATTATCATTTCTTGAATTAATGAACTTGTAGACCTTTGGAAATAATTTGTGAAAAGAAGTTTCAAATAGAAATAATTGTTTGTAAAAATTGGTAGAAATTAGGGTTCGTTTAAATATTACAGAAGTATGATTTTGGTAATTTTTGACCATCTTATCCCTCTTCGTCAAAAAATATTAACAAACCGCATAACCATAACCCCTCTCATGCATAACTAGGTAATCACACTGCCTTACAAAACCACCTCCAAATTTTACATTCAATATTACATTATTCAATAAATTATTACATTCAATACTAATTATTCAATTATTACATAAAGTAACCCGTTGTATTCAATGTAAATTTATCCGATCAACAATTTAGTATTTTACTTCTCTGGTCAAAATGCTTGACCTCAGAACATTGTTTTTTTTTATAAATTTAAATTTCTTATGTAATTTTTAAAAAATTTAAACAATTTTGAAAATTTAAAAAAATATTGGAAAAATAAACTGTTAAACTAAAAAAAAAGTAAAACACAAGCATAACTCATATCCCCTCCTTCTTGTCAGCAAACATAAGCAAAAATCTTTTAGCGCTTACGTAAAGTTTAAATAAGTTCAAAGAACCAGTAACTAACAATGTGCACACCACATGAACTTGTCCGTTCACTCGTCCGAATTGTATTTTAAAATACGCTTGAAAATTTGCAAAACAAACTGAATTAACATGACTGACACGATATTAGTACTTTCGTAAATTAAGTAAAATGCAAATTAAGCTTTATATAAATTGGAATTTAATTATGTGTTAGTTTGTTGATTTTTTTAAGGGGATGAAACTTTTCTGGTAATTAGGAAAAACAAGAAAATATTTAAAGAGTTAACTGTTCTCACATGACCACTATAGATTATACTCTGCTGGTCCCTTGGAAGTTATCCAAAGATTCATAGTTAATTACAAGTCTTGCTGTTAAAAATTTTCGTACCTTTATTGTAATTTTAACTAGTTTTAAAAGGTTTATGATTTTCTTTTAAAAAATCAATCATTTTTGTTTGAAAGGAACATTCTACCACTTTATAGACATGTCATGGTACATTCCTGAATCGAAGTTGAAATATTATAAGTTTCCTCTTATGAGATTTTACAATCAACTCTTGCTAAACTATCACTTTATAAACGTATTTTAAAGGAATATGGGTCTAATGGAAAGTAAAAAACTCTTTTTCAAAGCGTAATACAAGTCATCAACTATCAGAGAATTCTTTTAAACTGAACTTTTAAAAGTACAAATTAACTGCTCCAGACAAGAAATAAAGAGCTTTTAATTTTTAGAGAAAACTCCTTAAACACTTTTACACGAAAAAGTTGTAAATCTTCGCAGCGACTTTGAAAGCTGAGAATTTAATGAAAAATGTTCCCTTCCATTGCCCTAGCATTCATTGCACTCTGTCTTATTAAAGAGATAAGAAAAATTACCATTTCTTTGCCTTCCAATTTTGTCAGGGGAGAAAATTCTAATTTACTCTCCTCCTAAAAACTGAATGATTCGAAGTTTCGAACGGGGGTTCTTTTTTCGGTAATTACTTTCCCATCTCTATTCAGTAAGAGAAAACATTTTGATTAAAAAGTCCAACAAGAAATAGATTGCGTTTCTCTGGATTTTAGTTTTCATAACAATCACTTCGGGATCTAATTGAAGCTATTTTATGCCTTAAATGTAATCTCGGAATGCGAACAGGTGCGATTTATGACAGCCATGGTTTCCCTCGAAATTGAATTTGCCTAGTTGTAAGGGACATATATTTTATTACTCAATAATTATTTCTGATTGGAGAAGTAATTATAAGACAGACAGCTTATGCTTCTATTAACATTTGACTTAGTTACTTTTATCTTCGATAAATTTACGTAGATTAATAAAGATTAAAATAATGTAGAAAATTCATCTAATATTTTCAAAATGGTGTAAAAAATCCTAATTTGAAATTTCTTTATTTTTATAAGACTCTAGTGAGAAATTAGATTTGATGCCCTTAATTTTGAGCTTTCATTTCAATTTTGTATTGAAATGGAGCTTTTCTAATTATTTTAGTCGTTCCCTGTACTTTAGTTAGTTCCTTTTCAACTAAGCGTTACAGTAGTTTCTTAAAAGAGAAAATAAATTTCTAACTGTTCTTTTCATTTCCAAGCCAAATAAATATTACTTCGTGCTTTAATACTTTAAACACCAAAAGTAATATAACTGTCATCGAGAACCAAAATATTATGTCAGGAATACTATTCTAAATATAGTGAAACTTCGAGGGAATTTTTTTTGAGATTGAACACTTCCAATAACTTAGAAAATGTAATATGATATTTTTTCTTAACAAACTTCTTTCGGTTTAATTAATGATACAGTTTCAAATATGACATACCAGACAACATAAAAAGATAAAAAAAATTAATAAAAAAAGGTTTAATATTTACACATTTCATAATAACAAATTTTTGTTTGTACCTAAACACGAATAAAAATCTTAAATAAAGATTTTGGTCAAATGAATTAAAACAATAAGTATCAAAGGTCTAAAAGCAATTCTTCTCAAAGAAAACTGCTCCTTTTGATGATTTAAAAGCAAGTAGAGTTAAAAGCTGAATTTTTTCACAAAATGAAGAAAATAAGTTTTCTTTTTAAAATGTCTTCCCGAGAGGTTTTTGTACTATTCCTGTCATTATGTTTCTTCATAAAAAGGGTTTACATGAGCTGATTTGTGTAAAAGTAGAGTAAGTCATCTTGCACCTGTTTTCAATTAATTATTGTTCATTTGATTTCAGATATTACCACTCTAAATAAAAGAACAAAATTATCCTATTTCTTTTTTAAATCAAATTTAAAATTTTTTAGATTATGACACTTTTGTTTCAACAGACTTAATTGCTTAAATTTGTTTATAGGATTTCACTATTTTGCTTTTATATAATTTAATAGAAATTATTCATAAAAATTTATCATTATAATTCGCATTGAAAATTTGATGTTGAATTATATTTTGGAAATCTTTTTTCAATATCAATACAAAACCTCTACTTTACTCTATTTTGAAATTTCTTGTTGATTCGAAAAAGGAATTATAATAAATTGAGGTTTCCATTTAAAAGTTACAATTTCACTTCTAACATCCTCAGTAGAAGATTGAGGAAATTCAATGTAATATGAAAGAGATATATATATATATATATATATAATTTTTCATTAACTTCCAAGTAGTATATTATTAATTCAATGGAATATATTAATGAATGAAAGTTTCATGATAAATAACTACATTAGAAAAATTTCTTTAATGAAAACCTTTGTGCATGAATAATTAGAATAGTTAGATAATTAAAGCAACTAATTTACATATTGGAAATATGACCTTAAAACTACCACGCTTTATTAAAACATTACATGGACCTAAAAGTTAAAAACATTTCATAAAAAAAGTGGAAAAATGTAATTGAAAATCGAAATTCTTTATCCAAAGAAATATTTAATTAGTCTTAGCTACTGATTAATAAATGTGTGTTCTTTTAAAAATTAGACATTTTTGTTGCATGATCAAAGGCTAATCTAATACGAACATAAATGTTTACTTTCTGAAAAAAAGTATAAATTTATGTAGAAATCTTTTTATAGATACACAATAGAGGTTATTCATAATTACTAATGCATAGCTTTAAATTGCAAAATTTTTTGTGTTATAGTTTCTTCTAATATAGACGTTTTTCTGGCTGGATGTTATATTTTTACCACAACATCATTTTTCAAGGTTATGAATGTTTTAAAATCAAAACGAACTACACGAATTAAAGGATTACACTAGTCTCAAATAATTTCGACTAGATATTTTTAATGAGAAGAGCAAATTTATAAATTGAATTTTTTAGCGAGTTCTACTGTTAAACTATCATTCAAAACAGCTTCAAATTTATAAACGTCAGTATTTATTAGTCATTAAAGTAGTATATCAAATACATAAGGTAAAATTCTTTTAGATTTAACAGAATAGGTGACTAACGTTAGTTTTTTCTTACTTTTGGAAAACCGCACGCAAAACAAGTGGGAAACTGTTCTATAACTCAAACTGTGAGCTAATGGGAAGATTTTAGTTATGAGTTGTGTCGTCAATCTTTGTTTCCTCCCTTTCATGTAGTTCAGACAAAAGCATTACGTTTGTAAACCCTTCATTACATATTTGACACTTTTTCATTAGCAAAACAAATGGGTTTAAAAATAAAAGTAAAAGTTTCGAAATTCCGACCTTATTTGAACCAATTTATCTATCCCGTTTTTATTTTTTTAGTGTTAGAGACTGCTAGAGTGTAGTATGCTCAATTTGGTTTTGATTTTGAGTGATGGAAGATTTTCGGTAACTGGCAACTACCACACGAAAAAAGAATACTTAAAACCATGCTTATCTAAATTTTTTACATTTTGGATTTGAGTCACTCTTATTCAGAGAACCTAATTCATCTTTTAAAGATATAGTTCAGGCTAAGCAATAAGATATGTAGCAATAAACTTTGTAGAAAAGCATAAAGTACTTCGAAGAATCGACAAATTACAATTACTGGAATGGAAAGCACAACATAAAAATGCGAAAGTTTCTAATTTCATTTACACAAGTGACCATCTTTCAGAGCAGATTTAGTTTTTTTAATCTTCACGAACCTCATTATTTCCTCCTTATGCTCTAAACTAAACTATTTCCCTGTTCCCTAGGTTTGCATCCGAAATGAGAAATCTTGCCCGTAGCCTGAAGTGAATGCAAATGATACCGAAATTAGACTGGACGTTTATTATAACAAAGTTTACGCGCCACTTTCATATTCCTTTTCTCATCCTGGAGAAACTAATTGTTAGATAATTCAATGAAAAACTCAGAAAGTTAGTAATTTAAGTCTTGTTTAACTTTTAAAACACATGAAAGTGACGGCCTACTCCAAAAATCAGACGTCATTGATTCAAGAATAAACTCTACAATAACCGTACCCTATATGTTACTTAACTACCAAATATGCCTTTACATTACTTATTGTATTATCAAAGAGGTTGATTTGGATATTTGGGTTTTATGAGGCTAACATTTAGGTAGTAAACAGATTTTGCAAATTTCAAACTCGTTGAAAACTAAATTTACTCAGCATAAGTTGTTTAGGATTTTTCATTTCCTCACTTCTAAAAAGCTTCTTAATGTATTTTTCTATGTCCAGAAATACGATTTAATTAACGTTACTCTCATTTATCCCTTCAAAATCTTTTATATTCACTTTTTTTTTGTTTAAAAGCAATCTCAAAAGCTAATAATATCTTTCTTTCGTACTTTAACTTCTTTAACTTTCGAAATACGTTTTTCTCAGAACTATCTTCATTTGAGGAGGGATTTATCAATTCTTAACATCTCCACTTACGAAGATTTTTTTAAGAGAGACAAAAAAGAACCGTAACAACAGAGCCACTTACTTAGCTTAGTTTTGACACGAACATACGTTTTTGTTAAGCTTTTTTTCCAAGGGGAAATCCACTTTTGTAAAAGGCTAGTTTAGACCACAAGCGTAAATAAACCTCGAACCTCAGTTTAAAACCGAAAGATAACGAAAAAAATATTTTTGTTCAGGGTTATAGATCTTGAGTTTGGATAAACCCCTCATCGGTTGTGCATGTCTTTCGTATTTGAATATCCTCACAGCTTTAACTAGATTTCGAATTCTTACTTCAATAAACCCTAGGCCCAACGAATCCACTTCCGAGTACATTTCAACTCGCCAAATCCAATCCGGTTATTTATGACCCTATGAAAACATTTTCGAGGCTTAAGGGATGATATAACCGTTTAAACAAACCATTAACTGACGCAATTTCCAATTTCCATTCAAAATCCTCAAATCCCCTTTTCAAAGAGCCCGCCTCCAACAGTTGAAAAAAGATTCAATCCTAAGGGTTTCGATAACAGGGCTTCTTACGAGCTCAATAGTTAGGAGGGTTTGCATGTAATATCCCACGAGGTAAGGAAAGTTGTGGCTTTTGCGGCAAATTCTTTTTGATTGCTCGAACGTCAGCATTCGATTTTCCGCGGGCCCAGAGGAGTTGGCTGTACCCAATCGTGCTGACTGTTAACCGTTTGATTATTATTTATGGTATTACAGAATCTTTTATTAGGGTGGTAGATTCGAGAGAGAGAATGGAAAATGGGAAATTGCTTTGTTTAGGTGTGAGCCACGTTATTCATTAATATTTATATGAATGGGATTTATTGAGATATCTGTGAATCCTTCCATTCCAGTTACACCTGATGTAGAGTTTTAATGTCCAATGCCTCACAGAGAGAAGACTTATTTTTTTGTGGTGTGATTTAAAATAGAATAAATTATTATTTTAATAAGTTAAAATTCATTAAAATAATTGCTTTTTTTATCAAAGTTACTTTCATAGTTCTACGCTACGTAATGGGTTTAGGAAATGTGATGTTTTTTTAATCAATTTCTTTTCGGTTTTCAATGAGATCTATTATAAGTTAAGACTGAACAACTCGATTTTTGAATATTAAAAACTATGCATATGTTGCATAAAGAGGGGACAGGAATTTAAGAAAGGTTTAGATGCAGCATAATAGGTACAATTACGGCTAAGAAGAAGATCTGGTGCCTAAGAGTGTGTAAACATACATATATTCTCGATTACCACGCCGGTTTCAACTTTATACGCAAAGAGAAGTGAAAATAGAGTACCAAAAATGGTTGGTTTCAAAAAACCAGCTACATACAAGAACAGACACTGGTAAAAAGTTTAAAGGTGTCTGGTCTGAACAAATAGTTATGCCTTAGATAAGAGAAAACAGAAGGGAGACATAAAATAAATGACCAAGAATGATCATCGTATGTAAATAGTAAACAGCTCTGAGTGTAACGCTCAGCCAGAAAACAATAAAGCTGTCATTTTTTTGTCTGTTAAATGATCCTAGGAGTAAAGTGCTTCTGTGGTTATTCTTATAGTTAAACTAGAGTGCAAAAAGACAATATTTTCCTCGAGATACCATGTTTTAACTGCGTGGATTCGCCTCTTGTTAATTTTATTTAACGATATATTTCAATGCGAAAGTATATTTAATTGAAAAACAGTATGCAATACCATCTGGAGTAATTAAGTAAAAGTAGAGCCATAAACACCCTGCTTAATTAGACTAATTAGTACATCAAAGCAAGTAACCATAACCCAGGAAAGAGCAGATTATGTAACTTTTTAAATGGGTTATAAAATTGAGTTGGCATAAGACAACGTTTTCCCAACTTCAGGAACTCCCTACTACTCAGAAACTATTAATTCTCCATTTCCGTTATAAATTAGAAATTCTAAGCGTAAAAACTGTACGGAATCTTGTTAGTATTATACACTATTTACACTATCACTATTTAAAAGACCTATATGATAAATATATTTATATCTATACATTATGTATAATTTTGTGAGAAAAGTTGAATTTCTCAGCATGAAATTATTTTTCCAACAGAAATTGTTATCATCCACATTTTTTTTTCATGTTTTGTGTACAACATTTAAATATTACTACACGTTTTCCCATAAAACTTAAAAATAAGAACTATATGTTTCTGACCTCTTTAATCTGCTGAAAACTTGATCAATCTTGACTTGGGTGAATTGATCTCTTGAAAAATTGTAACTCTGTAGCAAGCTAAAAGTATTAATGCATTTTCCCCTGATACGCTAGACACTCGAATTTTTTTGTGTACTTTGATACATGTTCTGTCAATTTTGTGGAATTCTTTCGAGGCAAAAATTCAGCCTTCAGACAAAAAAAAAATCCCAGACTATAAGCGAAGTATATTACATAATATCTAATACCTAACATGAAAAGTTTGAAAAAGTAATGTATTTTTTATTTTTCTAATTTTGTTATAGTTTTTAATTTTGAAACAAACACTACTCTAATGGATTGAAAAATAATTTGATAATGGTTTTACAAAATTAAAGTGTAATTCGTCTAGTTACTATATAAAATAATGTTGCTTTAGTTATAGTAAATTTCTCGGAGTCAGTACAATGATAAATGTAGTTTGTGAAAATCAGCCCCTTTTCTATACTATACATTTCCCCATCTAGTTGGACATTAGAGTTACCATTCTTATTTTGGGTATAAGGAAAAACTAAGAAATTTTATTGCATATTCATGATTGTTATCTAGTGTAGAAAGAAAAAATATTTGCTTACTTATTTCCTTATAGGGCGTTGAAAATGTGAATGTTATTTCAAATTCTCCTTAAACTATTGTTGTGGAATCCTTGCAAATAAAAGTTCATTTATTCTAGAAATTTTTTTTGAAAATACGTTGTGTAGTAGTAGAGGAGAGAATACTGGACAGGGGGTAAATGGTATTAAGGGTAATTTATTACTATACCTATTACACTTTTATTTGTAATAATGGTGAATATTTGAATAAAATATAATTCATTTTTATCTACTTCAAAATAAGCATATTTCATGAGGTTTCCGAATTCTAAAGTTTTAAATTTCACCATTTCTTAGACGAAAGCGCTTTTTAACTTAGATTTTACTAGGTGGTAATGTAAATAGCATATACTTTTGTAGAAACATTCACTTAAATATTTCCTCTGATAAATCAACCAATGAAATACATTTCATCATTCATTAGTTAAGGTGAGCGAGAGTATTTAGTAAGCACACACTGAATGTTTAATATTATGTAACAATGTATATTTCATCTATCTACTGTTAAAAGTATGTTGTATCTATACTATGTATACGTAAATAATGGCGTATCTAAAACGTCATTACCCGATTCTCTTAGGTACCTCGTCGGTGCAAATAAAGGATGTTTGTTAGACAAGGTCTAGTAGTCTGTTGACTCTTAAAAAAGTTCAACACATGGAGAGTATCAGAATATAGATATCCCTTCCTGCGAACAGTCTCAAACAGTCCATTATGTGTAGTTATATTAAGATAATATGCATCAAGACTAGACGTTAGTTGATGTAAAGTCAATTGTTAGAATAGTTTAACTGCAAATTGTTGATTATAAGGCGAAACTTATCAATGAAAGTCGTGTAATCTATAAATAGAAACAGCACTAACCTCAAACAATCCAAATGCAACTTAACAGCCTCAATCAAATCCCACAATAAACGCCCCCATTTACGTCCACCCATTATTGTAGCGGCGATTTCTCCAACAACCTGTCAAAGCGCATTGGAGGGTCGGAGAGACCCCATTCAGATCCTCATTAAAAGCCGAGGACGAAATCTCGATCACCCCGGTCGAGTGGCCAGTTGACAAACCTCCCCCCGATGGTCAAGTGTCGGGAAGCCGATCACTTTAGGAAGTCTAGGGTTTCCAAATGGTGGTCGCAACTAGTTAACGTTAGCAATTATGGAGGCTCTGAGATAGCTGAGCCCGATGTTCTCTTGCTGGGGATGTTTAGATTAGGGTGTTGGAAATTCGTGTTTTGGTGTGTTGAAGTGAATTGTTTTAGGGGAGTAGATTCGAGGTGATGAGGAGGTTGTTACTAAAGTTGTGCTTACGAAACTTTTTCGAACACTTATAAAGGAGTTGTGTGGATGATAAAGCCAAGGGGTACCTACAAGTGAAGGTGTATGAGTTTGCTATGAAAGGCGGATAAAATCGTAAAATTGTAATGTTAATTTAACAAACATTTGTAGTTTGGTGTAACCATAGCTGCTAACAGTTCCGATTATTCCGTATTTGTTCTGATTTTCATGACATTTGAAGTTACGAAAATACAATCTTTTATTAAATTGATAAAAATTTCATTAACATGTTAAAAATTTCTTTAAAATGTTAAAAAACTCATTAAAATGTTAAAATTTCATTAAAATGTTAAGAATTTCATTAAACTTTTCCTAATTCAAAAAGGAAAACTGGTAAATAAGCTAAAACTCCGGAAAATTCAACAAAAGGTTGTTCATTTGTAACAAAACTTGAAAATCGGAACAAAAACGGGAAGACCGGAATGGTTGGCACAATATGCATTTAACCCGTATTCTGATTTTATTACTGGTGCTGAATTACCTTTGAATTCCATGGAAAATGACTCCTTATCAAGAACACGCTATACTTAAGTTATTCCGCACTGTCACTTGTACACCTCTTGGCTTCTAACACACCCAATTATTTTTTCCTGTCACTCTAATTGAAGAAATGTTTCATTTGCGAAATTGGAAGAACTCTCTGGTGAACAAAGTTTTCCAGTTCTTAAATTTCTTAAAACTCGTAAAGAACTAAATTCCTTGGGTTTTCATTAAAAAAAAAACGAAATATTTTCCATTTCTCTCGTCATTATTTTTGTATTTAAAATTAAAATAAGAATTAAAATCTGCTGAAAATCTGAAAAGTTAAAATTTATAAGAGGATCTAAAGGTTTTGTTTTGATAAAATTTACCAACTCCTATACCTATTAAATTAATTTTTAAAACTCCGATACCATTCCCATTAAGAAAAATTATTTAGGAATTTATTTAGAATATCAGTCTTAAATTAAAGGAATTAGCAATGTTTTTCTACAAAAGAAAACCGCAAAATTCAAACATCCATGGTTAAAATATTTCCATTTTTCCCAATGCCAGTTTAAGATTTAAATCCCATGTCAGATTATATTATCAAAGCTAAAGAAGGATAATGGAAATTTGTCTTAATGCATTTACTTAAAAAGTACTTTCTCATTTATCATATTGTTATTGAAATAAAAGCTGAGCTGTTTAAAATTGCTTTAAAGTGCATATAAAAACTACCTTTTAATATTGAGATTCGCTTCTAATCTTCGAAGATAAAGCGTATGTTTTCAATATCAATGTATTCGAATTCAATGAAAAAAAAAACGGTTTTCTGGTTAGCAAATAACACGTTGTTTTCACAAGAATGAACAAACTTCAAAAAGTTGTTGTCTCTTCAAGAATTCTTGCTTAAAACAAGAAAACACGCTATACTCCCTGTGATAAGACTTTAAGCCGTTGTTTACTTTGGAAGTTTTCGGATGTGATTGGTATACAAAATTTCAATTGATATTCTGTCAATGTATTTCATGCGCAGTACACTTTGAAATAATAGGATTCCTTTGGAATAACACATATAGACAAGGATTTAGATGCATTTTACTCTGTGGGTAGTATTGGGGTTCTTAAAACTTGGAGACAAGGGCACCTTTTCTGATAACTTTTATAGGAGAAAAATTTATTCAGAGTGTTTCAACAAGTCAACCCAAACTCTACACATACACAGTCAGATTCCTTGCGTGGAAAACTCCCAAAGATTTATACAACCCATAGTTTTCAAGAAAAATGTGATATGGAAGGTATATAGGAGTATAAAAAGTACATAAAGGTTAGGGGCAAAGTGATAAATCCGGGCATTATTAATAATGCCCGCGTATTTCGGGCAAAGTGATAAATACTCACTGATAAATGCCATTGAATTTATGGCATTGCCCGCCTCAACTTCGGGCATTATTAATAATGCCCGGTTTATCACTTAGCCCGTAACTATATGACGTGAACATAGTTATTTGGACCTATTTGGAGACTAAGATGTTAAAATTAGCCACTGAACATGCAAGCGCGCGCCATGAAAGGAAGTAATAAAAACAATTATCGGATATGCTGTCAAGTTTTTCGAAAAAAGAATCGTTTTTCTTTGGGCAATTTTTAAGTACTCAACATAAGAAATATTTCTGTGCAGAGTTTGGGCGGACTTGTTAATACCCTGTAAATATTACCTCTATATCTTGAACATGTAAGTACTACAATCCATTGTAGAGAAATAGATCTTATTGTATTAACTATATTTTATACTTTAAGGTACTTAAGTTTATGTGAGAAAAGAAATGGAATTTAAAAAATAGAAAATTTACTCTGATCCCAAATACATTTGTGATTATGAGGTGGTTAAATTTATGGATGGAAGTCTGAAGCATCTTTGCTATAAATCTTAAACATACCTATACCTTCATCGGTCCGCTTTTTACTGAATTTCCATCATCCATAAGAGCTATTTAGAAAAGTAACTCTTTCACAAACAGTAGAAGCGAAAAGGGTGTTTATAAAACACTTCTAAGCGCCCGAAATTCGAAACGTCTGTTCCCCCTTCTGTATTGATCTGGCCCAATATATTTTCCGGAGGAAGATTCTCCAAGAATTTGATGAGTTCTTGTGAGAGTTCCCGTTCTAGAAATAAAGCCCGAGAACTGACTCACTGATCGCGAGGAATAATTTCGTTGGGACTTCTCGAAAAAACAGCTGCGTGTGTGAAGGGGAATAAGTAGATTATTACTCGGTGGAAAAGGAGAGGGGACTGCGAATGAGGGGGTTACTGGGGGAGCTTGAAGGGCGCTGGAGAAGAATTATTATCGATACTTTTGAAGAGGATGCGTGTGTGTAGTCAAGTGACTCCCCGGTTCTGGAGAAATGTGAAGGGAAAATTCGGACTTGGTAATGAATGCATGCAGATGAAGGATTTTCAGAGTTTGGTGTTGATTAAGGGCGGCGGAGTGTGGGGAATTACGAATTGAGGGAGAAAATGTGAGGGTGATTTAGCTCTGAATACTGATGTTGGGCCACACAAGTTTTCTATTACAAATAAAGAGATTAAATATTTCTGAATATGTGAGGTAAAATATCGTCTGGTAGCGTCGCATTGGTGAGTTCTATAGATTAATTTGAGATAAATTGTAGTAATAAAATAAATTAATTAGTTAAATAGTTGGTACAGATTTTAGTTATTGAAATAATGGTAATAAATTTAACAAAACAAAATTTAAAAAACTTTTTAGAATTTATTTTAAATAAAAATATATATTTTATTATATTTAAGCGTATATTCCATGATATTTAAGAGTTTGTTCCATTTTTATGTTTTAAAAAAGTAATATCCTACCTCTGTTTGGTTCTGAATGGATATTATCAGTCTTATAAAGTTTTCAATTTTTAAATTAGCACAACATGACAAATAGCAAGTCATAATGTCTCATATTCCTAAAAGGGAAATAATTACAACCAGGCAAATATTTTCTTTCAAGAACTTCTAATACCTCTCAAGTAGTAGCACAAATATAGAGGATCATATTTGCAAGTTTACGAAAATAATCCCATTTACATGCAAAAGACTTCTATACAACTTTTCCGTGAAAGCTGTTTTCTTCAATACCAATTTTTCAAGCTGGATGGTTTTTGATACCTATCAAGTATGATTCAATAAACATTTGCTCGTGAAAACAACTCAATTCGATTTTTAAGAAAGAGGCCATTGAGTGAAGAGCCCTGTGCCCCCGCAAAAATCACCTTCTCCTCCTCTTATTAGTTTTTTTTTTTTTTATCTTCGAAGCTTTTTTTGGATCTTGTTGAGGTTCAACTACTTTCCCCAGGGAAATTAAAGCCTTCGCGATAGTTACCGAAACACACGCCAGGTAGAGTTAATAGAAGTAGAAGTCAATGGGAAACTGCGTATTGAAAATACGATAGTATCGGAGTGTACGCATTACTTTTTTTTAATGTTAGCACTTAAACACAAAACGTGGGATAAAACATCATAATTAAATAATAATAAATAGAAAATAAATTAACCAATTATCATCCTTTGAATACAAATATTAAAAATATTATACATTTGACATAAACTTTGATTTCCAAAAGGGTATAAAATAATACAAACTTGAAAGCTGTTTCTATAGCTTTGTAAAGTTTGAGAGATATTTCAGAAAAAAATATTGTGTACCTACTAAGTTTTCTCATGTTTTGATTTTTTGCTAAGAAGAACTGTCCCGAAGTTGTAGACACAACCTGTCCTTATAATATTAAAATATGGTAATAAGAATTATAAAAATTTGTGTGCTGATATCCAAAATAGATTTATCAGGACATTTATTTAAAAACGAAATAAAAGTTAATTTGCAAGTTTTAAGTTCTAAACTGAAAACAGAGTAAAGATGGACCTCGATACATCCAATTGATCGTGTACACCTTGCACCATAAATTTTTAAGTTCAAATAAATGAAGCAAAAAGCATCAAAGCTTGAAACAAACCTAGGAAACAATACTCTGTAAAATAATTTCGTTTTCCATTTATTTGAATGAAATAAAAAGCACTGGAAGAATAATATATCCTGCATAGTACCATTTTTATTTCTTGAAATTAAATCAAGCATCTTATACGAGTGAGTTCAGGTAAACATATTTCTTAAAGATAAGGAATTTCTAAAAATAATGCGGGGAAATGCGATTTATTTACGAAATAATCATTTTGAAGCTAACGAAAAAAACAAGAATCTTTAAACCCAATAAAATCTAAATCAGGATGCTCTTTTGGGAATTTCTTTCGTATTCAACATTTCTATTAATATTCACTGAAATAGTTGATAAGGATTATTAAAAATGTAAACCTCTTTCTGAAGGTTCAACTAAAGTATATGAATATCTAAAGAAGGAAGACCACAGGTTCAACAGATAATTTCAGGGAAAATAGAGAAAATTCGAGAAGAATTTATATATACTTTCGGAACAATATGCTTGGTACCCTTTGTCGAGCTCAATCTCGATGTGAAAAATGTCTTTCCCTAATATTTTATTATTTTGTACCTTTGCTAATTGAATAATTTTCTTAGACGAGAAGTTAAAAGATTTCAGGAGTTAAAAATCTTAAATAAACGTATGCATACAGGAATTCATTACTGTATAAGAAATTCCTTCTAGACCCCAAGGGCTTATTCATAATTTTATGGTTTGAAATCTAAGAAAAAAAGACTGAATAGACAAATAGGGATAGAAATAACTTTACTCAATTTGTGGAAAATATAAAGACTTTAGTACATATTTAATAATATAATGAGGTATGACTTGATGTAAGATTAATAAAATATATGGTAATAAGAATTTGTAAGATATGATATGATAAAATGAGGTAGATAAAACAAGCTAGGTTTAAAATTACATAATAGTTTTACTTCACTAATTAACGAATTTAAGAATAATGCGATACATTTTTGGGTTAATAAAGTTTGGTATGACAAGAATGAGAATCTTTTAGCAAAGATGCTTAAAAGTAAGTTTAAAAAAAATTGTCTGGAATTTAGGTTTTAATCACTCATATAAAGAATACAATTTTGTAGATTTTGAAATAAAAATATTAAGTTCTAAACAACAATCCGCCATAAGTTATAAAAAGGAAATTCCTTTTAGACCTTTTTTATGTTTGACAGACATAACAGTAATTAATTTGACAATCAGGGTGTCTCAAAAATCTATTTGACGGCTTTTGTTTTGAAACAACATTAAATTGACTTCATGCTAAATTCATTTAGATGGCTAATGTTAAAACATTACTAACGAATGAAATAATTGATAATAATCGAGGAGATATTAGCGATCAAAGTTAGCAATATTTTTGGCTTTGAAAAAAAAAAGTTGTATGCCAGATTAAAAAGTATGAATTTTTGAATTGAAAATTTTGAAGTGCATTCTTATGGCAGGGACCAATTCATTGTCATCCATTAACCCAACACCGGATTATTTTCTTAGTTTGTGAACAGCCTCTTTTTCGATGCCCAAAAAACGTTAAACTTTGTGATCCTTATATCTCCTAGAATATTAAAAATATTTTCATGAAACTTTTTTTGGGATTTTTTTTTTGATATTCTGCACAACTTAAGCTTTTGTTTTTATCTCGAACAGTTTTTTAATACTTTTTAACTTCTTATTTCTCTGCTAGGAGCGCTGTAAACTGTCTTAATACTTCTTAATACATTCGGCGTAGTGGCTTTACTATGAATGCACTTTACTCCCACTACCTAAGAGAGGCTGCTTTAAAGTGAATGCTGTGAAACGGACTTTTGAAACTCCTTGCTCATTTGGACATGATGTTATTTTTGCAATTCAACATTAATTCATCTTGTTTTCCCAAGCTACCACTACTATGTGTCTATTAGACGTCCCCCGATTCGTCTTCTGCAATAGTTATGGGATTCTTGATGTTAAGAGCTGAGAGGTGTGCAATTGCCATCGGTCGATTGTACGACGTTTACGACTTTCTCTTTTTCCGTTCGATGTAGGTAAAGCTTGATATCGGTGGAAAAATACGTGGTTGGGTAAGAGCCATAAATTTTTTATGTATTATGGGGAAGGGTTAAGTTTCAGCTGTTTATAGCTCAGGAGCTGAAACCATTATTGTTTTTTTAAGAGAAATTTAATGGAGAATGCAAATTTTAACATTCTGGAGAGAATGATAACCGTAGTTTATAATGTATTTTCTAGGGCCTGTTGTATGTGAAGAAATTTACTCTTTAATGACAAAATAAATTTATTTAGTGAGTTTTAGAGGTATTTTTTTATTTTGATCAAAAGGAGATTTTCCTTTAATGTATGTAGAAAATATTTTTTGTATAATAGTGTATTTAATATGTGTGATTAAGGATTAAAATACATTTTTGGAAAAATATTACTTAATAAGGCAAGTTTATCATAATGGATTTTTTATAGGACATAAATAATAATTGAAGAATAAGAAAGTTATCGCTCTTAATTCTCTACTAAAATCTGGCGGTGGGACTTATTCCACTTGTTGTAGCCGCAGGCTAGCTTCTCTTCTTATAAAATATACTTTACATAAATAAAATTTCTGTTCCTTACTTCTTAATTGGGTTTGTGTGTTAAATCATACTGTTTATTTTACATCAAATCCAATTAAGTTTTACTTTTGAAGTAATATTCATTGAATATAACAGGAAAAATTTTTGTAAGTGTGAACTGAAATGTTAATAAACTTAATTATATTTCAATAATGATATAATTCTTGAAAGCCCTCTAAAAATCACGAAAAAACTAAGTAATTAGTAATAAATCATTATTATGAAATTCAATACTCTAAATAAAGACCCTTTCGGGTTCATATTATTAATTTCTCTTAGTTTCATTAAACTTGAATAAAAACATGTTTTTAATAGAGTTAACATTCATTTTTCCACTTAACTTATTCAAACAAAATATCAGAATCTCAAATTCAGATTGCCAAACATCGAAATATTTGTTCAAAATAAATATTAAATCTTACGATAGGAATTTTTCACTCTTTGATGCAAGAAAGGTATAAATAGCATTTCTTATCTGAGTCTTCCTTTTACACTGTTAGAAAATTAATGAAAAAGCATAAAAACTATTTATTCACAGGAAGTAGGAAACGCAAGTCTTAGCTCTAGTGAAGCAAATAATCTGCCTACTGCACGAACAGCCAAGCAGTGATACTTTTATACCTCCATTTATTGGCAAATCCTGCACTTTGTGGATGTTTCATGACTATAAAGAAGCTACGCATTTCCACCGACTGAGCCATAAAGGAGTTTTTATGGAAGGCTCGACAAAAATTAGAGAACCAAATAGATCGTCGGTTCTTGCAGCGTACGAATCGCAGATGAACGAAAAAAAATATTCTCGGTAGTTTTTTTTAAAAAAGGTTTACAAGTGCTGATTTTAAATATTCATGGCATAAGGAAAGTATATTTGTTAGGAGAGTAGGGAAGCATCAGTCGTCTTCTCAGTCAGCTTCCGAGGAAATATGAATATTTATGGACTTTCTTATGGGGAACTTGTGAAGTTGAGAACATAACGAAGTGACGTTAAAAAGAACAATTTGTGACGTCTGGGAAATGGTTTGGTTCATTATATTTTCTTTTTAAATAATTGAGTTTTTGGGATGCGTGTAAATGATAATAAATTTTAAAAGATGCATCTTTTAAATATTTCCTTTTTTTCCCCCCAAAAAAATTAAAATCTCTTTTCTATCCAGTATTTTAGAGTTACTGCCAAATAATAACAAACTCACTTTTGTTTTAGTGAGAGGGAACACATCTATATAGTAATTTACTATAGTAAATCCCGCTTTCAAAGGATAAATTTTCTAAAATATTTACGAAAAAGAACCCCCAAAGAGCAGAAAAACATACAGAACATTTGTAACACGATTAGTAGGTAAACATATACCCAGTACCCATACTTAACCCTTTTAGATTTGAATTCTGTATTGGGTTATTTCATATTCGGCACCCTTTGTTTAGAATTATGTTCTCTAGATCAATGCTTCCTTTGTAACCCGGGTAATCCTCTCCAGTTCTGCTTGAATGACACTGAATTATTGGAATTCCACTGCGAAAAGTCTTCGGCAAAGTAGATTGCAAAGGAGGCCAGAGGAAGTTTCAAAGAGGACTTTACGAATGTAGAAAATATTAAGATACTCTATTCAAGGAAGAAACTTTTAATTAAACTACATATAAGGGACGGATAAATCAGTGCTATTAATTCCTTTCTCTGTGAGAAAAATCTATTGAAGATGTTTTAAAGCATAGAAAATCAGTGAGTATATTCAATGAGTAATTTGATTTTAACAAAATAGCTTTAATTATGGAATAAGACTGATAAAGTGGTTTTAAAGTTAAAAATGAAAAAATCAGTTATCAAAGTAAAATAAAAATTGATAAATATTTATGTATTTTTAGAAAATGCCAGTTTATGAATTTGTATGGACTCATTTTCTAATAGATAAGAAGTAGAAAAAATAATATAGAGATGGAATAAAGGCAGGACATGGGCTACAAGTTCATTGCATATCAATAATTTTTCCACCTCAATTTACCTTTGAATAATTAAAGATAGGTAAAATTGATTCATAAACACAATTAACTAATTATCTAATTAAAATCTCAAAACTGAGGTCAACGTCTGAAAAAAACTAAATGATCTGCCATAAATGCTCTTGAGCTACAAATCAATATGATCCATCTTATCCACTTCGATTAAAGGACACTGCGTTTTGACGCAACGCAAGTTAATGAATCTGGTCATTAATGGTTATTTACTACCACAAATGAGAACTTATACCTCCTATTATGCTTGTCTATAAAACTTGGGTTTTTCTAACTTCTTATGAATCTCATGCTCACAAATCCTTATATTTCACAAATTTCAAAAATTTTAACATTAGATGGGAAAATACAAATATATTTTGACCGCGCGTCAGGATAAAACATGGATCTTATTTAACATGGATATATAACACCGATGTGAGATGAAATATAAGACAAATAACATTCCCGAGATTCCATCTGTTTTCTCTTTCTGAAAGAAAACTCAAATGGATTGAAAAATATTTAGGTGGAAAACACGAGACATGAGATACCTTTAATTTATGGCTTTAAGTGCTAATATAAAAAATACAATGTGTTCTCAATAGTTTAGCATTGAGCTTAATACAAATATGCACTTAAGTAATAAAGTAACACAAGACTAAATTAGAGCAATATTTTATTTAAGAAGTAATATGTACAATAATTTCAAAATGCATGCAAAAGCCACTGGTATTTGTTTTGATTAATACGATGAAAGAGGATTTCGCTGAAGCAACATTAAAAAATAACTTCATTTGCGCGTGTATCCTAAAAATTCCTAGAAAAAATTACGCGATAAGTTGTTTATATAATTATAAATTTTAAGTGAAAAACAGGTAACAATATGTTTCAGCAATTTTTGTCGTAAGAAGAGTAATGAAAAAGGAATAATTGAAGAAGTAATTTTCATGGAAATACAAAAACTATCAAATTTCTTAATGCAAAATGTACATATACATTTCATTAATTATTATGGTGAACTTTGATTTGAAATATAATAATAACTCCATTGGAAAGGTACTAAAAAAATTTAACTACTTAAGGTAAAAGCACTATATAAATTCGCTTCCAAATGCAACTTAAAAGCCATTAGGTAAGTCATGAATAATTTATCACTTTAATATCAAAGGCAAATAAGTGCATTTGGAAATACCTACTGTACCTCATAAAAGCTGTTTCAATCAAAGTCCTTATTCTTGATATATATTACTTAGCGATATTATTGAAAATGAGCAACATTAGTCAGTTATTTTCTAACTCAAAGTTACAAATTATGATAATATTTTACTAATAAGTAATTTAGATAATATACTGTATTGTATAATGATTATACAATTAGATTATTTGAAATAATTTTTTTTTCATTATGTATGCTTCCAGTGTAACATTTTCCAATCAATAAATTTTAAATTATTAAGTATATATTCAGAGTAATGTAGATTTATAAAAGATAATTATATTAGCAGATATATAAATTGATTTTTTAACCTCTCTTCATGTTTTCATATTTTTTTGTATTATTAGAAAATATGTTGGGACATTCCAAATGGGATAAACAGACCAAATCAACGTTTTAAAGTTCTTATTGCCAAAATTCTTCCATTATCGCACTTTGATCTATAAATCAATTGAGGCTGAAAATATTATGCATGTAGTTTTTACTTTTTATGGGGAACCCATGAAAGTTATAGATTAAAATTTTACATATGCATTTAAATACTCGTATGTTTTTCCTGTCCTGAAAAATCCTGAAAATACGTTTTTTCTAGAAAGTATCTAAGCATTTAAGTATTTTTAAAGAAACAACAAGATAAAAAAAAACTATCGCCCAAATGTATAAAAGTTGTATATGTATATAATCAAAACGTCAAAATATTTATTTGTTTTTAATACTGTTAATTAAAAAATAAGTACCCGTCATTATAAAAAAACACATATTTTTTAATAAAATTATTTTAACACCATTATGTACCGTAAAAATTATGCATGTGATATGAGTACAATGCTGATAAACTTACTAAATTAATTGTTTTAACTGTTATTAAAAATTAGGTATTGAAATAATATAGATATCTTTAAAATTTCTGGGGTTTTTTCATCAATGTCTAGGCTAAACTTGAGCTTTGCAGTCTTTTGCCACCAAAAATCGATACCAAAGTCTTTGAACGACTCTGAAGCGATCAATCAAAGTGTCAACCTTCCGTCAGCTTAAGGTAAAATTGGTGCATGGATATTACAAAAACACTTTTGCAATTTATAGATGTTGGTCTCTTATTTTTTTAAATACAATTATTTTTCTTGTTTATTTTTAGTTCAAAATAAACAAAATGAAAAAGTCTTAAAACATTTTTTTTTTAATTTTAATCTACGAGTGATTTTTCATTCGCTTTAAGAAATGTTTAATGAACGATGATTTTTCGTTACTGAATAATTAAATTGCTTAAAAGAAATAATGACCCCAGAAAAGAAGGAAGATAAAAGTACTGTTGTTTTAAATGTTTTAGAAACAAGATATCCGGGTAACATTATTCAAAAGTTTTTAGCTATATTTTACAAAACTAAATATTAGAATTAAAAAAAATAATTTAATAACAAGAACATTTCAACAAGTCTCATTAATATCATTATACTTCGATGTTTTAAGTGGACATCTTTTATATGTAAAACAAACAGAGTGGGACAAGGTTATTAAGATTTAACTTCTTATATTATATAGAAACCTTGCCTTTCATTAGAAGTAGTAAAAATAGAAAGTACTTTTCGTAAATGCAAACTTTGAAATAAATCCTAAAACAAGTAAGAAAAATAATAAGTATCACAGATATATTTATTTAAAATTATTTTTCAATGTCAAGTCAAACATTTTATCCCAAGACTACTTCGAAATAATAATTGTGACAGTTTTTTGTACACGTGTTTTTCATTGTGATAGTTTTAGCTTCCAAATAAAAATAATATTCTTTTCTTACCCTAAATCTTAATTATTCATAAAGAATTAAAAGTACTACTTAAAGCGTCGACAAGTGTGCTTGAGATTTCTTAATGCTTGAAAGGAAAATTATTTGTCTTGCTGTGATTAGCATTGAAATTTTTTCAAATCTTTATTTCCCTTGACATAAATTGAATCCTGTTTTTATAGTTTTTAGAGGATTATAAAAGTTTAAATCTTTCATAACCGCAGATGTTTTATACATTAAAAAAAATAAGTCAGGAAAAATAAAATGTTCTCTAATCTTACTCTAAAAAATAACGATCTATTAAGGGATATTTGGTACTTATGGATTTGTGCTACCAAATCGCTAAAAGTAATCCCTTATCAAAATTTAAAATGAAAAACATTAAAATATTTTAACTAACAGTGTTGGTATTAATTTTTGTAACATTTTTATGCGTAATTTGTAAAACGGCACCAATAAAGTCCAATTGGAAAGGACGAGAAATAAAAGGAATTAATTATGCTTATCCACTGAATGCTTTGTGGTAGGTATTGTTTCATAAGTGCCTAGTAGTTGGGTGGCTTATTAGGACAAAAAAACTGCAAATTGTAAGTTTATGAAACTTTCAGGGATGATAGACCAACATATAAGAACTCAACATATAGTGTCCCAATGAAATTCAAAATTAAGCAACAGCCAAGTCAATATGCTATGCGATATTAATGTCCTAATGGGGATCAACTCTAAACTAAACTATCACAATACACTATTCCTATTCAAACCCTTGTCATATCCACATGCTCTCCCTAGAGAATTTACAGCAGCCTTTGGGACGGCACAACACACACTGTCGACATTAAAAGCCACCAGGTATTTGTCCCACAAGCGATACGTGCAGGGCTTACGTCCATGGCGTTATGACTGCTTCCGAGAGTCCGGTTCCTGATGAAGTGGTGTGTAATGAATCCCATGGTGTTACGGAGTTTGCCGCCGAAATTTATGGCAGAGAAAACAGGAGCCGTCGTTGCTGGGATGGTGTATAGATAGAGGGGGCGAGGGGGGATTACGTTGAGACGAATGGGCTATGATTTGGAAATCATGAGGTGGTTCAGAGTCTATCTGCTTAAGGTGTTTGCGCTGTGGAAGTTGGAATAAATCAAATGTCGATTGGTTGCAGCTAGAACTTAGTTGAATATGCATGAGACTTCTGTCATCCATCTTAAATTATATGTAATAATACAGCTTTAAGTGGGGATGAGTAATCTCAAGGTGTTCTAGGTGCTTATCGAGGTCATATTAAGAATTAGAAGCACACTAAAATTTCAGTAAAGATGCAAATATCTATCATCTACTCATATATTTATAAAAATATATAGGTACTGTGAAAGCACGAATTATGTTTGCAGAAAACTAACATTTATAATGAATGTTTTGATGAAATACTTTTTAATTTTTCTAAACTCTTCTCTTCCATAATTGCATTCTTGTTTGTAAAAGTGTATGTGATGTAAACCTATAAAATAATTTATTTAATCTACTATGTTTGAGTGCCCTTTATCCATTCCTTTTTACGTAAAATTTCTAGCATTCATAAAATTGTTTCATCAGTGCCGACTAAAATTTTTCCCAGAATAAAATATATTGGATTATTAAGCTTTACAGATTGAGGAATTCATTACTTAAATAAATTGCATCAAAGTTTCTCAATTATGTTTTTCGATACTCTAAGGAGGGTTCTGTTACTCCCTAAAAGGAGAAATGCCTTTTGAGCATATTTTACCAACCCTTTGAAACTGCACTAAAGTGCCTTTTGCCTTTTTTCTTTAATGCCTCATCATTTAAATGCATACTATATCTCGTTCTCTTTTATGAAGGTTTTTCACTGCATATGCATTTTATGCATTCTTTTGATCATTACCGTAGGAACTAAAAAACATTTGAAACTAAAGATTCAAAAACAAATTAGAGGAACATTCGTCGGAATTTTTCAACAATAACACACGATTTTATACATATGTATGAATAGACTATGAATACTTATTTTTAAATTGATTCCTTCAATAAAAGATATTAAATTTACCACCGAAATATAATTATGTTCAAATAACTATGCCTGTTTTAAAATTATGTTTTAATGTACATTATTTCTTATGTTATTATTAATACATTATTACTTATGCATCACAACTGTAAACAATAAATTTTGTCCACGAAAGCTTTCTCCCCTGAATTGGAATATCTACTCAACCAAAACATTTCTGCAGATCAGAGGAGGCAATGAGACTGCAAAACCCTTCTGTCTAGAGCTAAAGTAATATTAAATTCTCGGTTTTGATGAATTCCATTCACATATTTTTACCTAATCTTCTAATTTCATTTAAAAAAAAACGGTAGTAATTAAGATTTTCGATATCAGTTGCAGAAAACAAGTTCGTTCAAACTTTTAAAATTTGAAAATACTACTATGATACAAATTTATGAAATCTCAGCCCTTTCTGGGAAAAAAATCCCAGATTAATGTTTTTCAAAACAAATGAAACTACATAGTGGAATAACTTTTAACCATCTCATATAGTTTCATACAAAACTTTAAGGATAATAATACAGTCAACATCCGCTACTGAGTAATCCCGGTATATAATTGAACTATTAGCTATAACGGACCTTTATACTGATCCATCTATGTTTGTATTAAGAAAAATTTCTTTGGGGCAATTTATTATTTTAGTATCCTGATGGTTCACTATAAAAGAATACAACCTAATTATGTTACGATAAGTTAAGTTATTTAATTTGATTTGATTCTGTGAATAGATTTTCTTCTTCTATTGTATAAGATGAGAAATAATTTGTTTCCAAAACATTACTTTAATAATAGCCCTCAGAATCTTGTTAATCCAATTTCTGACCTTCTCCCAAACTTTAGAAAATTCTCTCACGGCCCATTTCTCCTGAAATGTCAAACTGATGTTGACATGACTATTTTCTGCTCAAGTGCCTCGGGCTACCCGCTCCTTCAAAATAACCACCCAACCCGGTTATAATACATCGGGATAGTGATGGTGTCAGATCCACAGCTACTATAGTAGATAATCTCTTAATCCTATTATTTCATCACTTCCATCTGTATCCGTTTCACTAACATCAATGTTAAGACAACAGTGTGGATTTGGTTGTTTTTGTTGATTTAGATTGAATAAGGTCATGTGTAAAAATTCCAGAGACAGTATTAACATTATCCCCTTATTTGTGGATATAATGATGTAAAATTATTCTTTAATAAGCATGGATAAAGCCTATACTTCGAAATACCTCCAAATACAGTTATTAAATTTTAGGATCGAAGTACTTTAAGCTAGATGGTTAAATATGTACGTATTTAGTTTTATTACAGTTCCCAAATATTTAAATACTATGCTTGAAATTATAAATCTTACCCTATAATTTATCATTACAACAAGAGATTTATATGTAATGACAATTTACTTAAAACTATCTAACTTTGTAATTTAATTTTAAGTTAATGAAATATTTATTTTAAATACCTATAAGACTAACCGATTTAAATAGCAGTTAACATTATCTTATCATAGTTTTCAACCCAATATTTAACCCCCAATAATTACTGTCTTTTCTGATTTAAAGTTATAATTTAGAAACTCTAAAGAAACATCAAAATAGTTCGTAAAGTCAAAGGTTGGTAAAATAGGAAGACAGTATAAATGTTGCGTATTTTATATATGTTTTATCGAACATACTGCACATCTATCTTAAAAGTGTATGTTTAATGTATAGTAAAAATTAAATCATGAAAGTTATTTTTCTTCTTTGAAAGATATAATTCCTATTTTTAACAATAGCTACTTGAAATCACTTCAAAGTTATTTTGTTTTCCTCAAGTAGTTCGGTCTTGTTTACAACCATTCGACTGTTTGTTTAGAGCTAAATAAATTTTAGCCCTATTTTCTTTTTCTTATTTAAAATCTTCATTTAATTCTTCCGTTTTTCATTGTGTCTTTTTCAAACGAGTATTTTATTAACTGAAAATACATACTCTTTTATCTTTTTTAGATTACTTCATTTAAAGCTTATTCAATGATTATAATATCTTTCAGATAAAACTATGCTAAATAGATTAAAGCTGCTCTTATAAGAATAATTTCTATAAGTTAAATAATATGTTGAGAATCCTCACCATGTCATATTTATCACCAATGTGTTGCTTTATAAAAGTGATGTATTGTACAGACTGTTCCCAAACAGACGTTGAATCTGTTCTCCTTGATATTCCTGGCACATTTGCTCGGAAAGTTTGGCAAGCTGCTTTTATCCGTTGTCTGTAAAGAAAATTCGATTCAATAATCAATGAGAATAAAAAAAAACCCAAACATTTTTAGTAATGGTAATTATGTTAAGAAACCTTTTAATTCTTTGTATAAAAGTATTCATACCTTTTACAGAAGAGAAGAGCAACAAGAGAAAAGAGCAATTACACAAAAAAGTATGACAAAGAACTATGAATGTAATTATAATAAAGTTCAAAAAGAAATATAATGCATTTAATTTAACAAAGCAGTATACGAATATAAATTCCATAATTTTACCCCACACACCCCTTTACAGCCCCACTAATCTTTTGGAACATTTTTTAAAATAAAACATAAAGGTTAAAACCTTCATAATATCTCTAACACAAAATTTACTGATAAAATAAGGAAGAACCAGTGGTGCGCATCGACTGAATTTAAGACCTATTCATTGTAAATCATTTAATATTACCTCATAAATAATATTCCAGAATGTAACACTGTATTTTTATGAGCGACGAAGTGACATTTATTCAGTTATTTGCCTACCCTAATGCACATTTAATTATCAGATGCGAGAAAATCTATAAGGACGCGCTTAAAGTGAGAGCGTTACGAAGAATTTAGCTTAGAACTCTTGAAATCTAGGCTTAGTATATATTAAGGTTCAGTACTGATGTGTTATGCAAATTCCCTCTTGGTTGGTCCCGATTTCGGTAAAACCCTGCTTATATGTAACGATGCTTGCATTCTTGGAACTTTGATAGAGGAACTAGAGAGAGATTATCAGATGATCAAGTTCTACATTAAATTGTTTCCATGTTTTATGTAAGAATGAAATTAGTCCACACTGAAAATAGAGTTGAAGAACGGACAAACTGCAATAAAAGGTTTTTCAAAGGTTTTCTCTTTAGAATATAGAATCATGAGAAAATGAATATCTAATCATTCCAGGATATTTGATTTTTCTACTAAATATCGCGCTTGCCAAATAAAAATAATAATTAAAGTCACCAGCAAAATCAAGTAACGACTAGAAAAGATTCCAGATCATTTGTGAATAATTTACTTCTATGCTTCTATTAGCATTGATCTGAAAAGTTTTTTTTTTAGTTTTTAGATAAGAAATGGGAATTTTTGTGCTATTATCAATCAAAAATATTTTTACCTCAATTTTGTATGTTTTTAACTGATTATAAAAATTACATGTAAATTTCGTTACCTCAAATGGCAAAATTCTAAAGGCGTCATTATAGTTCTTTCCAAGAAAATCAATCTATTTAATAACTAAATGAAAAAGTTGAAATAGATGTCGAAATTAATCAAAATATTTCCTCACGTGTAAAAAAAAAATAGGAAGCTCAAAAAGCACTTGAGGTGACAATAATAAAGGCTTTAGAAATGATGCATTAGACACAGTATGATCAAAACATTTAGGAGCAATGAGTCAAAAACAGCTTTGATTCTTTAGGGTTTTTTCTTTATAACGGGAGACTTATAAAAAATTTCATGCCATTATATAATGCGCCTACGTTCCAGAGTCTATTACCCAAAAGAATTTCAGAGGGAAGCAACTTTACCGATTAAATTAACGCGGAGAGCTAATCTAGATGCTTTTGAAGATACAAAAACCGTGACTTTGTGGTGCATGAGAAGAAAATAAAAAGAATAGGGAATTCTTGAAGTAATTGAGAGGTGCTCTACCCTTTACTGACGGACCTTAAAGCTTTGGATAGATTGATTGATTAAATTACACTGTGTGGGGGTGGTTTTTATCATGTAAGAAGATAGAGAGTAATATTTTTTTGAACCCTTTAAACAAACTTTAAATGTATGCATATTTTTCTTATTTATCCCAAAAAAAAGTTTAAATGTGTTGGTAAATTAATTTACAAAAAAACCATTTAAGCTATTTTGAAGTATAAACTTTTAAAGATTAAACAGGGTGTTTCTAAAGTCCGTTTCACGGTTGTTGTTTTTTTTTGGAACCAACGAATTGTAGGCTCCTGGGAGTAAGGTGTACCCCTAGTTAAATGACCATGCTGAATTTATTGAGACGGATTACAGCATCCCTAGGGGCGAATTAAGAAAAAAAATTAGTTAAAAAACTGAAAGAAATAGAAATAAAAAAGTTAACGAGAAATTTAATCGCAATATCATAACAAATACACAAAAAAGTTTCAAGAAAATACGAGTATCTTAAATATTTGAGGAAATGTCTTTAATATTCGAAATATTTTCATGAAAATTTTTTCCTGTGCAGATTTGAAAATATTGCAAACACTTTTCTTACTTAAGTTTTCTTTCTTTCTTCTTTAGTTTTTTTTATTTATTTTTTAAACTTTCTTATTTTGCCGTTAGGGGCACTGTAAGCCGTCTCAACGGATTCAGAATGGTCACTTACCTAAGGGTACACCTTACTTCCATTACCCTAAAAAATAGTTGGTTCCAAATAACGTTTTAATAGTAAAGTTTTAAAACATCCTGTACAGTCAAAATTTTATTACGTCAAGATGAAAGGTCATTCTAAGAAGTACTCTTAAATTCTAAAAAAAAAAAAACGTTAAAAAAATATGAAAGTAGTAAATATAATCCACACTATCAATTGTTTTATTATTATTCACTATACTGTTAAACTGCTTCTAATGTATTGAAAAATATAATGCTTGCAAAACATGTGCTCTTTTAAATTAATGCTAAAATAATTTAGTTGTTTTATTGACTAAGGTAAAAAGAGTGAATAGGAGTTTTCTACTGTTCTTTCATTTTCTCTTCAAATTTTCCTCTTTTAACTTCCTCCAATTTTTTAGAACAAAACTTCAAGTCTAACTTAAAATGACTGACTTTCAAAGCCAAAGATTTTTTGGGAATTCTGAAGTTTGAAAAGATGATAGTGTCAGAAGATCTTGAGTAGAATTTGAGAGACATTGATGTCAGCCAAGTCTCCTTGTAGACTTCCTAGTCTGATTTTTTTTGTTGTTGTTTTTTTTTATCTAAATATTTGTCACTTATGGGCGAAAGGAGAATTTTAACATAGGTAAGTGCTTCAAGGATTTAGCGTCTGGTTGACATAGTTGACAAGTTTTCTGAGTAGAAAGAATATTACGGAGTTTGATAAAAAAAAACTTTCGAACTAGGATAGATCAGCCGCATCACGTAGATTACATATTTTCAATGGGTAATTTTGTCAGCTTTAAAACGTTTTACCTAAAAGATTAAGTACTAAAGAAGAAAATATGGGATAGTTAATTTGAAAGAAAATTAAAATCAAAGAAAACAATCGAAACAAAAAAAAGCAATCAAACCACACAAAAAGTATTTAGTTAAATAAAGCGAAACATAAGAAGGTGCATTATAAATTTAGGAAAGTAAAAAAAAACGTACATAAAATACGTACTTAGCATAAAATTCTAGATTTAAAGAAAATAGGGGAAAGGAGGGTTAAATTACGCACCAGTTTTTTACCTGTTGGAAACATGATCACATATTTATATCACATTTTATTATGATCACATATTTATAATTCACTTTCAAGAGATAATACCTGTTAAACAATTACGAATCAGTAAAATTTTCTTGTATACATCAAGAATGTTTGGTATCGATTGATGTTTATATTTTCAAGGATTCCAAAAGAGAAGAATCAGCAACCCTTAACGTCGATGCTTTCACATTACGTTTAGCTAAAGACTTTACGAAACGCTGACATCAACTCTGCTGACTGCAAAAGGACTTTTCCTTACTGCTCATTTTTTCACTATCCAAAAAAAGATATGGCATTTAACTTGATAAATTCAAAATATTCAATTGGTTTCGGATTTGTTTCCCTGCATTTTTGGTAATTCGTTTTAATCTGTAAACTAGTTTTGTTTTAAATTATAACTTTATTTCTCTGTATGGTTTTAAAAGTAGTTAACAGAATCGTGGTTTTGATTCAATAAAACAAAATTTAAAATATTTTACCGCTGAATTTTTTTTTATCAAAAATTGAATTTTTGCACCACTTAATTTTTACTTAAATTTTTTGCTTTAAATTTCTTTTTATTTGCAGTAAATGTAAACATATTTTTAAAAAGGAGGCTCTCATAACTAGCCCGTCTCGAGTAAAATTTTCTGTACCAACACTGGTATTTCAACAATGCAATTCTTTTGAGAAGTAGGCATTCTAAAGTTCTTTAATGTTATATCAAACACAAGATCATTAATCTAAGGTATTCATAAGATATCATTTACGTTCTCCTAACATTAGTTTTCAGTAGATAATTTTATTTCCGAGAAAACTTCCTACAACCCAATCATTAAATCTAAAGATGAATAGTGTTCGAAAAGTTTTCTACACCAAGTCCTTTTTGGTTGAATAAAATAGACGAGAAAATAAGGATCAGACGAATAAGAATTTTCTTCAATATATATAATTGGACACTAATTATTACATATAAAATTCTAAATAAAGTTAGATTGTCTGCTTTATGTCATTGAAATCGCAATGAAACTTTTTTGAAGAACCATAAAAGATGTTTTTAATATTATTCAACAAGAACGGAATATTGGCAAAATATATGGATTTTTAAACAAAACTTTGTATTAGAAATAGTGTTTACTTTACAGGAGATATATTTAATATTATTGTCTTATTTACCTTCAGGTATACAAAACGGACAAACTGTACTTATAGTACTTCTAAACTGAAACTTAGTACTAGTCGTAAGATGTTCTATATTGCGAGTCATGTTAAAAAAAAGTATTTTAATATGTGCTCAAGTTTCTTTTTTTTATATTTTCCGTAGGATATAGATCTTGAAGATAAAAAATAATTAAATAACTTTTTGTGAACGTCTGAGTCTTTTACCAGTTAAAATCTTGCTTAAGTACGCACTATAAGAGAAATGGGAAATAAATAGCATCCTTTCAAATGCTAAAGGCTATTATTTGGATTAGGTTTCACTAAAATGGTTTGGAAAAAAATTGTAAACTGAATCTGACGTTATACTCTCAGATTCTATTCATTCAGATACCATAAGAAAGATTTCAAGAATTATTGATTTTGTATTTTAACGCATAAGTATAGAATTTAAAACCACTGGTATCACATTTTGATGGAATAGTTTCTTTATATTAGAGTGGAATTACTCTTTAGTAAGTAATGATTTCCCTCATTTCAAAGCAATATACACCCAAAAATATTTTAAAGTAGTACCTTGTCGCTTTAAAACTTTACTATTACAGATTACTGTGAAAAAGAAATAGTCAATTTTATATCAGAAGAATTGTTTCTTTTGGCCTAAGTTCTTTTTAAAGAGAATAATTGTATAGTTCTGTGTGGCGTCTTAATATAAATCCTTTATACACATCTTAATAGATATTAGGAAAATTTTAATAGATAGTCGGTACCTTTTATTTAACTATTAGAGAATAAATGCATAAGGGAAAAATATTACGTACTTTACCCATTGTTCTTGTAGGACATTCTCATGTAAAATTCAAATCAGTTTGGATTGATGTAGAACTTTTTAAATATAATTCGTTTCTCTAGGGGTATTTTATTTGTAATCTTTTTAAAACTTCATAGTTGTTTTATCCTCTTTTTAAATATTTAAGCTCTAGTTCGATTTCTCTAATTCTGACTTTAATAAAAAAAAGTTTTAATATAATAAAGTTTTATTTCTTGTGAAAGTTTGTGACGTGAAAAAAAGTGACTTAGTAAAGAGCATGTGAGTACGAACAATAAATTTACCTGCGGTTTTTATCTTGGATTTTTTGGTACTCTCTGTAGTTGGAAACTTGACATCCATTTCCAAAGCTCCCCATAGGATAAAACCTTTAAAAAGTGTTTTAATTTAATTTTTAGAAAATAATAAAGAATAATTTTTAAGAATGTACCTATCAAGAATTTGAGTAAACAAAATTAAATGTTTAAGAGAATATGAAACATAACAGTGTTCAAATCTTACTTGTTTGGAATGTTTTCCAATGTTCTCAAAGGAGATCTTGTATTTTCAAAACTTTTATTCCTTTGAATATTGAAATTTGAATGTGAACTTTGAATATCTTCAGATAGAAGCTATTTAAATACAAAATAGTAAGTAGAAAAACTAAATGTCTAAATCATTTCTAAATTATTTTTACTCCCCAATACTGACTGATAAAAAATACTTATTGAACTTATGGTAATTCTTATTGATAAAAACACTCGCTTATATTAAATTTATTGTTTTAAAAAAATTGTTATAAATTGTATACACAAGAAACATTAAATAAGATATAAGTGAGTTCACCTCAAATATTTTATGTTTTATAATATGTTTACTTTTATCCATTTAAATATTTATTTCATATATCATTACGTTTAATGCTGTACCAAACATTTATATAACTGAGTTCGACTGTGATTTGAAAGTGAGAAGGGGAAATTGTATTCGTTACGGTTTATTTTATACAAACGAGACTGAATGACAACTAAAGGCGTTTAACCTGAAAAAAAAATTATCTGCTATTTTTTATTCAAATAGGCTCTAGGCTTCTCCTTTCCGTCTAAAAGGTTCTTCTTTAATTTATTATGAGGAGGTGTTGTATTTTCCAAAAAAGGTAAAAAAGGACCGTCTTCTATAAAAATTGTTTATCTATATCCATTTTACTTTTTGATTTGTCGCGAAGAAATCGGAACTCGGAATGGGTTAACCCACATAGTAACTTTTTACCCCATTAAACTACCCCATAGTAGTTTTTTGACCACCCTCTATCCAAGAGAAGAAAGTTAAGCTTTTGGTCTAATAAAAAGTTACACTTCTTTTCCCTCCTTTTTTTTTGTTTTTTCAAGTATGCCCTTTGTTGTTTCAAGAATGTATCTACTCGAAGCACGAACAAAAATCGAATAGTAGAAAAAAAAAATAAGTCTTTTTGTAATTAAAATTTTAACCTCCCTCATGAAAAGTTAAAATAACAAAAACGAAAAATATGGCTAAAAGTGATGCAACTAAGGGATTCTGGATTTCTTAATAATACGTTACGAATTACTTTTAATGCCTAATATTTTTGTACTCTCGTTGTTCCCTCCCTTAGTAATCCTATGAAAAAGATTTACTCCCAAAAAGCATCTTCTTCAAAACTTTTAAAACTAGTTTATATTGGTAAAAAAACACAATTTCCTCTAACATCCTTTTCCAACTTATAGTTGTTTTACTGAAAAAAAGTTTTGAATCTCATACTTTCTCTCCCTATAAAACTTCTCTATACCTGATCGCAATATGTTCCCCTAAATCTCAGCATTCGGGAAAACATCCGGGGGGGAGGAAACCCCCAGAGGGGAGATAAGACGTCCCAATGGTCAGAATCCGAGTCGGCACCCTCAAAATGGTTGACAACCGACACCTGTGTTGCTCCCAAGGGTATAAAGGTTTTAAAGAATAAAGATCAACCACTTCTTTTGACATTTGTAAGGAAGGGAATAAATATATCAGTGTTTTTACTCCACATATCTTAGCTTTTTCTGTACATCTGTAAATCTGTCTTTCTGCTTTTCTGTAAATCTGTGCGGCACCAATTGAAAATACCTGATATCTAGTCGTCTGCGAAAAATGAACTTTTCTGCTAAATGAATGGGGAAAATGGCTACTTCATATTTGCATTTTTTTAACATAGCTTTGATATTATGTCGCTTCTAGTGCGTTTTGGTGAGTATAATAAACTGTAATTTTTCAAAAGCAATATTTTTTCTACAATAAAACATAATCAACATTTCAAACTGTATCTCTAATGCAAAATTGAAAAATTAATTTTTGGGTTGCAGTTTTTAAATATGTTTCTTTTGTAATAAAAAATCTCACAGTATAGAATTTTTGTTTTAGAATCGAAATATTTTTAAAAGAAAATTACTACCCAAATTTTAATAATCCGATTGAACAACTTTATTTTCCAAAAAAGGTTTTGGAAAGTTCCACTTATGTTACTATATTTGGTAAGGAATCTATATTCAGATAATTATGTTACTTGGGATATATTAATAACAGCTTTTCAAACTTTTTGCTCTATTATATAGGTAACTTGGCAAACCAAATTGTCATTTGTGACTTTGACACTGATGCTTAGTTTTCTCTTTTCCATAATTTCTTTTGAATTAAGGATGAATAAACTAATCAATGATAGTAGTATAGCTAATTTCATAAGCGGAACAATTAAAGAAATTCTAGTGTTATATTTATAGCAACAGCCTTCAACCATAATTTCCTTTCCTTCTCTGATTACACATCTTCATTAGCAAGTACAATTCCCAAAGAGAAAATAAGTAATTCAGACAAAAAAAATCATAGGAAGTGTAATTTTAGCTTTTGCTCTTTTCATTGCATGTCAAGATTTCTTTCGGAGTTCATTTAGCTCAAGTGTGCTTATGAATATAATAGCGACACTTTAAAAAAAATCGCAAAAACGCGTGGTTGTGCATAAATAATATGACTTTTTGTGTTACTATGAGCTTAGTTTTACTAAAATTCAACTGTACATACATAAGAGACCATAAGTTTCATTTCTTAAGAGATATTTTTAAACTTGTCAGTTGATTTTTTTTCTTTTTAAAAGAAATTTGAAAAGAAACTTTAGATTAAATTATTAAAGAACAAAACATGTTTATAAATTGACCCAATGTCAAAGAAAACATAAAAATTTAGTCCAAAATTATATGGTTTTAAAATGCCTTAGAAACTTATCGTCCCAATAAAATTGTTAAGTAATTCATTACTTTACCTATTATTTACGTTACTATAAGATAGTTCATTCAAAAATATACTAAATGATGAATGAAAATCAGATAATTGAACTTTTTAATAATTATTCACATATCCCATAAGACTTCTTCAAATTTGTCAAGTTCCGTAAATAAACTAATAACTGCAAATTATGATTCATCATAAATTTTCACTGACTAAAATTTTCAATTATAATAGAAGTTAGTTTAACTTCAAATTAACTTTTGCAGACATTATCGACCATTTTTTGAACAAAAACGTAAAGAAGCTAATAATGATTTTGAGAAAATTCCACTCACCATATGGGAATTATATTTCCGAGGCCGTCCTCTTTTACGAGGGGGAATGTATTTAAGTTTTAAGTCTCCATATAAGTGACTTATTGGCTGGATGGTTTGGTGAGTCTTTGGTAAACCTTGGCTCGCAGAAATTGTTTGAAAAGTCTGAGGTGTAGGTGAAGCTAACTCTGTTTGGATTTTGTAAGGAATATGTTCTTGTTCCAGAGAATTGATCTAAAGAAAATAAATTTAAAAACTACTATAGAATAGTAAATCATGGAATCAAGTTTTTTATTCATTAATATTGTGTTATGACACCATTTAAAAACATTTTGGATCATAAATTTAATAACTTAATTCCTATATCTCATTATATTACAACTATTAATACCGTTTCGCCATTATTTTGAGAAATAGAGAAATAGTTATCTTAGCCTACATAAAAAATTAATGTTTTACTTCACTTAATTTACTACAACGTTTCCTTCACATTAAGAAATGCATTATAAAAATTTCAGTAAAGAATTTTTAAGAAAATAATATATTAATATTTAATTAACGTTTGTCATATTTTTAATGGGTTAAAAATCTACGAGAAATATACCCATTTTGCACCAACTATATTTATTATCTCATGAAAGAAGCAACTCTATTGAAATATTCTAGAGAAATTAAAGCAGTAAAGAAACATTTTTCTGTAAGACATGAAATAAGAGATAAAATGGTGACGTACTTTCCCCAGGGTAGCTCATGCTTATCATGCAATAGATAAAATAAAGACAGAAGTAGAGAACAAATAGAGAGCTTTATAGTTTTAGAAAACAGTGACATTCCATACGGTAGTCTGAGAATACATTTCAAAGAATTTTTACGTAATATTGTGTAGTCCTTTCTGTATTCGGATTTTTAGTACAGACATATAACGTCACTCATTGCCCCATACAAGTTGTAATAGAAGTAAACTTTCTACACATAGTTTTGAGAAAAAGTAAAAGCTTCAGGTTTTTTTTTTCAATATCTAGCTTTTACAATTATTAGAATCAGAAGCTTATTTAGAAAAATTTATAGAAACCTTTGATATAACGTAATTACTATTTTAATAATTCTTAATTTAAACTTTTGCTTTGCGTTTCCATACTTACCAACTCCACATAAATAATTAATAAACACAGGTTAATTCTTGAAACCGAAACTGACTCTTGCCTCACACAGTAATATCATATCTATTGTCAACCTCCAATGCATTTAAGTCAGATGAGTTTTAGAAAATAGACTATTACAATCTCGATAAGATCAGAATCGTTGTTTACGCAAATCATCCTCAAATCAAACACATTAGTATGATTATTTATGATTATAGATGAACACTTTAGACCAAACAGGAAGGGCATTGCGAAGACCTACCCCAGCATAGGTTGAGAAAGGTCCTGCTTGTTGCATGTTATACATAATTCCTGTCCTGCTATCCGGACTATCTTGTATGTCCGGCAAGGCGAGGATTTCCTTTGAGCCCTGGAATCTGGATTCTGATGGGGGAATAAGGCCGGATTCCTTAGTATAAAAGAGATAGTATCGTTTAGTCATTTGGGTCCTTAGGGGAACAAATTACGAAGCTGATTCAAATTAGAGAATTGAACTTGGTTAGTTGGGTATTCGGCTGCTAGATTAGATTTTGAGAAAATTTACATAACGGAATGTCCTTATAGCGTTAGAACACAGGAATAATCTATTATTAATCTGTTTTGAAAAATTATTAGTTTTTAAGATTATTGAATCAGTAAGCTTTTTTGAATTCTAGTTACGAACATATAACATTATTTAAAGTCGTTCTATGAAACTGTTATGATTTTTCATTAGATCTTTTTTTATTAATCAAAACATACCTGCGATAAATTTATATTCTTTTGACTTTCTTCAGAAAACAGCTTTGTTGCGTTGGAATCATTTATGGCTATTTTTGACTTCCTAATTTAAGAAAAGCGTGAAAATTCCCTCGTATAAGTTCGTAAAACATGCATTTGATCATTTAAGATAATTTTGAGAAGTAAATAGTAGTTAATAACCCATTTTTGTGTTCAAATATTTTTTCATGCATTTTGTTTAAATTGTTTTATAACTATTATTATAATTTAACTATACTAGACTGCAATGTTTCTTGACCCTATGACGTCACTACGCGAAAGGAAAAACTGAGTAAACAGAAAGCCTGTTAGGTTGCTAGTTTGAGTTTCAGTGCGCAAATCGTGATAAAAAGTCGCTATGTATATTACATGGGTTTAACAAACTAATCATATTTCTGAATTGGAGTTCTTAATTTCACTCAAAATTCAGACACACCGCGCTGGGAACTAATTTCTTTGTTTGCTCTCAGCTTATTTTCCCAAGGTCAAGTAACGCTACAGTCTAGTATAACTTTATTATTTACATCACACCTCATTTTGATAACAAAATTTTTCTTCAAAGCATACAAATTTTGCATTTAAATGTTTTTTTAAACATTCTAAAGAAGTTTGGATTAATTTAAATAATAAAATACCCAGCCACTACTAAGATTAAGTAGTCAAATATTCATAACTTAGGGAGACAATTGGAAATACTGAAGGAAAAAGGGTACTTAACTTTTAATAATTGATGATATTTTTAAAAAAACCTCTTTAAAAATAGCTCTGTCTAATTTAAAATTAAATATTTATTTAAAAGTAAATAATAAATCATAAGAGCTATAATTAGGAATTTTACTTAAAAAAGTAGCTCTAATGCAAAATTATTATAGTAGTATTTTAAATACTAAAGCTGGTTCTATATGCATCATAAAACTATTAATAGGGGAGCCTTGGCTCACCTTGGGACACTCCACTTTTCTGACGCAATTTCATAGTTATGAACTTGTGTTTATAGGTACTAATATATAATCCTAAAATCTACTCTTCAACGTGTTTTGGAATCTTTGGTGAGTCTGGGTCATTATTTACATCAGTTTTTATATTTTGCATGATGCAAAGTTACAATCGCTTGTAGTTTCAAATGAAATTTTTTTTATAAAAGATATTTATTTATGTTATTATAATTATCTTGAGATAAAAATATGTGTCCATTACTATTTTAGAAAAGAAAAATAATTTTTTTTGATTAACCAAAAAGAGTAATAAAGTTTTATATCCAAAGTGTCAAATGAGGCACCTTGGACATGTTAAAAGATACCCCAAAATTTTCAAGAATAAAAAAAGTGATTTTTTTATTAAAACATTAAATAATTTAAGAATTTAGAGGATTATTATTTAGAAATTGGTTCAAAAAAAGTTTCTGGAAGGAAACAAAAGAATCAGTGATTTAATTCATGAACAAATGAAGAAATTAGTGAAACATTTTGAATGTAAAATATTATAGATGAGCAATTTAAGATTCTTAATGTGTTATTTTTATATTTTTCAAAATAACTTAAGTTTTTATGCTATTTTTGGAAGTGACTCAAGGTGGGGCACCTTGGGACATTAAAAGATGTTTTTTAAATGTGTTATTATGAATTCCCTAAAAGTGATAATTGGCCGGAAAAAGTTTTATTAGATACGAAAAAGAGTATATTTAATATATTAGCTGAGATTAAATAAATACAACAATATAAATAAATTAGAAAAATAATTTAGTAAAAAGTGTCCCAAGGTGCCCCACTCTCCCTTATTTCACAGTTTTAGTGAAACAAAAGAATCTTAAAAATAAGTACACAAAATTTTAATTATTTATGCGGTATATTATAAAACCTTTATGTTTTAAACTTTTTTATAATATCAATGGATAAATATTACAATAAATAAACCATTTTACTAGAATTTGGTGGAATTTTAAAATTACACTTACGGTGAATGCAAGTGAAAATCAACACTATTTTCATCCGTCTTTACTTCACAAAACTTGAACTCATTGTCTTCCGTTTTAATTAAAATGTAATCTGTGTCTTCTCTTAGACCAAGATCAATTTCTCCTTCTAATTCTAAGTAATACGTATTTTCTATGTCTTCAGAGTTTTGTTGACTAAAATAATTATAGGTTCTTATAAGGTTTGATTCACATAATTGACGCACGATTAAAGATAGAATTAAAAACTATAAAACATATCGAAAATGTTTAAAAATATTTTCCCGGAAAACTTAAAAGCTGTGTCTATTTATGCTTAGTTTTCATGGAAATAATTAATAATTAAGTTCCAATACTGGTTATCAAAATATGTTCATTATTTGAGCTTAAAATTTTTGTTAGGCTTTTCAGACTTCTATTTTAGTCATTTCTTTTATTCATAAATATCCATCCCCTACCTCATCTTTCATTAGATAGATATTCCTTAGAAGATATTATTAAATTTATAATTTTATTAATCAAAAAATCTAAAAGGTAACTTGTAAATAACGTAAACTATGTAGTATTATATTTATAAATGAAAGTAAGTATTTGTAAAATCATCTTAAGTATATTAATTATGCAAAAGTAAGAATCTACAATGTTTTTTTTATCTTCAACTTGCCTCGTGTTACTTACAAAAAAAATATTTTTCTTGTTATCTACCGTAAAAACCGCCTAACTGTTTTGAATGCTAAAGTTTTCAAATCCACAAGAATAGAAAACCAACCTATTTATATTTGCAACTATATTGATTGGCAACAACAAAGATTTGGGATATTTGTACATTTTGGCGTCTAATATATTTTTAAGGATTTTTTTAAATATGATAAATGACTAAATAGTACAGTAGTACTGATTAGGTGTTCGAACTGTATAATTTTTTTAAGCTATGGATAGCGGAACTTCACCGTTACTTATTATTTAAAGGGGGTAAAACTAAAAAGATACTCCACTTACTCATCAAATACAAAAGGTAAGTCACTGCTGAACTTCAGTTCGATTTCATTAACATTAGGTTCTGAGTCCATTATAAAGCTGAAATTTTTTTTCATTTTACAAAAGCGAAACATCTTATATTTTAAGCCTAATTAAGAAAAAGGTTTTCAGAACTATGGGAAATTCTAAAGAATTCTGTATATTAACAAATTTCTTTCAACTAATTTCTTCTACTTAAACGAAATTAAAATTGATATTTACTATTAACAAAATTTATTTTCTTTCTTAATTTTTTACTTCTAGTGTTTAATACATGACATCAGTTAAAAATAAGCAGAAAATCGTTGTACTAATCTATCAACCTCAGAAACAATATAAAAATAATAAGATGAATTTCATTGCTAGAATAAGTAAGCATATAATAGACGAAGAATGATTTGGACCTTACTTAGTAGTGTTGGAATGTGGAAGTTTTTTTTTGTCGGCTCTATAAAATTCTTGAGAAACAGTCCTATCTAATCATTTGGCTTTAGCTCAATAGCAGGCGTGTAGGGAAAGATCTAACCACGTTGTTCATAAAAATAAAAACAAATGCAACACATTTTATGATGAATCATTTAACGCATCGCATGAAATAATAATATTTCTAAATAAAATTAAACTTTTCTAAATAGGTTGCCACAATTTTGTATATAAATTGTTGCAGTTAAATACTATTTAATAAATCAGACAAAATTTTAGACTAGTGTTGATTTTGAGTTTTTTGTAATGATCTCTCTCTATGCAACAAAAATAAAAATATCTTCATCTCAGGTCATCCAATTTTAGATAATATAATGGTATTTTTTAAATCCAAAACTTTTTAAAACTTATTTCTTTTATGAAAAATAATGTGCCCTATTAGCACACTTTAATGTTTTAAACATTTAATACTTACTTTGAGATAAGAACATATTTGAATACGGCTTGTTTATTTCATAAAATGGCTGCATGAGAGGGCTTTATGATTTATAATTGGTGTTTAATATGCATTGTTTTGACCAATTTCATATATTTATATAAAGTTATAAGAAAATATCAGTTATAACCTTATCTCGACATATTGTATGCTATTCTCTCATCTTAGGCTCACTTTGAGAACAAAACATTCGCATTGGAAAAGTTGGAAAGCATATGTAAGGTATTTCATATGGACACAGTAGGTTTTATCATATAAATAGAAAACAATTTCTTTTGTTTCGTATCTGAAATATTTCTGGACAATTATATGGCAACCACGTTTGTGACCTACTTATTACAAACAAGATAGGAAATCTTTGAAATGTTTTGTCATTTTCTGTCAACAGTATCACTACCAAAATAAAATCTTCGTGAATATAGATCTGATCGTTAACAAATCCTTTCTAAATTATGTATAAAAACTGTTGCTCTTTTGTTTTCATCCCTATCTTTACTGTCAAGCTATATTGTTCCTTTTCCTCTTAACTTTTCTGTTTTTTTTTTCTTAAAGAGAATCTTATTTTTGTACTTTAAGTTTACTACCTTTTTAAATAATATAAACAAGCGAATATTGTTAATTCAAAGAGAAATGTTTCTTTAACTTTTTAAATCCTCGACCACCTAAGATTCCCATTAAATCCTATAGAAATTTTAAAACAGTTAGGACTGAAATGGTTAAAAAAGTTTGACAACATTCTCTTAAAAAATCTTTGTTATCAATAAAAATAGGAAACTTTATGTTCTTTTTAAAAATAGAAATTATACCATTTGTTACCTTTTAAATACAATATACCTGATACTTTGAAATATCTTAAGTACATTTACAGGTAGTTTTAGACTTTTTATTTCTTGATTAGAAAAGGGTACATTTCAACCTAAGGAAAGGGATGGATTCCCATGTTTAGGAGATTTCGGGAATTAATATCTTAATTCTTTATTTACCTAAAATCACTTCTATAAACTGTTTGTATTGTATGCTAAAATAATAATTCTTTAACTTTGAATCGATTTAAAAAATATTATCATGTAAAAAATAAATCTAGTTATGCAAAATATAGAGCATTTTCAATCACATGACTCGGACCTAACAACGGCCTTAGCAACAGAAGGTTACAGTTTTTTGCCCTACAGAAGGTTAACAATTACAGAAAATGACTGGCCGTGGAATTTTTCTAATGGAACATTTGCAATCACGTGACCCCATAGAGCATTTTCAATCACATGACTCTGCCTAACAACGGCCTTAGCAACGTTGTTTTATTCCTCCAGTGACATCATGTGCGAATGCTGCTATTGGATACTTCTATGTCCCGCCCCTAACAACAGCCTTAGCAACGTTGATTTTGTCCTCCAAGTGACGTCATGTGCGAATTCTCTATACCTAAAAACCGCCTTAGCAACAGATATCTCGTTACCTAGCAACCACCTTAGCAACAGTTAAAAGCCCTACAAAAGGTCAACAGTTAAAATAAAATAGCTGGTCGTCGTCACACTTGACGACGTGGAGGACAGGCAACAACGTTGCTAACGCTGTTGTTCACCCGTTGCTACAGAGGTTGTTAGGGGCGGAGTCTTGTGATCACAAATGCTCCAATAAAAGCATTTACACATGACGTCACACTTGACGACGTGGATAGGCGTGGAGGACAGGCAACAACGTTGCTAAGGTCCGAGTCATGTGATTGAAAATGCTCTATATTTTTTATGAAAAACTTTAAAGGGTTTTAATAACTTTAATAATCTAAACAAAATAGTTAAATTTTTCTCACATTTATAAAAAACAGTAATAAATTTTCCAAATTTTCATGAAAATACATTTACGAGGCTTATTATTCTAAAACAAAAAATTCCAAGACTGGAAGAATAAAGATTTCAATAAATAAATAAATTTTGGATTAAAATAAGTAAGGAAGACAAAGTTTGCCCGAGTTCTTGAAATTCATACGTCAATACCCGGAATAAATCATTTGTAATTATTTCAGGTATTGACTAATAAGAGATGGTCATTAAAATAAATGTTGGTTACTTAAATTTAATTGTTTACAAATTTCACTCCAGATAATAGAGAATTTCCATAGAATGATTCCAGACTCGGTTAAGCTTTAGTACAATTTTATTACTTACTTACTTATCCTCTTCGCGCCAGCTGGCACATAAGGCCTCGAGTCTCTTTCTCCACGCACCCCTGTCCTGGGCCAACCCCCTTGCCTCCTCTCATCCATTCAATCTTGCCTTGCACAGATCTTGGTGCATATATCGCTGCCTATCAATTTTATTACCCAATTTTACAATTAATTAATTACAATTTTATTAAACCAATATAACTGGTTTTCTTACAGTTTTAAGTTTCTCTCCTATAATGTATTCTATGAATTATAAATAGGAAATAGAAGTTTGAAACCCTATAATTATTATTCCTGCACTAATTTTTATACCAACATTATTCAAAGAAATGTGTAAAATACTTTTCTAAAGAGACTTTCGAGCCCTTTATACAAAGAACCGATTCTGGCATTGCTCTCAATCCAATAAACGGTTCACTTTATAGAGTGTTTTCAGGTGACGTCACAACCGGTTATTTTCTTTTAACTGTGTATCTACTGTAGGGCTTTTAACTGTTGCTAAGGCCGTTGTTTATCTGTTGCTAAGGCGGTTTTTAGGTATGGGATCACGTGATTGCAAATGCACCAATAGGAGAATTCCACAGCTAGTCATTTTCTGTAACTGTTAACCTCTGTAGGGCAAAAAACTGTAACATCTTCTGTTGCTAAGGCCGTTGTTAGGTCCGAGTCATGTGATTGAAAATGCTCTATAGAGTGTTTTCAGGTGACGTCACAACCGGTTATTTTCTTTTAACTGTATACCTTCTGTAGGGCTTTTAACTGTTGCTAAGGCCGTTGTTTATCTGTTGCTAAGGCGGTTTTTAGGTATGGGGTCACGTGATTGCAAATGCTCCAATAGAAGAATTCCACGGCCAGTCATTTTCTGTAGCTGTTAACCTCTGTAGGGCAAAAAACTGTAACATTTTCTGTTGCTAAGGCCGTTGTTAGGTCCGAGTCATGTGATTGAAAATGCTCTATACTCAAAATCAATATTATTTTTCAGCTCGCTCTGAACTTTTCCGAAAGTTGGCTCACGGCATTTCATTTCCAGATCATGCGCTGAGCAGTGGCAGAGTCTAATACCCTCTTTTGTTTTCATCGGCATTGCTTTCGATTTGGCTGTGTCACTCCTAGCCCCGGGACTGAAGGGAACCCTAATCCTTTTCTATTGTTGAAAGTCCCCAAGAAGTATTTTTTTACTAATTTCTTCAGACTATTGACTTCGAGAGGACAAAAGAATTTAGACAGTTTTGTGATAGGAAAGCGTGATTAAGTTAAATCTCGAAGTCAGTTTCATCGTGATTTAGTTTTCGGATTTTTGTTGTTGGGGAAATGTTCTTTATCGGATCATTGAACTATGTGGGTGTGTATTGAATTTAATGGACTAAATTGTGCTTTTTGTATGTCTTTTAATATTTTAAATCATGCGTTTCAGTTGTTAAAATGTAGTTTTTTGAAAAAAAAAAAGATAATTGAAACACACTGTTATGCAAAATCTTTCATACAGATTTATACAAATGTACAAGGATATTCTACAGGTGAATTATTATTCCTTTTTTATCAGTGTTCTTCAAAACTTAGGGGAAGCGAGGGGTGTCTTAGGAGTAGCAAGTCCTAAAATAATCCCTTACCTTAAGTTCTTAATACCCTGTTTCTATTGTAAGAACATAAAGTCTGTTGGTTCCTAGTTCTTCTGTCTAATGCAACTTTCACATACAAAATATATATATATATATATATATATATATTAGTTTTTTCATCTCTTTACTAAGGCGAAGAACTATAAAAAAATCCTGTTAGAATCATGTTCATGCACCTGCAATTAAGACAATTAAGAAATTTAGTCCTCATATGTGAATATAATTTTTTAAAATTATATTTTTAGTGATAGCATCCTATACAGTTTAAATTATGCATTGAGGTTATAGGGGTAATCATACGTACTTCCTACCAATTAAATCATTATCATTACTTTTTGCACCATTTCATGGACACTTTGAATTAAACTCGTTATCAACGGAGATCCTTTGTAACCAAACAAATTTATTTTTTTTGTTTAATTTCTGACTTTTTCCATACTCTCACTCTTTTATCGAGAATTTTTAGTATGGTTTGAATAGATGAGATATTGTAAAAAAATTTTTGTTCTTAACTATTGAAACTACTGTTAATTTGTTCCAATCATATGGGGGGAAATATTTGGGATTTGTGTTGGTTAAATAAAGTGAGAAATAATTATACTTTAATGCTAAATAGCGAAATTTTAAGTGCCACTTTTAGTCACTTGGGTGTTCCATTATTTTATTACACCTCTGTAACATCGGAATTTTCTCTGGAGATTCCTTTCCACGACACATTTTAATGACTACCTAAACTAGGCCTACATGAACCGAATCGTAAAATGTTTGAGATCTGGAGCTTAAAAAATACTACGGGTTGATCCACAACAGTTTTTACATCTTCTCTGTTATATGATTTTCAACGCTGTGATGAGCAGGAAAAAAAATCTGTAGGATAAGCAAATATTTAAAACTGAAATAGGTAAGAAAATATTTATTGAAGTCGATTAGAATACGTAATTAAGGTTAGTTCAATTTGTGCTTAATGAATGCTAAATACTTCCTTTCTATTCCTAGTAATATAAAAAAAAGTAGACGTATAGTAAACTAAAAATAGTGAAGTGCAACCAAAACTAAACTTTCATTAAAGTGTTATCATTTTAATACCAATATAATTTAATCATGGTTTTAATGCATCAATGAATTTGAAAAACTAGAGAAAAATATTTTAGGTACCTCAATTAGAAGAATTGCTTTCTGTCATTTATACACAAAACAATGGGTATGTTATACAGGGATCGCAAAGCTGTTGAAGGTTTTTTGAAATATTTTTTATGTGCACTTCTTTCATATATCTTCATCATGACGTGAATGATAGATGAAATGTTTTAAACGTATAAAGTTTTTAAGACACATAGTTGGAGTGATTTTTTAAAAATTAACTCTCATCTATACGTTCGTATAAAATTTATAAAAAAGAATATTTACGTACAAGTTTTTAAGAAAAAAAAATACATACATTATAACCAACAACTCTTATAAATTAACTAAAAAAGTAAACGTTTTTTTTTTCAATTGCAAAGAATGAGTGTAGCTTCCAGAAGACTGATAAGAAATATCTCAGAAAAAATATATTTTTGCTGTTACTTCATAATTTATCTTAACCTTTTAAACGCCGCAATTCAAATTCCGAATTAAAGGTTCGGATTTTTGGCTTAAATGGCTTGTTTCATCATTACTAAAACCAATCTTGACGTGTTTTGGCAGAAAAAAAATCCTAAGTATGATTTTGAGGATGTTCCCATTTGGAAACATCGGCGTTTGGAGTGAAGTTTTTAGGGGGATTTCCAAAAGGCATTTATTTCAAAATTAATTCAAGTAAAACTACTCAAATAGGTTTCTACTCAATAATTTTGAACATTTTTATGATCTTGGACTATTTCTTCATATTTAATTCCCATGGTTGGACGATTGGGTAAAATTTTATAGATTTTCATAAGAAAAAATTTACATATTTATTACAGGCGTGACACTTTTCCGTACATTTTTATTGCACAATGGGTAATTTTTCGGTATAAAAAATACGAAAGAATGTTCCCATGCGTTTCAAAGTTAAACAGTTATCTTTCTGAGTGAAAAATTAGTTTTAATTACTGTTGTATCCGAATATCTAGCATAAAATCCATGAATTGCATTCAAATTTAATTAGCTTTCAAAAGTGATAATCTTAACTATCTCCATTGATTTGTTAAATCTGCGTTTCTCTCATGGAAGATTCCAAACTAAACAACATATCCCTTACATCCAACTTACGTTAGAAGAGTTTTTAGATATACACACTTTTCATTATTTTCAAAATTCTTCAAATTTATACCTAAAATTTTTATGTAAAAAAGAGCACTTGAACAAAATAAGTACCCAAGTCCTCAGAAACACTCCAAATATGCCTTTTGCATAACCCTTAACAATAATTACTGAAATTAATTCGGTCGGGAAGTTAGAAAAATATACAAAAGTAGGAATTTCCTATAAAGATTTGGCATTTATTCCTCCATAAATCAGGTGCAAAAAATTAAAATTATAGATTTAGGAATTTAAAACAGCTTGATTAACCTGTTTGGATCCTTTGAGACAGAAAAGGTTCAAGCAACTAAAGAAAATAAGAAATAACTTGAATTTTTACATGTTATAAAAATCCCCTCAAAAATTATACCCCAAACGCCGATGTTCCCATTTGGGAACATATACGTTGAATTGGTAATTACTCTCCAAAATTGGAATATGAAGCTATTCTGCCAAGCCAATTGAAAAGATGTGTACTTAAGCTACCTAAACACAGCATAATTATTTAAAACTAAATTTATTTAAATTTATCATAAATTGAAACTTGTGCAACTTTTGGAAGAGCCAAAAATCTGTTATTTTGATATAAATTCCACAAAAAGGATTAAATTGCACGTGAAAAACTTTTGCATGTAAAATAACTTCATATCTTTGAGTTTCTTACTACCAAATATCAAATTCCTGCATGAAAAATTAAGTGGTGAAAAAATTTTCTAAAGTGATGTTCCCATTTGGGAACATCGGCAGGTAAAAGGTTAATCCCTCATTTTCAAAAATACAATATATTTTTTTCATCTCAGTTTATTATTTTTTGGATAAGAGTATTTTTTTTTATTTATCCTGTCAAAATTTTAAAACGCACATTCATGTCCTTAATGATAGTAGCTTTGTAATTTACATAATATACAGCCGGACCTGGTTTTGCCCGGGGGTACAAAGACGATACATAGAAATTACCTGTATGTAATCCCCCTCAGCTGTGTTAAGGTGTTAATGTCGGAATATGTTTAATTTGTATGTTATTTGGCTTGTTCATTCTGGAATTTAAATGTTCATAACATGCACTTTATGAGCATCTTTGGTGAACTGTCCGAAAAATTATCTTGCACATTAGTCACACAACTAAAAAACGCGGGGATTAACTAATAAGCAGGGTTCAACAAATTATTGCCAAATCATACATATTGTCAGTTATAGGTGATTAAATGCAGAGGAGAGAAGGGTATTATGGAATACCACAGTTTAAGCCCTCTCCCGAACTGCCATCACTTGGGAATACCATGAAAGACTTAAGAAAGACTCCACTGATGCAGTGCCAAAAGATTTAACACCTTGTTGTTGTCGTTACAGTCGCTGCAAAACAAAGTGTGTTTTGGGATTTTCGAAAGTTTTTGCCGGTAAAGATTCAAACATTTTAACCTACCAGTAATTATGATATTTAAATTTTGTTGTTAAGCATAATATGTGCACTAAAAGAATAATAGTTTCCTATGCTGTAGTCGGTTTTTAACTATCATTGTTTTATCCGAAAGTAAAATGGTTCATAATCCAAGATGGCGTGTCGGGTATTATGTAATACTAGGTTCACTCTGATGTATAATCTGAAATTGACTTCAGGCCATCAAATAAAGAACTGAAAAACAAAGATGCTGAATGTATCTTTTGTAACGGAAAATTCTCCAAAGTTCAACGAGGAGAAATTTGGATTCAATGCATTAGCTGTTCTCTATGGGCTCATCTTGACTGTACTGGAGCAGGGAAAGAAGATTATGTTCGTGGTTTTTGTAAATAGACTCAACAACAAAACTATTTCAACGTAATTTTATAAATATTTATAGTTAAAAATATACTGTTAATAAATATGTTCTCCGAAGTCTAATCAGTTTTTCAATAGTTGTAAACAACTATTCCATATTACCCTCCATTTGTAACTTCTTTTAAAGTACCCTTTTTCATAAGAACAAAATAAATAATGTTTTATCACTTGACACTTTATTATTATTATTAGTTATAGTATGTAGACTTAAAACGATTTTGTGGCCTTTTCTTTAAAACCAGTAGGGTTATTCTTAAAGATAAATGGTATTCCATAATACCCTCCTCTCTTCTAATGGTGCTCAATCGCATCTGGTTTGGGGTTTTGCTTATTTTTTCCAACCCTCCGTGATCATTGGAGAAATTTCACCAACTAGACACGATTCCATTCCTTGAACCCCGCTTTTGAGAGATTCTCCAAAACCACACTAAAATACATTGCATGAAACCAAACTTAACTGTTCAAGTTGCTGCACTTTAACTAGTGCACAATGCTTCTGATGAGGCAGAAAATTTTCCTAGATGATGTGAACTTTTCTCCTCCATGAAATTCCTCCTCATACGCTTTACTATATTTTAGAGGGGAAACCAACTCTGAAACCGCATAGATTCAATCATAAACGGAACTTCGGACCACTGAATATAAACAAGCAGAATTTCATCACATAACAGAAAATTGCCTGGTTGGTAAGAAAAAATTCAGCTGCTCTGGTTTTGAAATAAAATCCAGATTCTCGGTCAGCTGAATCCTCTTTACTTACTTCTTTCAACACACTGGCTTCATACATATTGGAATCCTTGACTTCAATTCTATCGGGCTTCTGAACCATATTGAAAAGTAAATCCCTACATGAAAGTTCTCAATTTAAGCTTCTATGCGTCCTAGATTGCCACCAGGGTCTATAAATATTTTATACAGTTTATTACGTTATGGTCCTTTGAATTAAATAAGTATTTCTAACTAGATTCCCTAAGAATTTAAACATTATGGGTAGTTTGTTTAAAATAACTAACAACAAATGTAATTTTCCTAAAAGTTAAGTTAAAATTGGTATAAATTTTTAGTATTTTTCACTTGTTTAATTTAAAGTAATAAAACAGAGTTAATTTAAAACCCGATAGAATTCCTTTATAAACACGAATAAAAATAAGCATGTTAAAGAACAATGAAGTTATTTCGATAACAATATTTATTTCTTAGTTTATTCACAAAAATTTGACAAGAATAACTCGGAAAAACTAAACTTATTAATACTGACGTTTTAATTCTTTTAAATGTAGTTACTCCTAGCAAGAAAAATTAATACACATCTAGAATTCTAATTAAGAATAAACCCCTAGCACTCCTTTAATTAAAATTGATGTTGAGAATTGGAAAATTCCCAAAAAACTAATTGTTTCGTTTAAGATTCCATACCGTGATTTAAAAAATAACTGAAATTAATTACTTATCACCTCTTGAATGATATCACCCTTGTTAAATTTGGTAATTAACATTTTTACAAATTTAATAGTTGTTTAGTAGTGTTTAAAAAAAAATTGCATAAAAACTGCAAATAGAAATTTTATGTTCAAATATTTTTTCTATTTAACTCTTTTTATGGTCTATTCTTGATAACTTTGTTGTTTTTTCATTGTTTTTCAAAATAAGTTTGATAATTATATCGTTCTATAGAATTCTGCTCCATTATATCAAATAAATTTAAACGTGTTAAGTTGGATTCTGAATAAATGTATGTTTTCCCTTTTGAAAGGAAAAGAAGCTTAAATACTCATAATCAAGTTGAAAACTGGCAAATGTAAAATCCAGGAAAAGTACACAGTGCGATTTTTCAAGATGAATTTGTGACTTGCATAATGCATAATCTTACCCGTCACGTATAGGGTTAGAGTATGCAGTAATTTTTTTTTATTTTCATTGGAAATTTTTAACATTTCTGCTAAAGCTAAAACTTTAATCTTTTGTGCCTTGATTTTTAAGTCATCAACTTTTCAATAAACTTTTTAGGATCTGGCATTTACGTTCTCAATTTTACACCACAGCCCCAAATCATTTTTGTGCACTTATTGCTGTTGTAGGTGTCACGACGGGCGCTACGAGACTTTTTTAAGGATTCGATTTTTTTGGTTACTGCTTGTCCATTTTGTCATTTTGTACACAAAAAAATAATCTTAACTGCCGTAAGTTTATAATAAGCTTTGATTCAGTTACGCACTTTTAAAACCAATATATTTGGTAATATCAACCAGGGAATGTATTTATTTCAAATTTCTTTCCAGAGCACCCGGAAATGCTTCGCGGAGCACTATAAGTGCTCTAAGTGCGGGGCATAGTTTGGGAACCGCTTGTCTATAAGAATTATGTTCCCCTTTTCATTTTAACTTTAAAAAAAAACCCTTCAAGCCGCTTGATCCAGTACTTTTTTCAAGGTTGAGATATAAGTATATTTTATTCATAATTGAAATATAGTCGAAACTTAGTTAAGTTTAAAGCCAATATCCATACATGTTTGGCAATGTACAACAGGCACCCTAATATTAAAAAAAAAAATTTTATCGTGAATTCCAGTAAATACTCGACTTGGTATGAAGTAATTAAACAACAGTCTCTTTCTCAAATGCTTTTAAAAACTCCTTTCAGAGGCACGTTCTACAATATTAATGAACTTAAAATTCGATGTAGCTTGACAACTGAAAATTTAAAGAAGAATTTCCTTGTCCGCAAAGAAAAGAAATTAAACAAATTAGGATTTATGTTAGTTAATTAAATTCTCCATCGTACTTTGAACAAACTCATTACGCTAAGTAGACTGGATATAGAACGACAAAAAGAGACGTTACATTTTTAAGAGAAATTTTTGTGACTTTGCCCGACTTCACTTTACTCTTGAGTCGCTTTTTTAATATTATCATCTCCCACAAAGTTACTTAATTTAATTATCTGCTATCACATTTTGGCTTACTTTTAATAAATATGCAGAGAGATAAGTTTTATATATTAAAGCTTTTCCAAATTATAAACAATAAAAAGAATGGGAATGTTATTCTACTTTGGTATTCTATGCAGTTAACACGATTTTTAAAACATTTAGCGAAATTAAACCCGAGATTAAACACGAACTTAAAAAAAAAAAACAGAGGTTTTCAATAATGGTAACTTTCTATGATAACAACCACATCTGGAAAATCGTAAATAGGTAATACCACCAGATTACTCGAAATCCTTTTGAAATGAAGGAAAATATTTTTAAATTTATTCATTTGTTAAGATTAAGGAATAACACTGAAATTAAGCTTAAGTTCTTTTCACACAATTAATTTTAAGCGTTTTGTAAGGGAATCATTCGACGGAATTTGTTTTAACTTCATTTAGAAAATACTTATAAGTGTCTGTTAAAGGTCTTAAATTATGTTCTTTTAGAAACTAATAATATGTGAATTTGAAATGTATTTTAATAAATACATTTTAAAACCATCTCTTATTAGAAACAGTTATTTAAAGGTGTAAATGGTATTAGTTTTTAAAAAGTTAAAATCTAAATCCGATAACTCATAAATTGCTTTAATCCAATGTAACGATTTTATAAAAGCGTTCAAGTCCGAAAATTCCTTAAATTGCGGAATTATTTCCAGGTGCATTTAATCCTACAACCTCTATAGATTTAGTTAAATTGCCTCGGTGCTTTGTGAGCATAATGCTAGAAACAGTTTCAGACGAAACACTTAAAGTCATTTACTTTAGAATGAAATAAGTATCGAACTGACGAGAAATAAAACCGTAACTCTTAGTCAGTTTAGCTCTACACAAACACTCCGTAGAGAATGGAAACTATCGGCCTAGTCATCCTGAATAGCACTTTTTGAAAAGTAGTTAGAATAGTAAATGACAAGTTCTCATTAAACCGGGCGTTTAAAACCAGCTTTTCACTTGAGACAGATTTTAAACCTTTTGGAGTGCCTTTCTTGATAAAGGGTCATTGAAAAAGAAAGAAGTTAGTTAATTAGTTCACTTTAACTTCTTATCTAAGTCACCAGTTTTAGATGAAGCATTAATAATAACAGAAAATGTAATCTTTTAAACATCCGGAGTGCGGTGACTTTAATCAGAGGCTTAATTTTTAAATTAACCAAAAGCATTTTTCACAGTAGGTACTATCCAATTGTTTTTAAGTTAAAAATGCTTTCCATTATCGTGCTTTTTGTGTTAAGGTTTATGATCCTTAAAAAAAGAAATAGAGAGGCGGACTCATTTAAGTGGAAAATTGAGTGAATTTTTTTTATCTAAAATCCACCAAAAAACACTTAAGTGGGTAGTACTTTATATTATGGGCGATCAATACATCGATAATTCTTTGCTTCAAAAATCATCTTTTCATGTACCTTCTCATTTTTAGATATTTTAAAAAAGAAAAGTTTATCTTTTCTTTCTATAAGCTTTTATCTAAAAGTTTAACAATACCAATCAATTTGAATGAGCATTTTTTTAACTAATAAACTGCGTTAAATTTTTTTTTTCATTTATGTATTAAATGCACCTTTGGGGAGCAATTACAAACTAAAGAGATATTATATTGTAAGGGTGTTTTAAGTAGTTTTAAATCGATGAAGATGTAACTTTTCTTAACTAAATGATGTTTTATTTACAAGTCGTAATTCCCTGTGATTATTTTCAAAATTTGTGTCTTCTATGAAAATCCCATATCATTAAAAATTATTATTTTTTTATTTTTTTGCTGTATCGTTCTTGGTACGTTTTTAAACAATACGTGTGTCTTTTTTGAGATTAGGGGGAATCCCGTTTACCCCAGCAAAAAAAATTATGAAAAATTGCTTCGAAAAAGCGTCTGAAGTGCAGTTTTCTTAAAGAAGTCTGCAGTTTTTTTTGCAGAAATAAGACTTTGAAGCCTTTCAGCATGTAAGTCTGCAGCATGGGCGTAGCCAGAGGGAGGCAGGGAGGGGCAGCTGCCCCCCCCCTAAGTTCTCAGTTTCTTAAAAAAAAATTAAAAACTTTATTAAAGCAATAGTGTATTTAAAGCAATAGTACATAATTTTCCTTGAAAATTGTGTGGCTTACACGAATCGGTTCTGTTCGGCCCAAAGAGTCTCAAAATGAGCTAAAACACTACTTTAGGGGCGAATTTTAAAAAAAAATCTGGGGGAGGACCCCCAGACCCTCCATTTTTAAGCTCACATTCATTACCCGTATTTTTACTTTAGGTGTGCTTAAGTTCAAATCCTTTGTTTAAGTACCCTAAAATTTAGCGTGTAAAAGTACTCGCCATGTGGTATGGGGGTATCTGGTAAATAATGTTGAGTCAACCCCTAGTCACTAGTATTCGCAACATCAAGAGCAAAGGTAAGTATCCTTGCCCCCCCCCTAACATGAAACCTGGCTACGCCCATGGTCTGCAGCAGAAATTTTAAACATCTCGACGGTCTTTAAAATATTTCAGATTTTCTAAAGAAAACTGCAGACAAAGTGTTTCAACTCCCTTCACTTTTTTAAAGCAATTTTGCAGAATTTTCGGGCTGGGTATGAGTCAGAATACCCACCTGACCTTTGACATTCTAGCCGCAGGTATCGTGTAAACTGGGCCTTACACTCTCCTTTTCTCTTTCCAGTGGCGGTGGTGGTATCCTTCTTCTTCTGCTGGCTCCCCTTCCACACGCAGCGCCTCATGGCGGACTACGTGCGCAACCCCACACCCCTCTTCGACACCCTCTACTCGGTGGTGAGGCACATCTCGGGGGTGACCTACTACCTGAGCCCCACCGTCAACCCCATCCTCTACCAGGTGATGTCGCTCAAGTTCCAGCAGGCCTTCAAGGACACCTTCGGCCCCTTCAGCAGGTGTCTGCGGGGGGAGTCTCAGCCCGGAGAGCTGGCGCATGTCACCAATGTTAACACCGAGTGCACCCAGGCCAGCACCAGGATCAGGAGGTCCCCGTTCGGGTCGCCGCAGACCACAGCTTTCAACATCTAATCTAGTGTTCTGTCATAGGCCGAATGCAGCTTCAGGTGTAATAAATGCGCGTAAACGAAACGTGTGTTAAAGGCCGTTTCTTCCACAGAGTACTAAAACAGAGAGTCATTGGCCATAGGCAATAATGGAAATCGAAAAAGCATGGAATATTGCGTAAGTTAGTTAGGGGCTATTTTGGCGCTGGGATCGCGTCACGTCACGAGAGCAGGAGAAATAGCTTGATCCTCCAATAGCCCTCCGAAAGGAAAGATTGAATGAACACGTCATAGCCAATCACAGCTTTGACAACCAAAATGTACTGCCTACTTTTCTGTCAATCATTGAATTCCAGGTGCTGCCCTCTACTTTATACAGAAATTTTAAAATAACCTTGTGGACCTTCTGTTAGGATTTTTCTCTGTGGTTTCTTCATGTACACAGAGAAGTCAACTTCGGACGGTTTCATTGTATTTTGTTCGCAATCAGCTCTTGGTGTAGATCGGAGGGCCATTGGAGGATCAAGCTTTTTTCTCCGCCTCTCGTGACTTGACACGATCCCAGCGCCAAAATAGCCCCTAACTTATACAATATCCTATGCTTTTTCGATTTCCATTATCTCCTATGGCCGTAGATCTCTGGATTAGTTCTAGTACTCTGTGGTGTAGATGTATTTAATTTTGCAGTATAAGCAGAGTACTTAAAAAATTCGACGTTTAGTAAAGTTGTCAAGGAAGTTTGTGAAAAAAAACATGGACAAACACGTAAGTAGCCTAAAAATATTGCATATGAAACTAATCATAAATTAAAGAGTTGGAAACTTAACGGGAAGTGATCAGTGTGAAGTTGACCAATCACGTTTTTTACCACACTTTTATAAAGCTGCATTAGGCCCATAATTTTGTGTATTTGTGACTATCGTGATGCTACTAAAATAACATCTCTGATACTTAAGTGTGAAGGACGAATAGCTAGTTTCTGCTGTGACTTTTGAGAGCAGTTTCCATCAAACATAAGGGTTGTTTTTAACCTTTCAGTCATAATGAATTTGTAAACACTTTATGGTTGCATGTGAACTCACTAAAATTGATCCATGTTGCATACAAACAACTTCTTCAACATCACGAATGTCTGGAAAAAGTAGCTTATAGATATTTTTAAAGTACGACAGATGTACCAATGCATACCGACCCTATAAATTCCCGAGTTTATGTGAAAACAAATACATATTATGAAGTTGCAAATTAATAATGCTTATCTTTCTACCTTGGAAACAATAAAGTTAAAAATAACTCCCATGATGTAGATTGTAAAGAGACTGATCTTTACAGCTGTTCAGCCACACTGTTGTCCAATGTTAGCTAAATCCAACCTATGTCAAAATCACACTTGAGAAATAAATTTACATTGGAGTTTGTATGTTGTTTGAGTGTAGTGTTTCAGCGCACCAAAATGTACAATAAGGAAAAGTAATCTATTCTTGTGATTCCTTAATATCCTTTTAGTTTTTGAGAAATTTTCTGCCAGTGAGTGTCATTACTGATTTCATTTTCATAATAAAACTGATCATATTTTGTGCAACAGATCACTATTAAGTTTTCCTGCCATACGCACATTTTATGATGAAATACGAGTTCAGTTTACTTGAGTAAAACTCTTTGGTGATGCTCTCAGCGAAAAGTGAACGCTCATCGATACTTAATGAAATGTCTCTTTAAAAGAATTACTTTGTTCTAGTTTCAAAAAGTAATGTCCTTAAAATTCATGACGTGAAAATTGCTTATCATTATTATCACTTGGAAAACGTTGATAATACAATAATTTTTGCATGAATTAATTCCCATCAAATTTGATTTTGAAGCTATTTCAAACGTACAAGTTATTTTAGCGTATTAAGACTATATAATTGAAGAAGGTGAAACTATCTCCACGAATCATTTACTACGCATACTCAAAACTGCAGTTTAAAGTATTCGAAGATAATTACTAGTTGTAACTTTTTCGCGTTTCGTACATAAACCGTATTATAGATTAATTTAGAATGTTTTGATAGACCCGACACATTTTTTTCTACTTTACATTAATCTTTTAAATTGCAGAAATAAAGTTTGAAGACTTATACAAAAAATAGTAATAACTCATTAAATTATGAACATTTTTTTACACGGAAAAGGAAACTAAAATGCGTTAGTTGAAGTTTAATTAAATTTATTTCAAAGAAACATTAAATAAATTTTGATAACATTTAAAACAAACTCCCAAAATTTATAAGTAAAAATTCTTTTAATTTATAAGTAAAATAAGTAAAAAATAAATTGTAAAAGATTATATCAAGATGAGATATTAACAGCATTTAAGACCATATAATGAGAATTCATTTTCTCCAAAAAGAAGTTTTAGGATTAACCAGACTGAAATAACGTGATTGAAAAGTATAAATTTAAAGGTATTACGAAATTAAATATATTTTTTCCAGTAAACAACTTCAGACTTTGCTTTATTTTTATGCTTTAAATCATTAAATTACACAATTGGTTCTAAGCAATGTCATTTTCGAAAAATAATTAAACCCATTACATTAGAGAATGTTTACCTACTTTTCTTGCACCTATCCATAAAATTAAATTACTATTCTTTTTTTTTCAAGTTGCTGGATTGTTTAGTATCATATATAATAGAATACCTATTCTTTAATGAAACGGCATTACTCAGCGTTTTGCAATGAATAGTTTTATCCCCAGGGAAGATTGGCTAATGAGGTAAACAGAAAGAAAAATCTAATTCCAAAATTTGTCTTCATTTGGTTTTCAAATTAAGAACTTAAATCTCTTCGCTGAGAAACAAAAATGTTTCGCGCAGAAGAATGTTTTCTATTTTGAAAGAGTTGTGTGAACAAAATAATTTGTGTTTGCTGTTATAAATGTTTTTAACACCTCTGTATACAATAGAAACAAAAATCAATTCTAAGAGATTCTTGTTATCAAACTTTCTGTCATTTTGTTGTTATGTTATGGTATTCTAAGAATTATCATGCAAATGTTAGGGTTTTTTTTATTAAGAATACTTTATTTTACTGTTTTATTACACAGCATGGATAGAAATTCTTTGCACAAAATTATTTAAAAATTCATAGAGCGTATTTTTCGCGTCTTATTATTGTGTTATTTCTTATATATGTATTTATATTTTTATCAATATATTTTTCAGTATCTGAGTTTCATAAAAATTTAACATCTATTCTTAAAGATATCAGATTGCTTCCATAGTCAAAGAAGAATTTTATTTTCACGGAAAAAATCCTTAAATTTATTATTTTTAAAACATTATTTTAAAAGAAAAAAGGCGATAATAAAACTTTTTCTAGTCTGTACAGTTCAAAAATCATCTGTAACAATAGTATATTCAGAAGGAATTAATTCATATAACAGTTGCACCATTGCCACACATTTGGGTTCATTTTTATTAACAAGTGCTTACTTTAATGCACAAAAATGTTTGCTGAACCACATTACATTATACTACTGTGTTATACAACTATAAATGTATATTGTACATTGTGCCATGTATTTTCATTATGTCTGTAACCTCCATAACTGTTATATGAGGAGCATAATAAATATATTTGTGTGTTTTAAAAAACTGGGTAATTTTTCACAAAAAAAGAAAAAATCGTTGAAATATAGCTAGAAACCTTGTAAAAAAAGAAACAAAATCACCAGTTCTTTTTATAATTCGTCCAGTCACCCCATATTACAAATCTGATGTTCTATCGGAGTTGAGCGAAACTCAGGGTTCCGATTAATCACGGCATACACATACTTAGACACTCGAGTTCCATCCGGCAATATACGAGCCCACTTTGGGCGACTCTCCCCTTATCCATATTCTTAAAAAGCACTTAAAAAAATCTTTCACCTAATGAGGTTTGTTAGAACATCGTATAAAAATATGTTATAACCCGTAAAAATTCCAAAAAATAGTTTTCCATCTAAATTCTGGTTCTTCTCCTCTTTTTCACTGTCTATGTTTGTTTTAGAAGTCCATTCCCCTAAAAGTTTGTCTACCCTATATACCACTCCTTTCCTTCCTGATTTCCATATACATCAGTCTGTGACCTCACCATTTCTTTACATAAATATTCCCCATCAATTTACCCAATCAACAACCTTCCAGCATCCCATCAGAAGCAGCAGGCACAGAAAGCGGGGAAATCTCTCTTCCCCGATACAAAAGAGAGCCGGAAACAAAAGGCAGACTCCCGATCTGCGGGCCATCAAAGATTTGTGCCGGGCATAAAGTGGGCTGTCAGTCCCCAGTGCCCGGGGGATCAATTTAGTGGGGCTTGCTATTTCGGGCTGCCGGACAAGGAACGTGGCCGGATTGGGCAGGAATATCTCATGCGGGTGTGATTACGCCGGATATATGAGGAGGTTTTCCTTTTTCTGTGGCGGAAAACACGTCATGTGGGGTCGAGTGATACGTCAGTGATTGAAGGATGAGGAAGTGTCAACCGGTTTGGTCCGGATGTATGAGGTGAGTCTGTTGCTGAGAATAAAAATCGGGAGATTTAAAGGGAGTTTAAAGTTGGTTACAGATTGATGTGTTTGATCATACCCAGTCGGCATCCTTAGTTTTTTTTTTATTCGTAATGGTGCAGTTGAACTAATTGGATGGAAAAAATAATATAAGGTGTTTTTCATACAGAAGAGTGTTAAAAGTACAACTGAAATTTATCTGAGAAAGGTTAAAGACAAGTATGGGGAATTATTTTCTTTGAATACCTTAACTTGCTGTTGCTTTGTCGGAAATCTTATTTCCACTTTCTATTAGTATTTCTTATTTGTCCAAGTAATAAAAATGGGGATTATTTGTAAATTTCATTTTTAGTTTTGAACAGAATACCCGTGTTTAATGTTTTGTTCAATTTTGACATTAATGAAAAAGCTTCCATGAACTAAAATTATTTTCAAACTCTTTGCTTCTTTACTTACGTACGTGGTAAAATATACTGAATCTCCTACGTTAATAACATTTTACAATCAAAGAAAAAAAATGCATAACTAAAAACTGTATAGTTTCATTAAATCTTGTGTGTTAATTTTAACAATCCCAGACAGTACGCCCAACTTGCTTTTAAGCTTCAAACAGAATTTAAAATCCAGTAGAAACTTTCTCTTGAATTAAGGAACGGCCAAAACAACTCAGACCCAAAACTTGTAAACCCTAGTGCATTTGCTTCATCAAATAGGGTTTGTGTAATTTCTAATAACATGAAGCCCATAAAATCAAATTTACCTTCTAGAAGATTATTTCTAAAACCCTAAGAAAAGTTTAGAATAAAGTTGCACTAATAATGTATGTGAACCAAGGAATAATGATAAAAATTCTGTAAAATTTTCTAATTACGTTCTTAAAATAAAATTATTTAGTTCTTAATAAAACTCCAGAAATTTTCTTTAAATGTAAATTACTAACTGGCTTGACCGAGTAAATAGAAATGGGTGTAGGAATGGGAATAGGTGGATAGGAATGATTTAAAGTTTTATCATTGTAATTTTTTCTGATTACCTGCAATGAAGACAGTACTACATATTTCAATAAAGCTGTTTATATTATTTTACCCAAATTCAACGCTTAGTAAGATAAATAGAGTAGAAGTAGAAACCATTATGCCCAACTATTACAATAGCCCGAAGTTAATCAAACGAAAAGGGCTTATTTGAGCTTTCAATGAAACGAGGATCCTGGATCAGATATTGGTTTGCAATTGAAATGGGTTAAAGTTTAATTTAACTGTCCAATATAATTGTTTAAACATCGATATGGAGACTATCCTTACAGTTATATCGTGATTCAATATACCTAAAAAGCCTTCATTTATTAATGGAATTTAATATCTGTTCAAATGCTTTTAAGATTTCAGTAGATATTGTTGCGTAACTTAATTTCGAAGTTCACATTTAACCAGGAATAGATGCTATGAGTTAATGGTTCCTAAAATCGTGTTGAAATATTTACGAATTCTTAAATAAAGTTAGTCGTACATTACTGTATACTTATAATGATCGATCCTGACTAGGTATAAAACCCACGTATAGGAATTAAGATTTTGATGGATGAATGGATAAATTAGGGTGGGGTGAGATAGCCCAAGCAATGACATCGGTGATTTATAAATTATAATACAATAATAAGGAATTAATTATCTAAACTTTGCATCCATAAATTCTAATCTCGATACTTCTACTTTACAACAAAATTTTAAATAATATTAATAACATTAAAGTAAATATTATATATAATAAAATAACATCTTAGACACTAATGAAAAATATTTATTTTATAAAAGCATCACAATGAACGATAATCAAGGAAAAGTCGCGATAAGAAGATTATCCCTAATCTTATGTCTCTTATGAGATAGGACGTAGGTTTTAGTAAAATCCCCAAATGCTGAATACTTTTAAAATGGGAAACTTCGAGATAATAAATTCATCCAATCAAAATCAAGCGAGGTAAATAAATAATTATTAAACTTTCTAATAAGTTTAGCTTTCCAACCTAAATTTTGTTCAAGAAACTGTATAACCAAGTAAAGCTCATATATTTTTAAAGAAGCTTTATTTGTTCACGTCTTTACATTTTCTGTACATTAAGGCTGATGGCCAAAAGGGAGAGACTTTTCCATAGAGAATGCAAAATTTGCATCCTAAGAACCAAGACCATATCACCAGACACATTTAGATTTGACTTGATCTTTAGTGAAAACTTCGTGATAGAAAAAGATAAACCTTCCAGACAAGTTTGCTGTCTTGGTGACATACTTCTCGTTTGCAAAAGACTCCGAGACAGCTTATCTACTGTCACTTATTTAAATTCAAATTTTGTTTTTATATTCTTTCTTCAGACACATTATTTTTATTTGTTTGCATTTTATCTGTATTAATTCCATAACGAAATGTACTCTCACTTTGAGCAGAGCAAACGGAAAGTTAATAAATATGATAAGGCATTTTTTATCTTCAAGCATCACTCAAGAAGTTAAATATTTCAATAACCGAATTAAGAAAGGAAGAGATGTCGAAAATGACAACATGGAGACTCAAGAAACAAGCATATTCTTTATTATGTTGACAATCCTTTTACCCGCTAAGATGATGATTGGGACTTCTACAGCCGTATCGACCACCACGGGTTTCCTTCCGCTTAAACCGCGGCTAGAGGAGTCCCTCGGTTTATCGCCAAAACGTTATCGACCAGTCCCTAATCCAAAGGAAATCTCCGTGCTAGTGAAGCCCCCAACTTTGGAGGCTTAAGCCGGGGATTTGATGCATTGTGGGATTGATTACGGATTTTGAGCGCCATCTTTTCTCGCTATAAAGGCCCATGCTTAACACTAAACGCAAACTTTTTATAATGAGACCGTAGAAGTATTTTTTCATTGTTAAAGTGTTATAATTAGAGAAAAAATAATTTTCCAACTGTATAAAAGTGAATTAACATTTAAAATTTTCTTAAATCACATCAATTAAAATACTCAAAACAGCTGTCTTCTAACGTGTACGTCCGCCGAGATAGAAATCTATTTCTTAACTAAGATCATTAAAAAATACATTCTCCAAAACAATATATTTAAATATTTTGTAAATCCATATAAACAACTAAGAAAACAGTTTTAGATATTCTTAAAACCTTAAAAGTAATCTAAACTGTTGGCACTATTTTCCATTTAATTCTTTGAAAAAGTTTTTATATTAAAACTTTCAAAATTTCGTTGAGATATCTAGCATGGTGGTCAAGACATTGGCAATCAGATCCAAAGGTTGCGCGATCGAGTCCAGCAATAGAATTTTTTTTTAAATTCTTTGAGAGCATTGAATTTTTTTTTTGTGTGTAGTAGAAAATTATTCTTAGAATTTTAGAAATATTTCTAGAGAAATAGAATAAATTCCAATTTAAAATAAATTTATTGAAAAGATTTTCCATTTTAATTAAAGTTATAATGATAATATGGATCATTATAATAATAGCTAACAAAATAAAATAAAAGTAAAATTATTTATTTGATTTTAAAAAATAGTTTGGTTTGATAAAATAAATTAAGAGGTCTCAATTTATCAAATGATACTGCTATCAGGAGTAAGATAATTTGAAGGGTAATTTTAATTACCATTATTTTCAGCAGGTGATTGTCTGTTTTAATTTTAATTCGAAATCTTGCTGATTCCCTTTAAATAAATGGAAGGACACGCATATGATCTCCAATAACTCTTTTAATTCTTGGAATACAGAATATTCTTGAAACCTTATTTTGATGTTACACAAAACAAAACAAAAAGTTCTTATGTACTTACAATTATTTAAAACAGTATACTATTTAAAATTTAGAACTAATAAATTTAGTTGGCTCTAGCTCATAAATAATTTTTGGATTGAAATCACTGTAGAATATTAGGTCTATATTTCCCACATCATAATTTAATAAAGAATAAGAGGAGAGTGGAACATCTTGGGACATGGCTTGATTTTAAATATCTTAAGTCATAAAAAGAAATTAAATTGCTAAATGTAAAAAAAAATTATAAATCATTAAACAAAAATTAGTACACACAAATAGAATATTACCCTTAATTATTTTACTTCCAAAAGCATTTAAATAGTTAAACTATCCATTTTAACATTAGCAGGATAATCAATCGAAAAAATTTTCATTTGATGAGCAATAGTGATTGTAGAAAACATTGGAGTTATTGTATGAAAACAATAATTTAATAAAAAGTGAACCATTCTCCCCTATAGTTGGGTACAAAGTTTTAAAAAGGACAAGAAGAAAAAGCTGAGAAAAAAATCCAAATCAGAACTGAGATGCCAGGTGATTGTTTTTTTTTTTATTGAGAATTCTTGTTCTTAACTTCCACCAAAAAATATTTTTATTGGGAGTTCTTGGACTAATTGCTACCAATTCGAAATTATCAGAATAACATTTTGAAGCGTTTTAACATATTCAAAAAATATAAACTACATGATAGTTATTAAAACTTAGGTTTATAAACCAAAGTAAAAAGAAAAATGTCAAAATTAAAATTCATAATTAGTTTTCAAAAAAAAAAAAAAGAAATTAATTCTCATTCTTATTTATTGTATAAAAACCAACAATTATTTATCGTAAATTATACTTAATGAAGTCTAAATAAAAAGAAAAATACTGATTGTATATTCTATGATTTGGTCACATATATTCTCCAAAACAAACAGAATTTTCACTGGCCAGAGAGAAAATACAACCAGTGCAAGGAGTTCCCGCGTTTTTGATGCAAAGATTGAAATTGTAAACACATTTATTTACATCATGTGATTCCTCTGACGAATCAGAGACGGGCGTAATTAATCTCGCTCTCAGGTTCTCTCACATAAACCTCCCGTCAAGGGAAACCCCGTGTGTTGAAAAATTCATTGTTGGTCGATAACGCTCGCAATTTAAGCCGAGGATTTCCTTCAGCCGAGGATTATCCTATCCGAGGATTTCCTTCGGATCGCGTCGGTTTGGTCGATACGGCTGTTAGTGTCTACGTCAACATGTCTTAGTAATGAATAAAATAAATGTGCTCTGAACAGTGTCTGGTAGTACATTGTAGATATTTAAGGTAAAATCTCTCAAAAAATGCTTAATTCGGATATTAGATTAATAAAAATGTATAAAAACCTATTGAATAAAATATTTATACGAATATACCTTTCCTAATTAAACTTAAAGTGTTTCTTTGGATGTATAATAACTATTGTCCATTGTCCAAACACAAATTGAAATCCAAATGTCCAAACTTTCCTTCATTTAAGCAAGGTGTTAGAAATTTTTAAGTAGGTGATACAAATTATATTAAGTGGGTAGCAATAAAACTCCTATAAAGCAGGACATGTTTCATGACATAAGCATCTACTGTTTACGGCATTATCTCTAAGTTCTAGTCATTAGGCAGGGTGCTCTTAAAAAGTTTTATCTCACTTTCAACAGAAATTGCTCAGTAAATTTTTACAACGTTGAAATTATTTTTGAAAGGGAAAATGCCATTTGAATATCGATTTCTAGAGGCGAATAGCTTTTGGATTAAAGCTCTAATTTAAAAACATATAAGTGAAATTATTCTGCTATCACCTTACCTGCATTACAAGTAAAATAACTGAGAGATAAACTGCATAAAAATCATTACAACAATGATACTAATTCGCTTTCAGGAAAATGAGAAAGCATCGAAAAATAATTTTTATTATCTCTCTTTTTTTCTATTTCTAATTTCCTTCTCTCTGTTTGTTCTTTCTAGTAGTAAAAATTGAAATGTCAACCCAACCTTCCATAAAACAAACTAATTTTTTGAATTAAATTGTATAAATTTAATGGGGCACAAGAACTATACACGAGTCCGGCAACAGAAATTATGCAGCATGGCAGCGAGTGATGAAGATTTATCTATAGTAATTTAATTTCCCAATTAAATAATTTCAGTAATTTAATTTCCTCACTGAAAAATCGTGCTGAAAGACAGATAATGCATAAATATAGATAATTTTGGTTTTTAAAGTTTCTTTCACGTATCTTTCTTTTTTAAGGTGCTTTTCTATGAGACTGCTTTAACTGCATTTTCAATTTTAAACTGTACTTATTTTTTTTGTCTGCTTATGTTATTGATATCTGTCATATTTTAAAAAGGCAAATTTTTCTATAATCTATAATATAATTTTCTATATCGCAGGTTGATACCGAAAATTCTGCTACTGGACACTCGAGTGAAATAAACAAATAAAAGAGAAAATGCATCCATAAAATTAGTTAAACAAATTATAAAACTGTTTTTAAAAAAAGTAACTTATTTTACTTTCAGTAAGTATTGTACTTTTCTTTTAGCCTACAATAACTACAATCTCAATTTTAAACTGTTCTTCATTTTATTTCCACGATGTATTATTGATATCTGTAATAGTTTTTTAAATACAAATTTCACTAAAAAAGGACAGTAATTTATCATGATAGTAAGCATTTCTCTCCGCGTCGGCTTGTGAAACTGGTGCTGTAGATCGATGCCAAAAACTCTGTTGCTCTGCCCATGGGTAAAATAATCAAGTGAGATAGTATGTCAAAAATGTGCATCGATAAAAATAGTTCAACTAAATTGAATAGTCAGTTAGAGGAAGGGAAAGTCCAAAAATTAACTTTTGAGAAAAACGAGAAAAAAAACTGTATAAATAGTGGAATTTTTGTTGTATAACCACCAAATTTTTACTGGAAATTCAGGAACTTATTAAGAAAAAGGGAAATCTTCGGGAAAAATATAAGTGCATTCAAAAGTATTTTACAGTTGAAAAAAGTTAATGAACTTTTTCAACCTGGTGAAGGAAAATCTTAAAAACCTCTTAAATTCATCGTTTAAATTATTTTTCTGCTTAGTTCACAGCACAAAAGTGAGAAATAGACAGACCAAACAAATAAAATTTCTAAATTATTATGAAACTGGGTCATTAAGGCAGTATCAGTGGAGTTGGTGAATATGAATGGAGTCAAACATTCCCTTGATAAAAAAAATTTACAAGCACTTTTAAATTTAATTTTGGCTTAGTTTGCAGCACAAAGAATAAGAACAGAAAGACAAATTAACTTTAATTCCAAATTAACTGAAAAAATACAATGAATGGACATCGATTTCGCTACTTCAAGGGGCTATATTAGTAGGGGGTAGTTATTTTCCCCCTTTTTCCATTCATGTGTTGAGCAAAGCTTAGAGGTTGTTCTGAGCAAAAAAAAGTCAATTTATTATTTTTTGTACGTATTCCCTTTCTCAAACTGACGATTCAATTATTATCTATAATGAAATTTCTTCATATAATAAAACGCATCTATTTCAGTACCTTACAGCACAGCTCATATAAAATACGTTAAGTTTACGTAACTGCAACTAGAAGTAAACGAAATTCGGACATACATCATGACAAAAAATTGAACGAATCTTGATCGTTTGTGCTGCTTGGATAAATCTCGCAATTTTTCAGATACGTTTATGAGAGTCTTCATCAATTTAATATCCCCCAAACAAACCGCCTCTTCCAAACCTAAGAAAATCGAAAAACACTTCTAAACAAACAAAAACAACCCTTCAAAAAACACCCAAATGCATTCATTCCAAAGCGCACGAATCACCATCGCATCAAATGGCCCGCGGAAATCCAAAGAGAAATAAACATCACAATCTTCAACCTTCCCCGCTCGATCTCCAGTCCATTCATCCAACGTGAATCTCGGCAGCAACTCGACTGCCCGATTATTTTTTTTTATTCATAAATTCCTCGAAAGATATCCGAATTGCCCCAACCCAGGTGTGAAAGGAAGAGTGACATCCATTTTTGACGATCGGAGCGTGAAGATAGAAGTTATTTCGGGGGGATTGAGAGAAGCTCGCGAGAAAGGTGGGATGGAATATTTTTATTTGACGTTGTGAGGCTTGGAGCAATAGGTGTGGCGTATCGGAAAAATACTCGACGAATGGTGATATGGAGATTTATGTCAGTTGCGTGATGTTCTATTGAATTACTTTTTGTTTCAGTCATATGGAGAACGGGTATATTTTCGGGAGTAATTTCAAAGGTGAAAATGTTTCGCTTTGTGTCGTGAATGATAAAACGGGATTGCATTCCTTTTGTTTATTTATTCATGTATTTGATACCAAAATCATGCACTTATAATATTAGTTAAGTTTAAAATTGAGAAGTTATACGTTAATCGTTTTAAATTTACCGTTGTTGGTATTCTATTTTATTTTGGGGGATATTCAAAAATTATGACACGTGGGGAGATTATGTCTATTATGTGTTGTACAATGTGACAAAGAGAGTTCAAAAATTGGTGACATCACACTTTGAAACATTTTTTTCAGTATTATTGAAATTGGAGTTATTCAATTTTTGAAATGGTTAATAGTTAAAGAATAAACGACAATCATACATGTAAACCAGGTAATATTTTTAAACTTAGGATATCCACAATTTTGTATTCAGTTTTTGGATTTATTACCTAAAAAAAAATATGTTTCTCCTATTTTAAATTTAATTAGAAGTTTCCATAATTTGAAAAATACTCAAAATTTTAGAAACATGAAAAAAAATATAATTGACAAAATGTTCCTCGTGGTAATGAAAATAATGTTTTATTCTGTGTATACCTTTATTATAGCAAAACTCTAATTTACTATAGCAAGTATATATTTATTATAGCAAGACTATCAAATTTCTTTGAACAGAATGTCCTCAAGTGAAAAGAATGTTCCAAAACCTAATTTTAAATTATTATAGACGGCTAAGTTTATTGTTTCCCTTTAGAAAAACATTAAAGTTCTCTTTTAAAGTAAAAAAAAATAATAAAAACTTCTTAAAATACATATTATTTCAAAAACTTACATGTGTCTAAAAAAAGGTTATCCCTGACCTGTATTAAATGTAAAACATTCAATGACAACTACAGATGTTAAGTACCCTGCAATTGAAAAAACTGAATGAATAATGAACATTCCGATGTGCATGTAATATCACTTTCATTTTAACCACCTGAAATTGGCAAGATAAACCCAAACAAAAGTTAAACTTAAAAGTTTTGTATGTATCCGATTCCTTTAACATGGAACTTCCATTACAAAAGGGTTAACATTTTTCTTGTGGATTAATTTCCTACAAAAAAAAAATTTAAAAAGACCTTTAAACCCTTAATCGTTTGTGAAAACACGAAGGACAGAATTCCGATATTTGTTAAACTTTCCATACATCTTCCCTCCTTTCTTTTAAAGAATTTCAACGGTCTCGAAAAGAGTTCTATTCATCTCACCGTGATTCCTTCCAAATGAAAAATAAAGTGAAATAATTCCACCCGTGAAAGAAAGCGACCAAAGAATCTGTGAGTACTTCATTTCCGGGAAGGAAATAAACCTATTTTGATAAAGATTTTTTACTTCGTCTCTCTTTTTCCTAAAAAGAAATATTCCATTATTGGGATCATGCTTTTATTATTTGTGAACATAAAAGTTCTAATAATAACTGAATGAGGCACAATGGTGTGATTTTTAATCCATAGAATATAAGGAATAATCTTCGTGGTTTCCAGAGATGACGTAAACAAAATTTAATCATTGGCATGGATATTTCCTTCGTTGCTATTTCACTATTTTTTTTTTCAATTATAGTATGTAACAATCTTTAGTTTAGTTGTATAATTAGGTCTCTTTCATTAGTTTTGTTTCATTCATATGTAAATTTTTCATTTAGAACCTACCTTTAGGTTTTTGTTAAAGTTTTAGATTTGCTTCATTAAAAAAGTGTTTAATCAAGTAATTTTTAGTTCTTAACGAAATTAACCGAATTAATTACTTATCCACAAATATTTTCTTAATGAAAATAATTTAATACAAGTTTAAACATACGTTTGAAAGAGTCCAAACGGCCTTTAAATTCTTCCTTAGATAAGTAAGCTTACAAAAGAAGGGAAAATATTCTAATTTCGGATAAAAGAAAATCCGAAAAGAAAGATTGCATTTGATTTTAAGATCCGAACATAGAGAACACCTGATACCCAAGGGGATATTTCCTGTCTATTTTGATTATAGATTTTGGGGATTTTCATGAATCTCTCCCGCTATCTAAGTAGGTGGTATTGTACTTGGATTTTATGTATGTAGATAGATTTAAGAAAACAAGACAAGACTTTAAAAACAAGTAAGGGAAAAATTGGTGATTAAGAAGAAGGATTTTCTATCCTTTTCAATCCAATGTACAGAAACAGACATCGCTTACGATCGAGTGGGGTAAAAGGGCTCTAGGGGAATAAAATGGATATAGGGAATTTAACAGTTTTCACTTATAAAATTAATGTCTTTTGGGATTCTTTGTTTTTCTTGAGCTTCAATAAAAATCAGCAATTATTAAATTTTATAAATATAAACAGTTAAAATCCATACATCCATTTTACTCCATCCGACCCTATTTCATGCATTTTTTATATCCTTTCACTTTTTTAAAAAGTTTTTGTGGACTGTTTGATCTCTTAATCCATAACTCATATATATAGAAGGGTGACTAAATATCGCTGATTATAATGAGATTAAACTTCATCACATTATCTTCATCAATCCTCGCCAAAAATTGGAACACTGGTAACGAGTTTAAAATTATAGTTCACTCTATGTTAATGTGTTGGCGTTACCATTGTACAGTTGATGAAGGACCTCTACCACTATTACAATCTACGAGGTCCTGATAATGATCAATTTCCGCCCGTCAACAAAAAGTATGATGGATGACGCCAATCCATTATATCGAACCTAAGAATAGTTCCGGTATTGTGATTAAACTCTTTTAGCACCTGAGGGCTGGTTTCTTTTCAAAAGATCAAGAAATTTATTTGAATGTTACATTTTAGTGTTGGAATAAGCCGGTCAAAATTTTAATTAAAAAATAACTGTAATGAAAGATAGTCAAAATTTACATGGAATAATTTTAAAGACCCACTAAATAATCATTATATTATAATGAAGGTAATGTTTTTAGGATACGTTTTGTATTGCTCCTAAAAAAGAGTAAAATATATACGTCCACCGAAATTGTTTTATCATAAAAATACTTATTACAATATAGTTACAGTAAATTTATATGATTGTGAGTACAAAGTGCATTCATTATAGCTTCAAAATATTAAAGAAACAGAAAGTAAAATTTAAGGTTTGTTTTCATCGTAAATCATAGAACAGATTTTAATTTAACGTTCAAAAATTCAACGTCACGCACACATACAATCCAATTTTCCTCTAATCCACAAACGGAATACCTCAAACTTCCTTTTAACACATTTAACAGACACCTCTAGCACCCACTCTTCTAAATTTGCTTGTTCAGACTTGTCTGATGCGTTAAATTTATTACACTAACCTCTCCGTATTACACCGCACCTGTGAGTGAAAAGATGATAAATTGTCCCACAGCTTATTCTAAAGACAAAGTTTACTAAATTGTTGTGTAAAATTGGGGCTAACGGTAGATCGATTGTGTAAAAACTATATATATATATATATTCCTTCACATAATTTAGGGTTAGACTTAAATTGTGAGTGATAATACAGTGAGGGACAAACGCATTAGTAAATGTGTAAAAGTACAACTGTTTATATTTTTTTTGAGAACAAAACATAGAGTATGCTAAGGAAATTTCAAAACTGCCAACTTTTGCTGTTTGAATATTGAAAAACTAACAAATTTCAAAGTTCTCAAATTTTGTAAAAACGTATTTTTATTTGTTACTATATAAACTTTAATACATAAATAAGGACTGAAACGGAAAAGAATAAAAATAAGCTTGATAACTTTTGCTACCTTTACAAATTGGTAATATGGTACAGAGCCGCATACGGCTCACGACCTACGTTTTTGCCTACCATCGTTAAAACCAAATCCAATAAAGTGCATTCTATATGATGTATGCATCTACTAGAATTTAAGCTTAAAATTAAGAAAATGTAAGTACATCTCGACCAAACTAACGTTCCATGTTAGAAAATAAAGTTAGCAAACTTTCTCAAAATACTATCATACATTCAGTTTTTGTTCAAGTCTACCAAATTAATTATTATTAATTGATTATGAAAAAACTATCATTACATTCCAAAGATATCAATTGTTTTAACTTAATTAAAAAATAAAATATTAAATTATATCGCTAGTGATCGTGTAGATGTAGAATATAGTAAGTTAAAGGAAAGGGACACTATTTATATATGTAGAGTTTTATTGAAATAAAAAAACAATCTATAAATAACTATTTAATCTATAACTCTTTTCTTGGGGAAACAGTTATTATGTGTAACAGAAAATTCCAAATTTATCTTTTTCAGAGTCCAAATCTAGAAAGAAATATATAAAAAAGTTTTTTATGGAAGTAAAGTATTTTAAACGTCTAAAGCTTCTTCCTAAGTTGTAAATATTTTAGAAAACAACGTTTTCTAGAATTGTGCCCTTTTCATACACTTCAAAGAGCTTTTCAATTCCTCAGCAGATTTTAAGCTTAACATTATGCCTGATTAGACTTTTTTTTTCACATCAAGAGTCAAAGCATTTTTATTCCAAGAAAGAAGTCTAGCTGAATGTAATACGGTTCAATACTATCCCTTCAAGAAGGGAGTATTTTTTTTTTAAATATTTTATCTTGGATTCCATGATTACCTTTTAGTTAACCGATTGATGAATTGAACCTGCTCCTAATTTTGATAAGAAACTTAGTTTCTCGAAGAAAAATTAAGTTGGTTATTTTGTTTAATCCTACTCAAAGCAATCATTTTTTTTATTGACTCTTGATATAAATAATTACATTCCATAGTTGCTATTTAAATTGAGAATGATTCAATAAAGTAGTTGGAATTTTATTAAAGTAATTTACTTTCCAAAAAAAGTATCTGGTATGAAGGGGAAAACACAAAAACTGCCTTTATTCCTTACAGAAATAAGTATAAGAAACACGTCCGAAGAAATAAAGATGATAACTGAAACTGCTCCAAGGAATACAGATAATTATATAGAGAAAACTAGAATGATATAATACGAGTTGTTTGTTACATTTATTAAAAACTGGCCCCTGGTTAATACTAGCTCTTTTAACTTTACTTTTAGTTCTTTTCAAGTATTGGGTTTATTCTATCACAATTTCCTTTATAGTATATTTTGACCTCCTTTCTGTTTTAAAGTGACTTTAAAAGTGCATTCTTTCTCTTCAAACCTAATTTAATTAAGTAGCCTTCATTAGGTGAAAAAACACTATTCTATTACTTAAGTTTGTCAAGTCACAGCTCTAAAAGTTTGGTCTTTGAACGACAGCAAACATTATCATGTTTCGAAAAAAGTAGTCCACGGCCCTTAGATTTCCTCAATTTCTTCTTATCTTCTCAAACTTCGCTTTTGGTTAGCGACTATTACCAAGACTATTTTTATCACTGCTTTTGGAAACCAATATTCGATATCTTTAACAGTATAATAATGATGCAAATTTCTGTATTATGCGAAAGAAAATGCAATAGATCTTCCAAATGTTTTGTAATTGGGGGATTTTTTTCCAATTTTTACTTTACATGAGAGAGTTCTTAGCATCGTGGATGTAGTTATTCTCATATTTATGTTTTTGTATACTGGGTGTTCCAAAAGTCCGCTTCATGGCTTTGATGGAAGTAAGGTGTACCCCTAGTAAGTGACCATGTTGAATTAATTGAGATGGCTTACAGCACCCCTTAGCAGCGAAATAAGAAAGAAAATATAATTAAAATATAGTTATAAAATATAATAAATCACGTTCGCTCAATTAATATTGATCATTTTAAACATTTAAATATTCTTCCAGTTCGTCATCTATTTTTCTATAAACTTTGTCTTTATTTGTATTCAAATCCAAACGCATGTATAAAAAGAAACAATTCCACGTAGACCAAATATAATCTATCTAGTTCCAAAACCTAAAAAACTATCTTCTGCAAAATTTTTGTTATTTAGCTCCTAACTTTTTGAATGCCTTACCTACAGAAATACAAAATAGCCCGACGAAATATATATTTAAGAAAAGGTTAAAGGATTTCTTATGTTCTATTGACAACATCGAAAGTTTCTTTTCTTTGTAGTTATTTGTATTATCCCTTCAAAATTTTTGTTAATTTACTTAGTTATATATGTCAATGTTTTTTTTTTAAAATTAACTTCATATATTTTGTTAGTAAATATTTTATGTTCAATCCTATGGCCAGCAGTAATTATAATTTATTGGCGCCCTATTTGCCACACCACCTCTTTATGTTTCTTTGTTTCCTTTCCTTTTTTTCTATAATGTATGTGTATCTGTAATGTATGTGTGTGTAATGTATATTATGTAGATGCGGTTATGGTTGAATAATAGGTACAGGTACAGTAATGATCTCAGGTAACTACCTATAAACTTTTGTTGTTTGTTATATGTATGTGATAAATAAATAAATAAAAAAAATAACGAAGATAGAATAAAAGTTTCAGTGGAAAAATTGTCGACAAGATTATTACAAACGCACATCAGTAAACAGTTTCATGATAATATCTTAAATATTCGAGGATTTGTTAGCATATTAAAATAGCATTTTTCCAGGCTTCAATAAAGAAAAAGTTTGCAAATTTGCAAGTCTTTTAGATTTTTCAAATAAAATTTGCCTTAATTTTCATAAAAAAAAAGATACAAAACTTCATGCCTACATTGAAAAACATCCAAATTTAGGAACTTTTTCTTTTTTGAGGTTTGAAAAAGTGCTATTTTAACTTTCTTTTTTCTCCGCTATGGACGGTGTTAAAGTCTTCTCAGTTTTACTTTCAAGACGCTAGGCGAAGTTGGTTCCAAATAAGAGCCGTGAAACGGACTGTTGAAACAACCTGTAAGTATAATAATGTTATTAAAAGATCGATTACATAGCCTAAGAAGTGTTTTGAATGATATATCTTAGTTAGAAATGTTATTTATTCTGCTCAAGATAGTAAATTGGTTATTATATACGGTTCTGTAGTTGTTCTGAGCACCGTGAGTGATAGCCTCTTAGTGGCACAAATCTGAAGGTGAAAGGGCAAAATTATATTGGTTGTAGATAACCTATTAATATGAGATGTCGACAACATAATATTTTTTTTTTTTTGTATCTAATAGTCGTATTTTTGTCACAGACAAATATAGAACGTTATTTACCCAATTCTACTACCTGTAATCTAATTAATCTTTAATGTAGTAAGGCACCAAAAGTGTTTACGATGATTAGGGAACGTACCCATACTACGTGAACTGTTTAGGGGGGAGGGGGGTCTTCAAAATACCACACTTGGTCACAGGGGGGAGGGGGGGGGCTTAGGGTTTCGTCACGTAGTCAAAAAATAAAGAATAAAATACCTGTTTCTGTAAATTAAGTTACTGTTACAATAACTTTTACATAAGTTTTTTCTTCCTTATAATATATTTTCCACTTGTATGCACGTACTCTTGGCGTCACGAGGAAAGCGCTGTATTAATAAAGACAAATTAAGCCAAATTAACTTTTTTTTAACTTTCTGTTTGCTAAAAATGATTGAAAACCGTATTTATGTACTACTACGTGAAAATTTGAGGGGGAGGGGGGGGTCTTGGCATATACTACGGGGGGTCACCAAGGGGGAGGAGGAGGGTCAAAAATAGTAAAAAATAGGTCACGTAGTATGGGTACGTTCCCTTAACTACTAGTATGCCCTTATAATCTTGACTTACAATTTTTAGACAGTTTTTTTACGATGTATGTAGCGGTGTAGCCACAAATTAAACAAAATAAATAAACAAATAATTTCTTACATATGAAAACTTAAATACTAATACTTATTTAAAAATATGGGTACTTATATAAATAAATGAGATAGACAGTATTTTTTAAGAGATCTCCATGTTCTTAAAGAAGCATTTTAGTCAAATGTTTTGGATCAGTGTATCATGATTGAGAAAAATCTAAAACAATTTAAAAGTATTATAAATTTTTTTCCCAAAGTATTTTGTTTCATTCAAGGAGTGTAACATTTCCACACATCCCTTGTATTTAATAAACTTTAAGAGTCTAGAATCTAGATGAATTTGGATAAAAAATTAAAAATTATGATAAGTTTGATTTTTTTTTCTTTAATTTAATATAGTGAAATGTCTTAGAATTAAACCAATTCAAAATTACTTAGATTTATTTATATGCTGAATATTAGATTAAAACTCAGAGTTGTGATAAAATTTTATCTATTTCGGCTTATGTAGAATAAAAACCCAGTAAACATAATTGATTCATTTCAATCGGTATTTTCAATTAAAACCTATTGAACCGTATTAAATTTCCCTCGAAGGTAGATTAACTTTTTATCTCTCTGCTTTCTCTTTACTTTTCTTATTATTAATAGAAAAGCCATGCAATTATTCCAAGTCTTAAGTATTAATGAAAATAATAAAGAGGGACTTGCAGAATATTAGGTGATTCATTAATTAATATTTTAATGAATTCAATCAATTTCAAGAGCTTTAATTTGATTTAATTCGATCTCTAAATTAATCCTTAATACTTGAAAGTCGATCTCAAATGAAATTAATCTAAAATATTCTTGCTGTATAATCAAAAGGGATGGTTTCACTTTCACATTCATGAAACTCGAGAACTAAACTGCACAAAAAAAAAAAACATCATAAATGGTTTAAGTTTAAGGGTATTAGTATATTTATCAATTGTTGTTCCGAAGTTTCAAACGGTAAGAGAAACCAAAGATAGGCTTGATAATATGAATGGGAGAAAATATCCATTAGTAACAAAGCTTTAAATAAGATTCAAAAAATTTCCGCCACAAATATAGTAATAGCAAATATATTCTAAGAAGAAAACTTATGGATAAATAATTAATTGTATTTTAAATATTTCCTTACTCCTCAACGTCATAAATCTTAAAACAGAGGAGGAAATATATAAAAATATATGTATATTTTACACAAGCGATTTGATAAACCTGGGCATTATTAAAAATGCTCGCGTATTTCCAGCAAAGGTATTGTATACTCATTTATAAATGTCATTGATTTTATCACATTGCCCTTTGGTCCATTCGTTGGTCCAGTTGTGGAGGTGCCTGTGTCTATGGAAAAGTCAATGCTTAAAAAGTTGCCATTAGCGTCTAGGGCGATGAGACCTCTGTAAGTTCTATTCTCTGTGGATACGGATACGTTAAAGGAAAAATAAAATTAGGTATTGCTATATATAAAGAAAATAAAATTATTTTCCGAGGGGGTTAAAAGCAATGGAAGGCGTGCTTACGATAATAATATGATTTAGAAAACTCTATTCCATTATACCAAATTAGATTGGGCTGTTGTTTGAATACTTCATAAAATATTTACAAAAAATTTTTTTTTGAAATTATTTTAGAAAAGATTAAATTATACCACCTACACATTAACAAACCTAGAAATCCAATTTCACTTAATCTAGTAATAGAATCAGCTTTGGGTTTTTTTTTTACCTTTTGTAATTTGATTTAATTTTAAAACCTAACATTTGAAATTCCGTTTTTGGTTAAGTTATATGGAATTCATCATTTGATTACTTAAAATTTTGATCTCGATGGATTAACTTTAATATTCCTTTTGATTTAATTTGGAAGAGTATTTTAAATTGTATCTTAAATCTAAGTAGGATTATATTACGAATTTTGTTCGGACAGGCTATAAAAAAACTTAGAAATAGACATGTAAGTGATAAAATAAGCCTTTACGTCTCTGAGAAGAAACGTTGTAATCTAGTATAGTTATTTGGACATTTTTGCACACTAAGGTGTTAAGGATGTATTGCAAATAATTAAGTTTTCATTGGATATGAAGTTCCATTTTTCGAAAAATAAAAGTCGTCGTAGAGGTATAGTTCTTGGGAGTTTGGAAGGACTTGTTGGAAACAGCCTGTAAACTATACTAGACAGCAACGTTAGTCAATTTTAAAATCTGATTATTTTGTTATACCCATGTAATATATGCAGGGTCTTTATCACGATCTGCGTACCAAAACTCCTCGTAGGAACCCAACACTTTTTGTGTTTACCCATTTTCTCCTTCCGCGTAGTGACGTACTGGGTTCAGAAAACGTTGCTGTCTAGGATAGTTAAATTTCTTGAGAATATAAACACTATCATTCTATGTGTTTATGTAATTTTAGGAATGTTGAAGGTTGTTTTTGTAGCAAAATGTAGCAGAGATACATATTCAAGGCATTTCCTTACATCAACTACTGTACTTTCTTCGCAAACTCTTTTGTTATGTATAGTTCCTAAATCACGCTGGCGTTACCCGATTGAGGATTTTCCCCCCACTCTTCCAAGATAGGACGAAAAGAGGGTGAGTGTCGTGACATTGACAAGTCAATCTCAAGCTGAGACAAGACTGCATTTCTCGGAACAAAATTTCGCTTTCTTTTCGAAAAGTGGTTCCACAAAAGCACACATAAATTTTAGGGCCGAGTGATTCTCTCGAGTATAGGAGTTTCGCTGCTGGAATGGACTCGCCATGTTATCCGGATGCAAATGGAAAACTTCGCAGATCGGATTTCTGTTATGCTTGTCTTTCTATAGATGAGTGATCCGAGTTTTGGAGTATTTCCAACTGGAGACATTTTAGAATTCTCTTAAGGGAGGTATCAAAACGGGCATAAAAAATCGTTGAATCATTATCTTTTAATGGGACTTTACATTACTTCCTTCAAATTATTTTATTTAAATTTTTGGATGGCTGTATGGGTTGATAAAATATTTGAATGAAGTCATTCAACCTAATTTTATAATTTATACTTTCAAGTAAAAATTGCCTAGTTCCAGTTTTAAGTCACTGTCAAAATATATACTGATAGGATAATTTAAGCCAAAAGGCTTTATTTCTTTAAGGCGGATTTATTTTAAATTTATTTTTGATGTAGCCTTAATTTGTTTTTAAATTTAAATAATAACGCCTTAAACTACAATACTAATATAAATATTTTACAATTTTATAATTTTTTTCAAAGCATTAAAAAATATTAACACTATTTTATTTACTTCAAAATAGAGGGTTTTTACAATATTTTTTAAGTGTAAAGGTAGTACATATGTATACTATACGTTAGTTTTATAAAGCTTTCGTTTGAATTATTTTATTGCCTTAAAATGGTTTCTAAAAAACTGGTGTTCTAGTCTTAAATTTTCTTATTTTATGTACTAGAATAATTACAGTATAATATATTGAATACTTTGTGCACTTATCTGAAAAAAAAACATTATGTTTAGATATTCTTTTCCAATAAATGTTTTAATATGTATCAATGATAAGAAAGAACGAGGTATAGAAACGTTTCCAAATGATAAGAACGTAACACAAATTCAATATCTTTTCTAAGAACTCTAACTTAATACAGATACTTGGAAACTCTATCAAATAACATAACCAACACTTCTCCTAAAACGTAATACGTTTATGGACATTTCATTCCGGTTACAGTTACGCCCTCGACTCTAACCTCCGGCTAAATATGTGTGCTATAACAAGCCTGCAGACGCATCTTAACCAATATACATCAGCCCAGCATGTTACAACACGTTTCCTGCGCAATAAAGTTTTTCGTATATAAGGCGGGGGGTTATTCATCGAAAAATATCCTACATCTGGTCGGAAGCACTTTGTTTAGTGCCGCCATAATCGCCTCGCTCTGATAACTCACCTAGAGAAACTACCGGGGCTCTGACCCGTGATCTATGAAACTGTTCTTTTCTGCCCCGGTCACACGAGCTTTCACAGAATATTGCATGCTCTGGGGGGATAAATGGGGTGAAAACAAGTGCGAACAACCGCTTTACTTGGGAATGAATGTTAGTATTCGGGATTTTTTTTTGTAGGCACGTTTTTAAAATTAACTTTTGGGGTGTGCAAAGTCCTACAGAGTGGTGACTTGGAATAAGTTGGGAGTCATATCCATATGTGATAGTTCAAAACGAAAACTAAATAAAATTTTGAAAAATAATTTAATCTTTTTATATTTAGATACAATGCGGAATAAATAAAAATTCTCAAATTATATGCAAAGGTTTCCGCGGAGTGTTTATGCAATTCATAAAAGAAGGAAGAGAAATATGTTTACCTTAGCATACATATTTTCAAAAAGATGCTTTACTTCTAAGAGGATATGTAATGTACTACTCACCAATAAAACCAAAAGTATCATATAATTTTCCGCATACTTTTTCCTGTTCAAAGCATAGCTAAAGACTTAAACTTTCCAAAATATATTTTTCCAAGTAACTTTTAATATTACTATTAAAAGCCTACGTTATATAACTATACTTTTTAATTCACTTTTTCCCCCCATTTTTTAAATTTTAACTATTACTTACATTAGGAAGAGTATATGGGTAATACTTCCTTTTCTTATTTAAGAGGGCTGTTTTGAGTGAATTTTTGAAACATTTTTTAAGGCTAAGAATTATAGGATTGATTTTTCTACACAACGTTTTATTAATTATTATTAATTAACAAATTATTTTTATAGAAATTCTAGTGGTAGAAAAAAATCCGATCCGTTCAGAAGTAATTTACATTTCGATTTAAGCTCACATAAAATTTTCATAGAAGGCAAGCACCCACACACACTCTGCAATTTCAATAATTGAATTATTTTCATCTACTTCCGATGATATTTCGATATTCTGCTTTAGAAAATACTTCATTGCAGAATAGTTTATCCATAATTATCGGGGGTAAAACTACTTCAGATCTGCGCGTCATTTAAAGAGAGCGGACTCCATGATTGATGATCCTCCAGAAATAGTTTCAGGATGAGGTTATGAAGAGTAGTGACTTACGTATATCCCAACAAAAAAATTATAACATTGAGAAATAGAACAAAAACAGAACCGTCTTCTAAAGTATGTGCATTCCCAAGTCAGCGTTTTCGGAATTCTTTGAAAAAGTCTGATGAATCCAGGGATTCTCTAAGGATTATTTTTTGCTTCAGTATTGGACGAAAAATATTTGATATAGTAAGTAATAAATTTTCTTTAAACTGGCAAGTGGAGGGATATGCGCTTTTGCATATTACTAAAAGAAATATTACAAAGTAAACTGATACATAAATTTAAAAGTAACCATCGGCGAGTGTGAAATAAATATTATTAGAGATAATATTATAATCAAATAGTAAATCCTCTTTCGCAGCGTATGCTATTTAAGTGTTTTTTACTAAATTCGTTTATGAGATAACAATATGAAAATATTGCCTTTAATAATTACGTATCAGAGGAGTTTTTAAATCATAATAACGACCTTTGTAAAAATAAGAAAACTTTTAAACCATCCTTTAAATGGGATGTAGACACTAATGGGTTAGTTAAAAAAAATAAAAGTAAAAATCTAGGTTTTTATTAAAATTAACTAATATAAATTAAATATATTTGGTTACAGTTCTTTGGGCAATGATGTTTAGCTGCTACTTTTGCGTTGAGAATGTATTAGTGTGTGAAAATAAAGGTGTGGGGGTTATCTAGACCTAAACGACACAGCACTCTACAAAACCAAACCGGTAAAGACAATTACTTCACGCAACACACGAGTAGGATTTTGCTCCGCTTAAATCTATAGTTTTCTCAAATCAATGAATGCTCTTGGGCATCAGATCAATACCCGTTTTATTCTTTGACTCAAGTACATTTATTAAACCTTCCTAATTACATGAAATTCTTTAGTTCATCATAAAAATGTAAATGGGGCGAAAATGCTACCCAGAGGAATAACCTTCCTAGTATCTGGAACTCCCTTATTTGATAGTGTGTGTGTGTGTTTGCCCTTTCACATTTGCATGCATTGTACATAACATTTGAACGCCACTTTCCTTTCCTTAAAGAGTTGTAAACACTAATGAAACTGACTTTGAAGGAGATAAACCCTAATGAATATTCTATGCTGAAACAAAATATTAAACTGGTCGGTATTTCGAATGAGAGTATCCTTTTATCTTTACAGGTATCTTTTTTGTAGTTTTTAACTGAAAACTAGCAGCATAACATTCTATATTGTTTAAAGAGTATAGTATAGCCCAATAAATTTATCTACATAGTTTAATCAGTGATGACAAGAAAAATACATTACAACGTAATTTTTATATGTAAATACACATAAATGTCCTATTCATTTAACAATAAATATCTAGTGACAGAAAATTTCAACTTATACAGTAAATACAAAAGAATGCAAATCTACTAAACGTTTTTTATAAGACCCAACCATTATTTTCTAAATAAAGTTATTATACTTTTATGTTTTTAATAGTTGAGACACTTGCAGAAGCAACAAGTTAACTCCAACAGCCTTACATTGGAGTTCACTCGCTGCTGCTGCAAGCGCTTCATAACTTAATTTAACAAAAAATTTAGTTTTAAGTAAAGATGCTGCAAATGATAAATAAAAAATGTTCAATGAATACTCTTGAACAAGAATGTTGTAGCGAAAGTATTTTTGAAACAAAATTAATTCAGTAAGCAAGCACTAAATATTAAATTTTTCCCTACAAGGAGTATTTTTTGCATCTTCATAGCATCTGGGAAGTTTGATTAAAATCTTACTGCAGCAAAAGAAGCCCTCTATGCATTCGTTATTAGATTCTTCGGTCTTAGTAGTTCGAAAGACCATCATTCTTATGAAAAGATACCTTATGCGTTCAATAAACAAAAGTATTCGCATCTGTGATTTCATCTTGATCGTGTGCTCCATTGCTCCTTTACATGATCATCTCACAGAAGGAATTGTATTCTTAAGATAAAGACGAATAGTATCAATATCACATAGGAACTAATGTGATAAATTCATAAACTTTTTTGATGAATATGTAAAAATTTACATCCTTGATGAGTAAGTAAAATTGTTTTTGGAACTGTGTGTTTAGGATGCATTTTCTTTTGTATAAACTTATTCTTATAACAATAGTGCGTTCTTTGCTTAATTAATTCAACTAAGCTGAGTAACTTTGATTTTATTTTAGGTAGGTTTCTCTGTTATTATTAGTTCATATACTAAATAGTTTTTTTTTCTTGAAGCTAAATAATAAAAAAATATCTAACAAAGTATTTTGGAATCCATGTTTCTTCAAAGAGCCCAACATTATACGACAACAACTTAGTATTATTACTGTTCTAAAGAAATAATAATAATAGGCATTGTGCTGTCTTTAACTGCTGCAGAGCTCAATAGAAGTGTGCGATTATCAACAATATTCGTATTATAACTATAAATCGTATTATAACTAATAAATGGTTGAAAATATTAACTAAGAAGATGTTATATTATATTATAAAATGGTTATTTTTTCAAATTTAGAGCAAGTATATTAAACTTTTAATTAGATGCTGAATAATCAAAGAGAAATGTAAAATGTAACAAAACTATCTAGTTAATTCCTATAAATCTTACCCACAAATAAATAAACGTATTGAATTAAATTGTTGATAAGCATATATAAAATTCAAAAACTTATAAATATTATATAAATATTATATTATATAATTCGTATTATAACTAATAAATGGTTGAAAATATTAACTAAGAAGATGTTATATTATATTATAAAATGGTTATCTTTTCAAATTTAGAGCAAGTATATTAAACTTTTAATTAGATGCTGAATAATCAAAGAGAAATGTAAAATGTAACAAAACTATCTAGTTAATTCCTATAAATCTTACCCACAAATAAATAAACGTATTGAATTAAATTGTTGATAAGCATATATAAAATTCAAAAACATTCTAAAACCAAACATTGTAGTATTTTGAGGCACTTCTTAACCTAGGGCTGGTTCTTAGCATCATAAGTTATGTTATGAGTCATAAAAAAAGACAAAAATTTTCTATGATAATTTTATAAGAGCATTATTTAAAGAAGATTACAAGTTGATTTAAATTAAATTAAAAATCCAATTAGAGACCGAATTATAATATTGTAACCGTTATGAGCTTTAGAACATTGTAATCTTTCTGAGCTTCTTATGCTTAACCAGCTTAAATCTAAAAGGATAATTCAGTTTACTGCATTCACTCGAATTTTCCAAGCTCGTGTAAATTAGTAGGGAACGAAAGCAAAAGGTTTGTTTTAATCTCGGAATGATATAAATATTTTTATCCTTGATTGAGGTTTTTTAAAAACATTTTCTCATCTATCTATTGCTTCATTTTGATATCATGTTTCAAAGGTAGCAATCAGGAGAATAAACAATAAACAGTTTGAGGAGCTCATTGTTGTTGGGTTTTTTTTCAACTTGATCTAAGCAATCAACTAACCACCTATACCTCGACAATTCCAATTACTCTTAGGCTGTGATGGCATCACAATTGTTTAAGAAATTATTTTGCTAAGGATGAATCTATTTTTAGAACGAACCCCAATTCACTCACTGAAATAAGCAGTCATCATTATCTAAATGTGTACTAAGTGGGTATACATATTAAAGTAACAAGCTAAAGAATATGTAAATAATTATACTACAATAAGTACTATAACATAAGTTATGAATGTAAAAAAATATTAATTGTTCCATGAAAACAAAAAAATGATCATTCGAATTCGATGAAAAGTTATAAATTTGATCAAGAAGTTTATGCAAGAAATAAAAACTTTCAAAAATTCCTACTGCTTTTCATGTTAGAAATATTACGCAAAAGTAAATGCCAAGTTTCCACTGTCCCTTGGGCTTCGTAAAATCATTTGACTCATACCTTTTTGAAGTGATATTGAAATGAAGCCCTAATCTGATCCTTCGTCATCTACACCTTCCCTCACCATCTGTTACACTCATAATTACATGGATGTCTCCAGGGTGTTTTTGAATGATTGGTCTCCTCCCTTCTGGTATCAACTTATGGCATATCATATTTAATACACGGCTTTAATCTTTATCAACTGCGTATCTCTAGTGACGGAGCAGTAAGTCTTCTGTTGTTGATTTCCTATGATGATGGATGATGTTTGAGTCATAATTTGAGACTGTTCGTTCCATTTTACAGTGATTGTGAAAAAAATTTTGTCTCATAAATTATTTTAAACAGTAAATTTATATCAAATGTGGTATTTCAGTTCCATTACCAAGTTCATTCATCACTATTTTTTATGTTTGGTTATTTAGTAGGTATTTGAAAAAGAAAAGAGGCAAGTCATTTATTCATTACAATGAACATTATTCGCTTTCTTGTAAGACACATAAGGGGTAATAAAAGAGAGTGAGTGATAAAAGATAATACTTCATAAATAGTTTGTTTTATTTTGTGTTTTTTGGTAGTTAGACGTAAATATACAAGCAACAATTAAATTAAAGTAATACCAATCAATTTTTTGTGGTTATTCACTCATAATTTATGTAATCAAAAATTAACTGGGTAAAGCAGAATACATTTCTTGATAAGTAAGCAATCTGTTTTCAAATAGGTACTTTTACTTTTTGTAATCTTGGGTATTCTATTTAGGATATATTTTACAGCACTGTTTTTACACATTCCTTAAGTAACACCGTACAAATTCAACACTAGGCTAAGAGAATATCCCTTTGATATCTATAACATTCATTAGTTTTGGAAGGGTAATTAGACATTAAAAACTGTCTACATGTTTAAAATTTGGAGAATGAATGTTTATGAATGGTGTTTAAATATAGAACTCCTGAAGTAAAATCTTTTGAACTCGATGGTGAATAGTGATTGGGATAGCATGGATAAAACTACGAATTCTAAACAACTCAACATCTCTTTACCTTAAAAAGTTCATGGTAAAAAAACAATGAGTATACCTGAAATTTTATCTTCAAATCTTTTTGATTTTGGGAACAAATAAGTATTTTTCCGTTATCAATCTCATTATGAATTGCCAAGCTTTGTTAAACGCCCAAATAACATAAAAAAATACCCGAAACATAAATCTAACATAGTAAAATGTACACCAATGTTAATAGTAGAAACAGCAGAAATTTTGATCCTATTTGAAAATTTAGCGTCTAAAGCAGCTTGGCGACTTTTAACAAGACAGATAACGGAATACTATACCCACAAGTTAAACATGGGATGTCATACTATCTGAAAACCATCTCAACATTTTGCTAGAATTTTAATTTTCCATGTGCAACCCGAATTTCCTAGTTGAGTCAATAATGAAGCTGGTAGCTTTGACAACAATATTTACACGCTTCCGGTAAAAGTGCGGTATCAAATTCCGATATCTGAACATGATGCATTTCCAAATCACTTAGAGATACATATCGTTACTTTTTCACCAAATTCTACAGAACGAAAATAAACGTTCTCCCACTCCCCCCTCGGCACGGATTTGCACCGGTGCTTCCAGTCACGAAAACTTGGTTCGAAAACTTTTACAATGTTCCGACCAAAACGAACTTCCACCCTCACACAAACGACCCCTGTCAAAAGATGAAAGGCGTCACAAGAGTGATTCGAAATATTTTCGATGTGACGTTCGATGGCTTCCGTAATGCCACTCATGGGGACACAAATAAAAATGGAAAGGTGGTGTTCGCCTGTTGCCATTCAGTTGTTCTGAAAAGTGTCGCATGTGGGTCACAGAAATGTTATAAAGTGGACATATTAGTTTACTTTGTTGACAGTGTTGTGGATTTGTCTAGTTGTGGGGTGGTGTTACAAGTGTACTGGATTTTGACGAAAGTGGATTATTTAGGTAAGACGATTATCAAAGCCTAAGAAGTTTTTTTTTATTCTCTTTAAGATTGCTCCTAACTATTTTACTGTTACATACCTACTTATGCTTTTACTATGAAAGTACTTTTTTGTAATTTCATGAATAAGTAGGTATTTAGGCAGGTATAGAAATTCTATAATCGTATGTAGGCATGACTTTACAAGGAATGCCAGACTATTAGTAAATTATGTGCATAATACAAACTAGTTGGTAAAAATTTTAAGTTTGTTTCCTTAAAGTTTATTATTAATAAATTACTAAAATCTATTAGTAAATAATGGTGTGCATGATACAAACTGGTTGGTGAATATTTGCAGTTTGTTTCTATAAAATTTATTATTAGTAAATTACTAAAAACTATTAGTAAATTATGGTGTGCATGATACAAACTGGTTAGGGAAAATTTGCAGTTTGTTTCCGTATTGAGTTTCAATCTTGTTCACAATATAGATCCAAAAAGGGTATTTTTACTTATAAAAAATGTTATTAAAAATAATCAATTTGTTAATAATTGGTTTTTTTTTTGGGGGGGAGGATATTATTTAAGTTTTATGCATATTTGATTTTTTGGAAGACATGTCAGGCTTATCTATCATGAAAAAGTACGATATTAAAATTTAATAATTTGAAAATAGTATAATTCTTTAAGCATAACTGTCTATTTTACTTTAGAGATACCAAGCTTTTTATTGCCTTTCAATTTAATTAAACTAAAGGAGCATACAATTTTTAAATAATAAAGTTTTTATGTAGTGGAGTTCTTTAAATCTTTTAAAGTAAATCATCTTACTCTTTAAACGTCAAAGACATTATATGTTGTAGTTTATAAAAGAAAGTTATAGGGATAGAATCTAATTCAAAAACAATGTTAAGGAAATATTTTACACTTTTATTTTAATAAAAACTATTCTTGAATGTATCTTTCGTAATTAAATGTTTTGGATAAAGAATTATTTTTAAAAAATCGCATGTTAGTTCTGAATGCTTAAATTTGAGCATTTTCTTCCTGAATAATTTATTTCTAGTGATTATTAACTTTTATCTTTTACAATTACAAATAATATTGTATTTTTACAAAAAAAATATTAGAACCAAGATAAAATTTATGAAAGTTTAGTTTGAACAGTGGTTTTTAAACGAAAAGATATTATTAAACATTTTTCTTGGGGACACACACTTTTTAAAAATGTTTACTAATTAGTAAAAGTATGATTAATTAAAAAATATTACTCACATGAAACACCTGAAGTGCCTACAATGAACAAATTTAAATTTTAATAAATACTAAATAAATTTTCAAAAAGAGCATTATTTATATAGTCACCTCTTTATTTATCATCATAATGTTATTTGTTTTAAAAAGTAAAATGTAAGAGGGTTTTTCTAAAAAAAAATTTTACACATTTTTCATTCATAATCAAACCAAGAACAAAACATTAAACAAAAACAATTATTATGTGATTGATAAGAAATTCACTATCATAGGGTTTTTGATGTTTACAATGAGAAAGAAATGTTGGGGAATCATTAAAGTGTTTTTCTTCAATAATTTTACTGGCAATTTGATTGATAATTTGATATCGTTCAGAAATTTCGTTTTTAAGACTCAACATTATACCTACACATGAATAGTCTTAGTAAGATACCAAAGAAAAAAAATAATAATCTTTTAATTAATAATCTTTTAAAAAGACAATAGAACTGTTAAATATTCTCAATTTTCCTTAATAACTTCTGGGTGTTTCACTTCCATGTAAATTTTCTTGTGCAAAAATATTATTTTGTGGCAATAAATTTCTAGCATAATTTCAAGCCTTATTTTCAATAATTATGCTCAAAATAAAGTTGCAACCTATTTCCATTAAGTGCTATGTAAGAGAAAAATTATCTTTCCATCTTACTCGTGTAAACCTTTTTAGATTCAGCTATGGAGAAAGAGAAACACAAGTCCTCCATTTCTAGATATTTCACCATAATTTGCTTCTTTTCAATCATAGTTGGATGTGTAGCGCTTTTGAGCAATACCAATTCAAAAGTAAGTATTGGCATTGAATTTATTTGAATTTTTAAAAAATGTTACTTAAATAGTTTAATTTCTTACACTTTCCATTTAATCATGTTAAGCACATACAAGATAGATGAAATTTTTGTAACGAAAATCATAATTCATCTTACTCTTTACCACATGAGAGTTATGTACTACAATTGATGAATAAATGTTTAAATTAACCTTTTTAAAGCTTACAATCCCTTTAGAAGCTGAAAACTAGCTCTTGTAAAATCCTGAAAAAATAACAGTGGGAACTTTTATGGACTTTTAAAAAGATTGAATCCTGTTTGGATCATACTTAAGAAAGGTGACATGAGGGAAGAATCTTCCAAATACGATGGCAGGGGAGCATTCCCCCCCCCCCCAATTAATGCCAAGTTTTCAGGGCGCGTACTTTTGAACTCACGTCCTTTTAGCCGCCACGTCGGGTAAAAGTCGGTATTTTAACATAGTTTTGTTAAAACCAAGACTTTCATTTTTTGAAAGTTGATTTGTGAGTCAATAAACTTACGTTCAGTAAATTTTTGAGGCTCTAGCTTTTAAATTCTTTATTTTAATATCCCAAAATAATTTTTGTGCGTGCTCACCCTCCTTTTCCCTATAAAGTTTAATGAAGATTTTATACTTTACACTTTAGAAGATCCTAATTCATTTTAATATTTTTTTTATTTTAGACACTTATAATTAAAAGATGTTAAGATAAATCTAATTCTGTAACAATTAATCTTAGATTTTTAAAAAAAGTATAATACTTTTTAAAAGTCTTTCAGGGCAGTGTGTATATTTCTTAAACGTTTACCCTTAAGTATCACAAATGTAATTCACCAGACGTTTATTCTCAAAATATAGAGTACAAACTGTTCTGGAAAGTTGTTTAAGAGAACCTTAGAGTACGTAAATATATTTCCCGTACATAAGACTCATCCTTTCATACCAAACATATCTTACCAATGATATATAATCCCTCCTTTAATCCCAAACTCGGGGCACTGTTACCTAATAACAATGGATTCTAATTACACCCTTCCTTAAGCCAAGATCACGCACACACTACACAGCATCTTTTAATCCGTTTGATTGTTGCTTAGAGATAAAACCAGGTAATGAAAGACGTGACGCTATCCAAGTTCTGTAATTACGAGCAATAAAAATAAGATTTCCCCCGGAGTCTTTCTCTGGGGAGGAAACAAAGTGATAAGTAGGTGTCAGAAAACTCCCTTATGATTTGCTTGAAAATATCCGCCCCACTGTATTGTAAGTTTTACAAGAATTTGTGCTACGTTTTGCCTGCTGCTATTAAGCCGGATCTTTAGTACTAATTGGAGGTTTTTTTGTTTTTCAGCCGCTTTTGAAGTTTTGTTTCAACTCGAGGGACCAGTTCGTAGCTGTAAGTCGTCTCGTTTGTTTTATGTTTATTTAGCAAGTGCTATTTTAAATAGATTAAAAACTCTTTAAAGTTTGTTTAGCAAATCTTTAAATTAATTAAACTGCTTGATTTTTTTTGGGGGGGGGCTCCACTTATTTTCCCTTTAATCTAACACAACCCCTATTTTTAGTCATATGAGGAAATAAAAGACAATATATTCAAGATCATTAAGCTTCTTACGTAAGTAGGCTATTATAAATGTTCAAATTTAATCTTATAGTTAATTGGTTTATTTATATTTATTTTATCTTGTATTATTAACAAACATGTAAGTTCGAGTAATTATATAAAATAATACATATTTTAAATAATATAGGTATAATATGAACTCTTAAATTATAAATCAATTACTTAATTCATAAAAAAGGAGTTGAAAAGTACAATTGGTAGCTTCTTATAAGAGGAAATATTCAAAGAAACAAAATTTAACCAGCTAAATGGGAATATTTATTCTAACACATATAACAGTCACTATAATAATTTTAATTATATAAAATACTTCCTTAATAAGTAATACAAAAAGATCAAATTTAAAAACTATTTTTCAATAACTTTAATTTAATTAATAATATAATATTAATTTATGTCTTTGAAATTTTAAAACACAATCTACACGAAAAGTTTAGATATGTACTACAAAATTTTTTATTATAAGTTATGCCTGTCATATTTTTAAAGAATTAATTTCAACTTTTTAAATTATGTATGAAAATCAAAGTCAAAAATAGAAGAGAAAAGGGTAAACCTTTATATTATGAATATCAATAATCAAAACTCGATTATAAACATTTGAATACATAAACACATTTGATAATACCCTTTTAGAATCAATGGAAAAATGGGGGAATTAGAACTAAAAATTAAAAATTGACGTGCAAGGTGAATATTAGAATTTTTATGAAAAAAAAATATTCTTCACATTCTGCGGAAGTTTTATCCAACTATTTCATGTCAGGTTGCCATTCTTTTCAAAACTTTTAAAACGGGCTTCCTTCTAAAGACATAGAAATATTTTTCTCCAAGAAAAGACTACGGCAAATTTACGTTTTGAAATACCATTAAAAACAAGTTGCAGACCTTATTTACAAATGCTTGAAATCCATGTTGTGAGGCTTTATTAAAGTTTTAAAGGTGCAATGTATTTGCTTATCTAATTGAAGTATCTATTTTTTTTTTAATAATTTAAATTTTAAGGCTTGTAAATTTGTTTTAAAAATTTCAGCTTATTGATTTTTACTTGACTGTGGCTGGGATGGCCAAAACTGGTAATTCTGGCTGTAAACTCTGGCTGGTGGTATGGCTGGAATTAACAATAGCAATGCGAATTTTCTAAAATTTTAATTATATACTCATTGGATTTGATTTAACAGAACATTCCAAATATATTATAAATAACAATTACAAAAGTGCAGGAGTTGTAAAATCTAAATATTTCAGAAAAATATTTTCATATATATATATTTACACCTTATAAATCACTTGAGTAGTATAAAGCAAGTATATATATATTTTTTAAGTTTAAGGAATAAACTCAACTTAAGGAACTGTTTCTGTATCAATTAAACCTATTTGTAATATTTGCTCGAAACTCAAAAAGGTTAAGTATTTATATCATAATTAAAAAGAATTTAATATTGATGGTTTCATTTTCTTCAATGTTACAAAAAGAACTTATAAAAAATTTAAAAAATTTCACCTTTTGAAACATTGATTTGATGGAAAATAAAAATATTTTTATGACAATTTCTGATTGTGACTCAAATTAGTTTTCGGTTGAAAGGAGATTTTTAAATATTTACTGTAGTGCAACTGTGTCTAAGTCAGTGCAACTCTTCAAGTCTCCATCCTAAGAATATTATTTTAAATCAGGCTGGCTAGTAAAAGTTCCTATCATTTTTTTTTAATTTTAGGAAGCAGGTTATCTTGAAATTTAGAAAATGTACAATTTGGTAAAACTATTTTTAATAGAACACTTTTAAATGTTAAAGATTTTATATAATTTAGCATTAAATTAATCAAATTTTTACATCAAAATAAAAAAAACTAGTAGATATAATTGAAATTATTAGATTTTATAGCTACTCAATCAGAATGTTGGGATTTAAACATAATTTTACAATACTTTTACTGAAATGTGGGAAAAATTATTTTTCATTGAGAGTGGGAAAACAAGCCCTTTGAGCTGATTATAATAAAGCACTTAATTCGCTTGAAGCTATTTATTATCAAAGTAAGCTAAAATTAGAATATCCGCTGCCTATGAGGATGACCTTTTACATTAGTTCATTTTTCATATTATCACACTAAAAGCAATTCAAAGCAAAAATGTATGAAAGAAAGACTCTCACGAATATTTAGAACCTTAACAGTTATAGTATAAGTTACGAACGTATTTTTAGTTTTCTTTCCAACTATATGACCACTCATTTCTTATCGTTCTAATTGTCTCTCTCATTAAGATCTAACTATTTTATCAATTACTTTATATTAAGCTTAACTACATTTAGAGAAGTTGCTTTGATCGGAAATGTTCAACTCCCAGCTGATTTCATACATCTTATTGCTTCTCTATAAATAATGTATAACATTTAATCCGATTTCATACTTTTGATAATAGCTGAAAATTAGTTTTGGTAATTAGTTTCCTGGCCAGGAATAAGTTCCAATTAGTGGAATCTTATCTCATAGTTTTTAAAAGGAATTTTCGTTGACGTCCTCAAATTTTAATTACTCTTTAATGTATTTTCGTGCATGCCACAATTCAATCAGTAATAAGGGGGCTGTTTCATGTATAGGTATTCATTGAATTTTAAAGTAAAACTTGTTAAGTTTACGTTTATGTTGAATTATCTAGAAATATGCTTATTTCATTTTCAGTTGAAACGTATTATAAAACTGTATGTAATAAAAAAGCGATTTATTCAAAGTATAGATTTTAGATTTTTTTATATATTTTTATAAGTCTCTGGTCAACAAAGTAATCTATAGGTATAAATCTTTATCTTTAACAAGTCCGCCCAAACACAGCATATAAATATTCCTTGCGTGGTGTAGATAAAATTTGCATCATTATTCCATTAGGGGCCGTTCAAATATTACGTAAGCACCTTAGGGGGGAGGGGGTTTTCTATCTGCTTATTTTCCTGACAAGGGGGAAGGAGAGTATGAGTGATGCTTATTTAAGATGTTACAAACATTGCATTTTCGAAAATCTCTTGTTTCTTGCATAAATAATTCAAATTTCAACCAAAAATAAATTCCCAAACAGGTAAAGAACAAAAGAAGAACAGAAAGTTACATAAGGGAAAAGATAAAATCTGTGATAATAGTATTTTACTTAAATTATATTTCGTTATGAAACACTAAAACAATGAAATTCAATACAAAATAACTTAATTTGAATATTTTTATGATTATTGAAGAAGTAACTGCGCCATTATACTGTTCCATTCTAAAATCAAATATTACACTTATTGTGTAAGGTTGAAAACATCTTCAATAAAAATGTATAAAAGGAAGATAAAATTTAAGCTTCTTCCTATATTATCACAGAAAAAAATATTTTCATTGTCATTGGACTTAGTTTTATTTTTGTAACTAAAATTGTGTGGAATTTAATTAGTTATTTTTGGAAATAAAATAGGACCTCCCTTAAAAATATTCAAGTATCTAAACATCAGCTCTTTAATGCTCTAAAAGAGTTTGAGGGATTTATTTTTTATGAACCTGTGTTAAATGTAGTTATTTCACTTTAAAAGTAGGGCACTTAACCTTTTATCCCCTAAAGTGGCATTTTAACACACTAAAAAACGGTGAACCTTTTTACTTTAAAAGTTATTTAGGATGTTGACTAACGTTTAGAAGGCATTGCAATGAATAAACTTTATATACTATGCATTGTATATCTGTTTTACGCTAAAACCTATTTTATTGTGGTATGGGATCGTTAAACTAATAAAAATAAGGGGTTAAAGATATAGTTCATACCAAGCTTATTAAGTACCTATACTCTTTTATTCAAAGTTACGAGTTTTACAACAAAAGCTTTATCAATTCAAGGCACTCTCGTTTCATTCCTTTTATAGTGTTAATAATCCATAGATAACTTATCTAGCAAATTCAAGTCAAGTCAAATGGAGTGGAGACTTTTGCTCACTCCGAAGATTTTCTTCATTGTTCTTATTTATTTAGTTATTATTCTTCTTTCTTTAGTTATTTACTTCTTTTTCATATTTCTATGGAGTTCAGAAAGGAGGATAGTGCTAAGATTTTCGTGTTTTTGTTAGTTTTTGTTATTTCTAATATTTCTGAGAAGTCGGAAGATGTTAAATTGATGTCTTTCATTAATTTGTTTCTTTGATATGTGTATTTTTTACATGATAATAATAAATGGTCATTTGAGTCATATTCTTTGCATATCGGGCATAATGGGTCTGGTGAAATGTTGATTTTGTCTAGCAAATTGCATCATGTTTTTAATTGATGGTATTTGTGAAATTTTGTTTTTAATTAGTAATTCAAATCTACTTTTTTTTCAAACTGAATGATATTTTCATTAATTTTATAGGCCCAGTGCGTACTGTGTGATTTCTACAGATTTTCTGCAACAGTAAGTAATCACATTATAAACACCTTGAGATAGGTTATTGGTTTAGGATAAAAACTGAACATTCCTGGAACATTCCGCGTATATCATCATAATAATAAAACTAAATTCACTTAAAAATATTTTATTTGTTTAGTTCTTTAGTTGTACAATAAAGTATATGGTCACAATGTATTATCTAAAGTTTCAACATAAAGTGAAAATATTTTTGTTAATTTTTATAACCTTTATTATTAAGTGGAATGTTAAGACCAGGTATCTTATAAAAACCTCTATAGCTGTAAGTTATTTTTGTTTAATCTACACTAATTTACAATGGTTAAAACCTGCTATTTCTTTTATATCAAAATCCAACATTCTTTAAGAATAAATTATTATAATGATTTATTTCTACAATTACAATTAATTTTATCATTTTACTTACATTTTATATACATTTACATTAAAATATTTATTTCGTTTTAGGTTCTTGGATGTAATGGAAAAGTAAGTACAAAGTCTGATTCAAAAACTATAACTCAATCATGAAATCTAGGTAGAGCCTAAAAGAGTAATGGTATAATTTTAAATAGTTTAGTAAAAAAAATTCGTTTTTATTATTTGAGGCTTTTTATTTATTACAATAAATCAATCAACTTTTAGAGCGTTTTTAGCCGTTACTATATTTTTATAAAAATCACATTTTATAAGAGAGTCTTTTATCTTTCAAGTACTACGAATTAAGTTCTTTATTTCTCTGCAAATGGTATTATTTTAATTTAAAACCTGCCCACTAGCCATTTCCTTAATTCCTCAAAGCTTAATGCCCCTAATCGGAATTATTAACGTCTTAATTTACGAGGCTAATTAAAGTTCCGTCTTGTTTCCTTCTAGACGTCTGCTTTAATGAGCAATATAACGTCAACTGAAGCTGTCTGTATCATCTCAAACTGTCTTCAGGTAAGCTATTTTCTACTAGAAAACAACTGGGTGTGCCTACCGTGTTAATAAAGGTACTAGAAATACAAGTATAGTGATGTTATAAGTTCATTTATAAAAACAAAGAACAACGTCTAATAATTCATTATTATTAGTTGACAAGAAATAAATGTGGCAAAGTTGTTCATATATTTATATTTTGTTACTAGAAATTTTAGACCTAAATACCTGCAATTATTTTGCTCTTTCGTAGAATAGGTTACTTAAATGTTCTCCCTATAATATGTATTTCCTTTTTTTTCTATACAAGTTGTTCACAAACTCATAAAGTAATCATTTTTGATTACTATACAACTTAAGTGCAATTTATGTGAAAATAATGGGTCTCAAAATCAATTCTGTATAGATGTTTTATTTATATATCTTACTTTAGTAGCTATAGCATTTGATTCCATAAATATTTAAGAGTTTTAACTTGTAAAGAAAAAATAGTTTAAATTTTTAGTTTGTTTTAAAGGCTCAAATGATAATCGAAATGAATGCAGCAAATGTTATGGAAAACACCAGATTTTTATTAATATAAACTAAGTTGTTTCACCTTGAATATATTAAGACTCTCAAACAAAAATGCCCCAATCTCTAAAATTGCCGTTGTATGCGCAACGTACATAATTTTAGTTTTCAATAAAAATTTATTTCTTTTTATAAACAAGTAACTAAAGATCAGTCTTTTAACATTTGGTTTTTAAGGGTATGAGCCAAAAAATCAAAAGGCCTTTACAGTTTCAACTAAATTGGTTCGAAAAAAATATAGCTATGAAACTTTTATCTAATTAAATGTGTAAGGAGACAAAAAAATAATTATTATTTTCATTAGTGCCTATACTGCAAAAAACATTTACTCCAAACGTTTCATTTCATTTCCTATCATATCCCATTCTTAGTTTTAGAAATTCGTATCAAAAAAGTTTTTCTCAAAGCTGAGAGAAATCAAAAATATTTTTTAAAAAGGAATGATTCCAAATTTTCTGTATCGATTTGAAAAAACTTTAAGAAATAATATTCTTTACCTTTTTAATACAATCTCCCAACAAATTTGAATACAAATAATATTTACCTTCTTCCTCTCCAGAAGAAAGTATCACAATCTTAAAAAAAAAATCGAAATACGCTCCTCCGAAAGTAAATGTTTACACATTTCCTTGCTAGTGATTCCAACTAAAAGAAGCTACCTTTCGAATCTTTCAAAGACCTCCCTGGCCCACCATGTCACGTTTTATGCAGACCTTTGGCACACACACACACATTACAGGTAATATATAGAGCACACATTTTTAACATTCAAGAAGCACTTCGTTAGAATTGAAAACTCAGAACTTACTACCGCATGAAATGAGTGGACTTTAGGCTTAATTAAATTTCCTTGATAAATTCTGTTCTGAAAGCATTGCGAAGTTAATGAAAGGTGTTTAGGGAAAGTAAATTAGTCCTTTCCTGGGACATCTAAGGGGAGATGATAGTTTTTTCTCTTTAAAGCTCTGGAAATAAGCTTAATGTGAGTGATTATTTTACCTAATAACTTTTGGGAAATTCGGTTTGGTTTAGGGATTAAAATAAAGATCCATTCTATTTAAATTGTTGTACATATAATTACCAAACCGTGGTGTTGGCCATTATTAACCATTAAAAACCATTTATTTTGATTTAGTTTCACTTCGAAACTTGACTTTATTGAATTCTCTTAACACCCCATCCAATATTCTTTTCTTCTTTAATATATTCGGTTTAAAGCCTTTTAATTCTCTTAAATATTTGAATTCAAACAGTTTTTTCTGTGTTTAGATTGGCCTTTAAAAAGCTTAATTTATAATTGCTTTAGACTTTAGATGATTCCTTTGATGCAAAATTGCTTCGCTGTGTTTGAGAAGATCTTACTTTCTATTTGAATTAATAATTAAATTCTAAAGTAAATGTTTGGCTGATAATTTAGATTTGGATATTATGAATTGAAAATTTTATTACAATAATAAAATTCCGGGAATAAAATTTGTGTAACAAATCCAATTACGCTTCAAAATAAATTGCTTCAATGAAAGGCCATTTTAAAGAATCTTTTTAAATAGTGTTTTCCTCATCGGAGGTTTCAATCAGAAACAATTCAACTTCGTTGCATTATAACATATGAAAAGGTAATTCAGTTTCTTTAAAAGTATAAGAGTTTTCCAAAAGTTTAAAATATTTATTTTTAAGGCTGAGAATTCATTTAGTTATTAATTATTTTAAAGCTGTTCTATGTATATTTTTGTTGTTTTGTTAATAGTTAATTTATAACTTTGAAAATATAATTAGTAAAAGTTGTATCGAAGAAAAAAACGATGAAAGGTCCAATGAACGTGTGTATTTCTATAAAAGTTGAAAGACTCAAAGTTTGAAGAGGGTTATTGTAACACAAAAATATTTTAAATATTTTCTACACTGCATTAAAAAGTAGAAAGATTAACTGTAAAAAAACTAAGTTTAAAGGAATAAACCTTTATCCACTCAGTAGCTGCCCTTTCATTACAATATCCTAGAAAACTACATTATTCATGTTAATTTATTGCTTAAATATGAAGTAACTAGTAAGTACTATTTGCTAATGATATTATTCATCAAGAGAGGGATTAAGTTAATTTTTTATCATTTCCCTTTATTAATTATTCTTCCTTTTGGCTGTATTAACAACGAGTTTCATTCGTATTTCCTATACCATGCCTGCTCAACATAGAGCCCTCTGGGGCAGACCGAAATCAATTTTTGTCCGCGGCAAGTTAAGCTGGAATACTTGGCCCACATCATGGTTAAAGTTGTAAGGGTCTTCTCTGCCTTATAAAACCAACCTTTCAAAAATAATAAAACAGTTTCAACGTATTTTCCGCATTTATTTTGATTTCCGCCTACTCATTCAATCTACGAAACCTTCATAACCATATCAAGGTTTATCCCCTTGCTCTCCTCTGGCAAAATTCCGTGATCTGACTGCAAGTGAATTTCATCGCAGCATCTGGTTTGACCATTTCTCCCTTAGTTTTACATTTCCTCCCAGCCGAAATCGATACCCAAAAGATCGATGAATTGAATGTTCAAAATCGAATCGCCCTCAGTCCGACTGAACTGAAAACTTCAACAAAAATGACGTAGTTCTGAAAATTATTTTATTATGAATTATCCTCTTTAGGAAGTAAAATTATGTCGGTTAGCCGTTGCAAAACGGTTGCTTTAATTAATGGTAGCTAATTAAAATTCCGAAGTTTTGTATAATTTTTTTTCATAAATCGATAAATCAACCGAACGGTGATATTTTAAAGCATGCATGTAAATACATGTTTTATTATTGATAAAAATGTGTAAATTTTAAGCCTAAATTTTTTATAGATAATTTAAATAGTTTCTCAGATACTTAACTTCTCCTCTCTTTCTACCGCTTTTCATGTGAAACAAAATTAACATTTTTGCAAAAATTCATAAAACTAATATTTGAAATGTATGTAAATAAAGTTGGGCTTAAAATATAAATTATCTAATAAATAATAAAACATGCAATTACAAGTATGTTCGAAAATCTTACCACGTATGGAAGCTATTCATGCAAAAAAAAGCAGAAAATTCGAATTTCTAGTTAGCAGCCATTAATTAACGCAACCGGCATCGGCAACAGAATTTTACTTCCTTAAAAGGTTATTTACTTAAAAAAATATTTTTAATTCAATTTTTCAATTTAATTTTCATGTATGCTCTCAGAGTAGCAGGTTACGAAAACATTTATTCCCCCGAAGATCGATCCTATCGCATTCGATTCTTCAACCCTCAGAATATCGATTTACTGGGAGAGATGAACAGTAAAAGTAGAGCTGAACTTTCATTCAAGCCTAGAGCGGCTGTAAAAGTAAAACGCGCTCACAATCGATCTTTTCCTGGGACGAAGTGTTCGAAAGTTTTCGTTACAAAGAGAACGATTTTGTGATGCGCATGGGGAATGAGAAGAATGAAGGGGCGGAGATGACACTGTCCAATATTCCTGAGTGGACGGAAACTGGAGAGACAAAAGTCTGGAATACGTCACGGTGTAATAGAATTTGATGATAAAATGATTGCGAACGGTTAAATACCCTCATTGTATGGATTTCATATTCATAAAAGCGATACCGTGACATACTTCAGTCAGAGGTTTGTAAGTATTTTGGAATGACAAACTCCTACTGTTGCGGTGTACGTAACATTTAAGCCGGTTTGAATGACACTGACTTAAGTCTACCAATATTATTTTTGAGTAAATTGAAGATTTTCAGCTAAACTGCCAGTAGATTCCCGCAGATTTTAACATATTTACCCTGTTGAACTTTAATGTAACAGGATTTCCCTGCACAAATTACATGTGATTTCTGGTACCATAGCTGACAGAATATTTTTGTTAAATCAATATGTTATTTTTCTGAGTGTATGTATGCTTTATACTCCCAACCAATATTTTTAACCTTTTATTTCATTTTAATAAATAAACTTAAGAACCTAATGTTAAGCCCCATCAACAATATTAGTTCAAGAATTAATCTTCTAAATTGAGTTGATTTTTAATAAAACCTCAAAAATATCAGCAACCCAGCAAACCAGCAACAAAAATTTTATCGTTAATTAATATTCCTAATTTTCTTCTTCCCTTAAAAAATCATGACATAGCAACCACACGGGGGTATTTTCAAACATTCAAGTAATTACATGTTTAAATATTGATTAAAATAATCTACATTTTATTTTGCCTAAATTCATTTATTTATAGTAGTATAAATAATTTGTGAGATAATTATCTTCGAAGTTCTTGTTTTCTTCCATTTTCCATAAACGTAACACAACTAGAAAGGTTTGATAATGATTTTCATACAACATTTCAGAACTTTTAGTAACACAAGGTTTGAAGGATTTCTCAATTTTCTCCTTTTATGTGTTACCATGTTCTCATTTCCATAGTAAAAGATAGCATGAATAGTTGATAAATACACTTCCAAAAGATAGCGATAAACCCTCTTTATGCATAGTTTATAGGCTTCGACAATCAAGGCCCATTTTATCACTTCCTATATTTAGGTATTCACACAATCTACAGCACCTGTGGGAATTATTATTACCCAGTTCCTTCCCATTTGCCTTACAAAGGCCTTAAATAACTTATCCGAAAAAGACAGAAAATGTGGAAAAGACATGAAATTCGATGCGATAAAAAGTATTTAAACATAATCTTAGAAAAAATTATTACATTTAAAAGGGAATTACTGTTGTTTCGTAAAGACTTTATAATGTAGCTACTTTCATCTACACTTATCCTAAATAGTGTTAGTAGTTTGTCATAGATATTTAAAAGTTAATTAATAGTTAGACCTTATTAACTAATACTGTAATAATTAATAGTTATTCCTAGATACCAGTTAATGTTATTAGATACTAAAATATGTAGCATTTAACTATTTAAATTAGATCATTATAATCATTAAAAGCCAATCCATATCTTAAGTTATACTTCTACTATAAATACTTCAATTCTAACAGTATAGGTACTACTGATTTATTCAATATCTGAAAAACAATGTTAAGTTTTCTTAACTCAGGTAAAAAGTTATGTTTGCTGAAGTAGTTTTAAACTTCATTTTAAAAAGAAATTTTTTGTAAAAAAATAACTTAATTTCACTTCAACCAAATAAACTTATTATTCTCCCTACTATAAACTTTATCATAATTTTCTTGTCAGTGTATGACCTCTGAATTCCACTCCTTTCTTACTATCACATCTCCTCTTCTCGCTCATTGTCTTCAACCATCGCATCCTCAAGATCCTCTTCATCCACCTAATCTTCTCATCTTCTTCGTGTTTCCTTTACTCATGATATTCTTGATCCTTTCATCATCATAATCATCTTCATCTTCTTGGTCCTTTCATTCTTTTCATCCACTCATTATCATCATCTCTCTCATTCTCTTCAACCATCCTCATGATCTTCTTCATGTATTTAATCCTCTCATAATCCTCTTCATTTTCTTGATCCTTACATTCTTTTCATCCACACCCTCTTGACCATATGATTCTTTTTTCTTTTTGTTTCTTTGAAAAAATTAAAATTCGTCCAATATTATCCTTATCCTCTTGATTATCTCATTTTCACAATCATCTTCATCCTCCTGATCTTTTCATTCTCTTCATAGTCTTATCGCTTTCATCAGTCTTATCCTCTTGATTGTCTCATTATCATGATCTTCTTTATTCCTCCCATCATCCTCATGGTTCTTTCATCCTCTTGATTCATTCATAATCTTGATCCTCCTCATCACTCTCATCTTTATTATATTTCCAGATAAAATTACTTTAAATACTCATTATGGAGAAGAGTGACTTATTTTTTTTTTATTTACGCGGTTACAAATAAACCTTTTAACCAAATAAATATTTTGATATTTGTGTTAGAATGAGTGGTAATAGCTGATTCATAGGTGGTCAATAGCTGATTCAAAGGGTCTAATTTAAGGCTGCTAGTAATCCCCAGACTTTGGAAACAATTGTCTTATATTAGTTATAGCCCTGTTTTTAGAATAGGCGTATCAAGGTAATATCTTAAACTTCGTAGCCTTGGTAATGGTACGGGATTTATAAACACTCTTTTTCATTTTTACACTCAAGTTAAGGCAGGGTGTGAAAATTCCACCCTCCAACACAGGTGAGAAAATTTGGTCTTTCAAATACTGTGCTTCTTCCCTAAACGTCAAAATATTAAGATTTGCCGAAACCATGGGAACGGAGAGGGGAAAAGTGTGAAGAGTGGGAACAACGCGTAACCTTTTAACACGCCTATTCTAAATGCTATTATAACAATAGTTAGTTAATAAGTGACATGTCCTTGTCCATGATAGTTACTAGATCCTTCTTATTAAACCACGGATTTCTCTTTCCGCAGCAAGTCCGGCAAGCGCAGCCGCAGTTCACCGGTCGCAAGAGACGCGAATCTGAGGACGGTGGAGGCGAAACGGAGGACTTCGCGACCGACAAAGAACTGGAAGAGGAGCCCGAGTTCTTTGACGAGAAGAAAGAACTGGAGATCGCGTCTCCCTCCATGAAGGACTTCTTGAATCGTTATACTTTCATGGATGACCAGGCGGTGAAGGAATTGGAGGCCATGGTAGTGGACACCATACAAGTGAACGTAGCCGAAGAGGATCAGGATTACGAGTGAAGCGGAAGAAAGGACGATTTGGAGAGACGCACAATAACGTTTGGATGTATTGTTGTTGTTTTTTTATTGCACTGTTCTTTTTTTTTGTCCAATTAAATACTAGCATTTGAAATATTGCTTTTCTTTTTGTTTTTCTGTGAAGACGATGGCAGTCGGGGGTAAAATTGAAGTGAAAGGTAAGGTGAAAGCTATATTGAAATTTTTGTGGGATGGTACAGAACGTGGAAAGAGTACAAGATATTTTTTAGGTTCATTACTTCGAGCTAATGAATTGTTTAATGAAAATATATCATTTTTAGCGCATACTATACAGGTTTTCTTTCAGTACTGTTATTAAAAATAATTTCAGTCTATTTGACTAATGCTTTTATAATGCTTGTTTTCTTATCTTCCCCAATGTCTCATATTCCCCACCAAAGTTTTGAAACTGAAATTTAACGTATTTCAAAAATTCTTTTATTTTCGTTATGAAGGATAACGCATTAACACTTTTACTATGGTTAAATCAATTACTAGCAACGATAAAACTTCCTCTTTCAGCAATGATGTTTCTAATGCCACTTGAAATATCCAAGTTCCATCCACAAAGGCGTACACGAATTAGGGAAAAAGGAGGAGGGGGCAGTGGGGTAAAAAAAAGTACGCAGCTTTTTTTTCCTGTTGGCAACAGTATAAAAGGGGGGAGCATAGATGATCACATGGACACATGTCTTATAAGCTATCATAAAAGACAGGAAAAGTAACACTGCGCGATTTTTCAAGGATTTTCAAGAAGATTGAAAGGCTTTTAAATTCTCAATTTCATATCCCCAAATCTTTTTTATGCGTACTCTTACCCTCCTTAAGACAAAAGGGAGCGGCACTAGAGAAATTAAGGCCCATAAATGGCAAGAGTCCCACTACTTATAAGCCTCGGAGGATGGATTCTTATCCACCACCTATCGCCACCTCCACAATTTTGCCATGTCTCTGAAAGAGAGAGAAAAATAGTCTTCAGACGACCCATGGTAAACTGCACCATGACCGACCCCAGGACTTACGAACCCACAGATTTAACGAGCACGTACTCCACATTTACTCGGAACTTTCAGCATTCAGTCGTATGATGTCAACAATTTTTGAACTCTCCCCCGTGTCACACATTGAGTCACAACACATACAGAACCCCCTTCCTTTTTCCTATTCCCCTAAACGTGTGTGACTAGAAAGAACATGAGAGGAGGTTAAAGAAAGGGAAAGAATAAGAGGAAAAACAAAACATGGGGGTAGAAAAGAGAAAGAACGCATGAGAGAGAAAAATAGAGAAAAAGGAAAGAGTGAAATTAGAGAATTAAGAGCAGGAAAGAAAGAATTTGACTATTTTTCATTCATAAGTTCGGTGTGTTAGTATAAGCTGTCTTGATTTTTCCTGAGTCATTGTTTTATATGTTTTAAGAAAAATTTGGAAAAACTTCCACACTTTTGTAAAATTTAAGAACATATTACACAGATGGCGACACCACCGTATTTTCAGATGTGGAATTAAACTTTTAATTCATTTCATCTTTTTATAAATATTAAGAAGAGCTATTATTGTGTACTGAAAGTTTCGAAATTAATGGCAAAAACATATCTTGGTACAATTTGAAATGAAGACACGATTTCTCTTTTAATTCAAGAAACTATTTAAAAGGAGTTTGAGTTTGCAAAAAAAAAAAAACTATTTCTGTAACTCCTATGAGTCTTTATCGATGAAAAAATAATGTTTTTTAAAGTACCTACACATGTTTGTGGCTTTTATTGGTTGGTTACGCTAGGAGTTCTCAACCTTTAAAACATCGCAACCCCCTTTCCTAGTTGAAAATTTTATCGTCTCTGAATTACAATATAAAAAATTACACGTTAAAATTGCACATGTGTAACTTTTAAGAAAAATTAATGTTTAAAGTTGGTCCTCTGATAAACTGGTAACTATAACCCTTAACTGCGAATGTGACAACAAATTTTGGATAAGGATAAAAAGGAATACCCTGAACTCTCCCAGCCAGAGCAGCATTTAAGCGTTTGATACTAAAATATGAGCAATACAACAACCTTTTTACTATTTATTAGTAATTTTTATGATGTGTCTAATCAGTACCTAAATGTGTTCTGCTTTTTAAAAAATTGGGTTTCACATTAATTGGATGAAAAGGAAACTGCTACTATAATTAAACAAAATTCACAATTTAATTGTCTGGAGTAATAAATTTATACTATAACAATAATATATCTACTTTCAATCACTTTTTCATTTTATTAATGCAATAGACTTTTTTGTCGTAATTTTTTAAAAAAATGAAACATCCTGATAATAAAGAACAAAACTCGTTGCAACTAGTTATAACCAATCATATCATCCTATACCCATTACCATTACCCATAGAGCATTCACACATGACGTCACTTGGAGGACAAAAACAAAGTTGCTAAGGCCGTTGTTAGGTAAAGTCATGTGATTGAAAATGCTATATATTGATTGGATATGATTGATTGTACAAGAGGTTCAGTGCTGAAGAATTTTTTTTAATTTGATAGACCAATTAAAATCTTTTTAGTATAATTTATAAAATTCAAGAACATGTTTTTGGGGAAAGGTATGATAACGCGTGTTTTTCCCGGTTACCTGAGAACGAAAGTTTTCTGCCTTTCTCGTACATATTTTTACATTTGTTTTCTTTCCTCTACGTACTATATTCAGTACTAGCTGACTTACCCGGCCTTGCACGGGTTGAGTTAATTAATAAATTTTTTTATAAAGGTTTTTCAAGTTATATGTCTTCTTTTTCTGGATTATAGCAGCCACTTATCATCCCGTCGCCCCCGTCGTCTTTTTCGTCCCGGTTCCTTATTTTGAAAATAGTATACCCTATCCCGTCCCGCATTTAACTTTGGCTGATACCTTGGCTCCGATACACTATGGGTTTGCCAGTATAACGAAACCGCTTTCACCTGTAAAACATTCTGCAACTTTCCTTAAATTAAATTTTGCATCATACAAAACCACAGTATTCAAAAATTTCCTTCAAGTATTTTTCATACATGAAGGAAATTGTTAAATACTGTGATTCCGAGAGGAGAGGATGTTTTAAAATTATAAAATTACCATGCACCACAGACGCTATAAAATCAAAAAAATAAATTTATTTACAACAAGTGAAACCTTTTGCTCAGAACAACTAGAACAAGGTTGCAAGTTGAAGGAAACGAGTAGCGTAAGTAACCACCTCAAAGGTCAACAATTTCCTCCTCAAGGAAAACTTTATCCATTCAAGTTTTTGACTTTCCCCTCTTCGAACTGTCATTATCATCTATAACTTTCCTTTGGAGCTTTGAGCTCCTTTTTTTCAACCCAAACCATCCATCCCTTCTTTCCTCTTATCATCTTTGGACATAAAAAATATTTCTACAGCTACACTTTTTATCCAAATGCAATGGAAATTCTTGCTTATTGAGAGTTCTCCAATGAAGATCTTGAAGTTAACAGCTCTTAAATAAATAAATTACTAGATGGCTACAAATGAGAAAAGGGATCAAATCGTAGAAATTAGGGAAGCCCTAACAGTTAGGAGAGACAACTGCTCCTAATTGTCGGAAAAGGCTTTTTAAACGTTTATGGATGTCATACATGTTACGGGAAATTTGATAAATCCTCTTAAATAAATAAATTACTAGATGGCTACAAATGAGAAAAGGGATCAAATCGTAGAAATTAGGGAAGCCCTAACAGTTAGGAGAGACAACTGCTCCTAATGGTCGGAAAAGGCTTTTTAAACGTTTATGGATGTCATACATGTTACGGGAAATGTGATAAATCTGGGCATTATTAATAATGCCCGGCTTATCACTTTGCCTGTAACATGCATTTCTGAAAAGAAATAAATATCAATAAAAACCTATCTATTCTCATTAAGATAAGTTTTAAGAAGATCAAATTTCTCCCTTGAAACTTTATACTGTCCTTGTAAGCCATTTCAACGCCTCTTATAAACCATAAAGATTTTCACTGATGTCTGCAATTGTGTACCATGGTCCTGCCAACTTCCTTTTTGAAGGTAATTAGGGTTCCGATTTTCTCTTCATAGATGACAATGCTGCGCCAAATCCTATTGTCACCAACTCAGAGTTTCTAAAGAGTCACATTATCGAACAGATAATGCAATTTTCAGGGTACCCAGACGTTAGTCGAAGCAAATACATACGAGAGCTTCAAGGAATATGGTCACCACCCGCCAATGAAGGGTCAAACAGCTAAAATTCGGCCAAAAAGAAATTTGAAGAGTGCCACTAAATTTCGCATAAAAATCATGCTAAAAGGTATGCTACGCACCCGAAATAATGTATGGAGTTCAGGAATATTATATTCTTTACAAATAACAGGGATTGTTTTGCTAAATGACTCTCACATGGACGTTTCTGTTACCGTTTAGAATATGTGTGAAACTCCATCATCAATGGAAGGCCTCTGTGTCCCCTTAAACTATTGATAGGGTAATTTGATCGTGAAACACACTATTAGAAGAGCCTATGTCATTAATTTCATTGATAAGCAACTACGGTTTTTGTCATTATTGCCATAAAATCAAATTATCCTTTATTTTTGGGCTCGTGAGCTTCCATGAGTATTCATTTATCCTTCAAGGATAATCAGAAGTTCTTTCAAATTACACCATGTAGCAAAATTGTGTATTTTTGAAACATTAAAGTGGTTATGACGTAATCTTCCTCGAAATCACTTTGGATAAGTTATCACAATAGAAATGATTCATCAATAACCAACCGGTGATGTATCTGATTAGAAAACAAATAATGTGTATATTGTATGAGACTACAACCGAAACGAATTTTCCGCTCCTTAATATCGGATGTATCGGATGTTTTATATAGTATCGGATGTTTTATATAGTATCGGATGTTTTATATACATATTAGGTGTCGTGAAAATAACGGTCAATGAAAAAATCGGTCAGTAAAATCCAGTTAAATATTTTTTTGCTTTACCCATATAATAAATAAATTTAGGGTTTTTTTACTGGAATTTACTGACCGGTTTTTACATTGACCGGTACATTAAGGGAGGAGCGATAAAAATTATGATTGAAAATTGGGTCGCCAATATTGAAAGTTCTAGAAGCACTGTATTATTTATTAAGTGAAAATTTTACCCCATGTAAAATGTAGATATCTAGGGAAGGATAGCTGTTCTTATTAGTATAAATCCATTTTTGTTAATATTATTTTCCCCCTTAAATATGATAATTTTAAAATTTAAAATCTAATTGGCACAGGGAATTTATGGTTTTTAGACCATTAATTTATAATTGACAGAAAATTTCAGGATAAGCTCATGTCTGCATTCTGAAACCAAACCCGAAAAATCTAAAAATCATGTACGGGTTTCCTTCCAAAACAGTGGATCAAAAATGGCCTCCAACACTTTTTACCAATATCTTAGTCAAAAATAAATATATCACAGTGTTAAAAATATTTAGTTTTTACGATAATGTAGATTTGAATTTTTGTTATGTAGTGGAAAATAAAGAAGTTTAATGAAGTACAAAGCTTGACTTCTACAGAGAATTTTAGTTTTTTACGATCAAAAATATTTAAACTATTGTTAACATGGGTGATTATTAACACAATCAGTCTATTGTAGATTTCCCAAAACACAAAAAGGTAGGAGTTTCCTTATCGGTTTTTAATATGTTTTTTACGGAACACTGAGTCCAAAAATATCTAGTTTGCAGGCATTGTGTAACATTAATTTTATGTGTTTTTAAAAATGTCAGACTTTTTTTCAGAATTTTTCTGAAATCTCAAAAATTATCAGTTTTGCGAAGATGACCTTAGACAACTATGAAATTTACTGGTCAACTTAGATTTTCTAAAGAGTGGTGGGCGAAACTAAAGCGGTAACGACTGGCTGTAGCTTTAATGTTGTAGTATCTCCAGTCTGGATCGTCTTTACAAAACGAGTGATTCTTTTGGATTTCAGGAAAAATCTAAATAAAAGCGAAGACTATTTTCAATGTAAATCCTATCGTACAAATGCCAGAAAACTCGATACTTGGATTCAAACGCTCTCTAAAAAAATTAAGAAACTTCTACATTTTTTTTTTGACTGCGTCAATACTCAACTCATCCATACTATAACACCACTTCACTAAAAATTAAATAACTCGGTCACCGAATTTTAAAATAAAATTAAAATAACTGTGATTTTCTAGGACTACTAATTGAATACTTTTATTATGAACAAAAATTGAAGAAGACTTTTAAAAAAAAGTTTAAACTTTTAAATTTGAAAAAATGACATTTGGACGACTTATTACACATAACTGGACATAGCTTTAAATGGGCTAATGGAATAAGGCTTTTATTTAAATAGTCTATTAAAAAGAAGGGAAGTAAAATATTACTAAAATTGTGGTTGACAGTAAATAAATTCATTCATATGCTCGATATTTATAGTATTCCGACCGAACTAATTAAATTAGTTCGAGAAAATTAATTGTATTTTTTTACACAATATAGTATACAAATTTTAAGCACAAATATGATATTTTTAATTGGTAAATAAATTCAATTAGTATATTTTGTTGATTATTATCGTAAACAATTTTCAAAATTATAAACAATTAAATCAGTAAATGTCCCCCCCCCCCAAAGAAAAAAATCTACAAATTTCAGTAAATACGAATGGTTGCAGTATCAAAGTACTGTTATTGCCTTCATGGGGTTTAAACGTGTTTTGTTTTATTTACTAACTAAACCTTAAATATCCATGAAAAATAATTCATTTCATACTAAATTTTGCAAAGATTTAAATATATTATAATTTCATTTAATTTTTTCTAGTATTAAGAAGTGGTCTTAATCCTAAAGAGGCATTTTGAAGGGGAAAATATCAAGATGTCCTTGGAATTTGCCCACGAGACTACCCAAAATTGATTAATTTACTATGGACACTATTCTTCGTGGTAAAAAATTATGAAAACTTTAGTGATATGAGGATTCTTCCTCAAAGAAGCATGTTAAATTGCTTGTAAAGGATGTATGACTTTTTCATTGTCAGTTTCCTGCTAGAAATCAGAATTCAAAACAATAATTTCGCTCTGCGTGCTGGCATCTTTTATAAACAATAGATTCAATAGTCAAACTAAATTACGGGTTTTGTAATCTTGAGTTTTGTAAAAATCGCTTTTTTTTTTTTTAAAGGATGTCTGGAGGTATTCTTACAACATTCAGCGTCCCACAATGAACATTTTTAATTTTTTCCTCGAGTTATTTACCTTTAAAACATAAGTTGAAACACGCAAAAAGTATTGTTAACTATCGGAGGAATATTTAATGCACACAAAGTATATGTTAGTTTTAACAATTCCTTTTACTTTCCCTTAACTTGTATATGAGCTGTTCAGGATGAAAGAGGTTTAAAAGAGAACGTTTTATACTGCCTCAGAGTTTATGATTATGTTATTTCAAACTTAAAGGTAACCAAATATTGAACATTTATTAATCGAAGACCTATGTTTCTTATGTGTGAAAAGTTTAAAAGGTGTGTTAGTTCGCTTTTCACAAATTTCTCTTACCTAGATCATTTCCAGTAAACGCAATTTTTTTTCTCAACAAAACAGGCAATATTTTTTTCTCTCAAATATCCAAAATCCTAGCTACGGAAGTGTTAGAAAATATACATGTTATAATTAATTATTTTAATTTATTATTCCTCAAGTTTTTGAAAAATGTGTAGATGCTTCTGCCACATTTAATAACAAAAGTATGTGTTAAAAATCAAAGTGAATTGGTCGTTTCTTACTCCCTAACGACAATCCTATTATTACACCAAAGCATTTCGGTCGTGTAAGAATCCATTCACCTTCTCCTTATCCTTGTACTAAAAGCAGATTAACTCATTTTTTAGAAAAATGTGTTACATATTCACAATTACACAATTTTCTCCCATGTTCTCAAGCCATTTGACTTAATGCAGGTTCGGAAACATATTTTAGAATGCCGCAGGTGTGGTCACACCTCATATTCAGTGTGTCTAAAAATAAAAAATATATACCTATCCTTAGCCCTATTGAAATTACAATATGAATTAAATACCTTTAATTTGTTGTATTATAATTAATTGTTCCTATAAAATTGTTTTGTCGTTTTGTCGTTAACTTTGTGATTTGAATAACAATAAATAAATATTATGAATAATAACAAATAAAGTTTTTTAATTATAATTAATGAATAAGGAATGAATAAATTATCAGATAATTTGGATTGAAAATTTATTATGTATGAAAAAAGACAGAGGAACTCGTATTTCAAACACCAGATCGACAATTATTTGATGCTACTTCATAAGGTAATTTAGCGTAAGCATTTTCCACTTGTCAGAAAAAAGAAGCAAAAGGCAAACCTTCCTTCCCCTTAGGATTTTACCTGATATTTGAACAGCACTTTTTTTCCACCATATAGTTTCATTTTGAAGAGGTCAAATTAAATTCTAAAAATAAATCATCCCCTTATCAGATGCACTGAGTTATGATAAAACATGATAAAAACATAAGTATTGATAAAGGTATGTCACGCTAACAAAATAAGATAACTTGGATTAAATAGTATCTAACTTAAGATATGGTATGTGATACTTTTTAAAATATTCAGATAGATGGTGGGAGATAAATAGTTGGTGAAAACTATGTGCTGAGTAACCTTTGATTCTATGGTTTCAAGGGGATAAAACCTACAGTAATAATAATATATTTTTGTAATCATGCAATTTTTAACGTTCTGCAAAAACATTTAGAGGAATACAGCAAGAGTTTGAGATATTACTTCTAATAACCTATAAAACTTATTAAACTTACAGTCTGACAAATTCATGATATTTTAAACCTCCTTTTAAGAATCAGTTTATATTTTGTTTACTAAATTATTATAATTATTATCACTAATGAACTCCAGAACATGAAGTGAAGTGAAATAATTTTGTACAACATAGAGGATGCTATTGATAATTTCCAGACATTCGTCACAAATTAAAAGGTCCAAGAAAACCTCGATTTGATTTCTATGTATGATAATGAGTTATCTGAATCTGAATAGCTCTGTAGGATTACGTTTCGTATTAAAATTAAAAGATTCATTTTTTAACATAATTTTTCAAGTAGCTATTAAATTTAGGTTTGATTGTTCTTAAAAGAATATGACAACTCTCGAATTTATTACATCAATGGTAGGTTAGGTATCTTACTTTCCCCCCATTCTGTACTTTTTCTCAAATTTTCAGTTTTTTTGCGTTTAGATCTTTCCATGAAGATTGAAAAGTAGATTGAATAGGGATTAATCTCAAAACTCTATTTAAATAGAAGCAGATGTTAACTTTTAAAGCTTTTCATTCTACATAATGGTTTTAACTTCTTTTCACAGTTGTCCATTTGATTTTGGAAGGATACATGTACTATGATAGCGCATGTTTGGAATCATCACGTAAATACTCTGTAGAAGTCAAGCTTTGTACTTAATTAAACTTCTTTATTTTCCACTACATAACATTATTCATAATGAGTAAAAATTATTTTTCTTCCTCCAAGGTAAGAAAATGATGTCGGAACACAAATCTTAAACTATTTTAAAATAGTTTTGAATTAAGTATTAATATTGTTACTGTTTTTTATGGTAGAAGAATCAGGTTAGGTCATATTGCGCCAATATTTGGTAAATAATTCATGAAATAAATTTGAAGAATATTTAATAAAAGGAACCATTAAGTTTGATATAAATGATAAATGCTTTCCAACGAATATTAAATTACAAAAATAAAAATATTTTTTTCGAACGTGAGTGTGTAAATAGAACTTTTCATTACTTCCATGTTATAAATTCATTAGTAAAAAATAATTAAGTGCACCAAAATACAGCTTTAAATAAACTCATATTTTCCTCGTGTGTGTTAAAAAAAATAAGTTTAAAACAAAAGAAATAGTAAGCTAAGTATTTTTTTTTTTGGAATACGATTCCTCATATCAATAAGAGGTCCGCAGACTGTTTTTTAAATTTGTCCTTGATTGGCAATAATTGTTTCGCCAGAAATTTCGTGACTTCAACCTGTGTGGTTCGTTTGATCATATAAACCTCCTGCTTTTTTAATATTCAAGGAAATACACCAGCCGGAAGAATCACAAACGACAAACAGTGCAGTAGGCCTAAATATTATTGAGTAACCAATAAAAATTACTTACCATAAAAGTTATTTTCTCCGTATGAACATCCTAGAAATGCAGTAGAATAATAATCATTCGTTTATAAAACTAGCATCATGATAAATCCATAATTTCGATGTAAAATTATTAAATTACGAGGAAAATTATTCTTATAAATTTTTAATAATTTTCCTACATTCACAGAAGTGAATTGTAATGAATAGTCGATTTTCCTTTAGTATGAAATGAAGTAGTATGGTAATTTCATTCATATTGAATTATATTATTTTAATATACCTACATAAAAAGTACATATTGTGTAGTGCACAATGTAACATTAATGTTATTGATTATTATTTTAAATTTCATTTCTTATCATTTTTATTGATATTGTTTGTGAGGCATGCTCTGCTTTATTCGGATTAGATCGAAACACATGATGCATTTGAGAAATAGTGAATATTTATCTACACACATTTTATTGGGGGAGAAAACATTTCTTTAAATGGTATAGAGATTGGTATTATTATGTCCATAATACTACTCTAAAAAATTATAAAAAATTGTTTTATAATAAATTGTAAATTTGTAAAGGTATAAATTTTTAAATAATACTTGTTTCAAATATTTAAAAAGGTAAAACTTTTTTTGATGAGGTAGGATTTCTATATAATATTTGGCCAATATGGTAAACAAAGAATACTTCCTACTCTTCAACTTAACAAGTTATCCAACTTTAAAAGAAAAATAAAACGCCATGCTCCACCGCCAAAAGCTATTGAAATTCATCTCTATCTGCTCTTTAATGTAAACTTTTCTCTAACTAACTTTATATTTCTTTAAAAAAAACTGATTTCATGATAATGTATTTACAGATTGATTCGGTTTTTAGTAACAGGCCAAAAACGTAAGAATCTTAAGCAATAAGGTGAATAACCTTTAACACTCTTATCGCTAAGGCATGATAAGATAAACGTCTCTTTTCAATTAAACACTCTGAAACTTAATTTACTGTATCTGCGGATATAACTTATTTATATAACTTTTAAATATCTCAAACTTTATTTTTTAGTTATATTTCTTTCATGTAAAGAAAACCTTAAATTCACACCCACAACTAAGATTAATAATTTTGTAATTCACCTTTTTCACATTGTTGTTGATGTCCGATCTTCTAGTTGTAACCCTTGATTCATTGCAGGCACATTGTATTTCTTACTCATTTTCGACGCAATATTAAAAAACTAGTAGTAGATAATTGATGAAGATATAATGCTCTTTCAAAATTATGGTCTCGTAAACCCCACCCCAAATAGAACATTCTCATGGATTGCTCAATGGGATTCCCTCTGTTTTCCAAAGGGCCTCCAGCAGTAACGGGCATGGATGAACTCTTTTGAGGCCAAGAGTCACGTGTTTCATTCTGGGGTCGTGAGACTCAAGGCTCTCAAAATAGCCACTAAGAGAAAGGGAAGCACGTGACTGATTTTTTTTTCTCTAACTGTGGTGTCCAGTTGTTTTTCGCAAACCTCACAAAGCACTGCGATTTTGGTAATTTAACGTCATATAAGGTAAGGCTTTTTTTTTTTTTAATTTATTTGTCACATTTAAAAGAGAGTCTATAATGACATTTAGCTCTTTTATGGGAGGAAAATCTACACTCATACTGATTTTTAGATTTTAAAATAGCATAAAATACTTATTCCATTTTGGAAAAATCCGGCCCTACCTCACCCTTTTATCGTTCAAGTATGCTACCATTTAATTAGGACAGTAAAATTGTGATGAAGAGGATGAACTCTCATCCCAATTTCTTTATTACCACGGATTCTCCACGGATTCAGAAAATAGGACTTTAGAGCTCTTATACTTTGACCTGATTTTACATTAATAAAGATCTATCTGTGTCGAAGTACAATCCAATGTTGAGCAGAAAAGCAATAAGGATGGCATGGAATCTGAAAACATTATGTGCTTAAACATTTACTTTAGAAATAAATAAAATAACTTAGTTAGCCATGTGAAGATTTTTTTTAAGAATTCATACTTTTAAACAACCTAAATAAATTTTTATCGAAGAAATTTTGAGAAGTGCTATGATTTAGACCAATATTTCCTGAGAAACGTACTCGCCGAAGAAATGAAGAATACAGATAACATTTTAAGTAGTATTTTGAGGTCTTCGTTGTCTTATTTTTACTAGTAATTTATAAACCTCAAAACTTCATCCCGCTTCTCATCAACAACACTTTCCTAAAATGGCCTCTTGAAGCAATTTAAAAACTCTTAAACTCATCGAATTTTTACTTTGGTTTCTTTCTCCATAATGAAGGAGTAGAACAAACTTACGTGGTCTTTTAATTAGACAGTTAATAACCAGTCATAGTATGAAAACTTCTCCACTAAATCTCAAACCCTAACCTGTGACTGGTGACGTAAAAAAAGGCATTTCAAACTCTCTCTCTCTCTGTATAAACCCACCCAATTAATTTTCCACCACCAGAGTGGTTTTCCAAAAACACCCTCAAACCACGGTACCGAAACCGACATCTTTTCACGGTCGACGAACCACGTGATCTTTAACCCCCGTATAAATATCCCATTTTTTTTCATCCAAGCCTCCACTATCTCCTTGGAGCGTGTCCACGAGTCCTCGGAGCGAACCAACCTTTCGCAACAACCGGCAAGGACGCCATGCATTGCCTGGACTGAACTTGAACCTGTCGGTGACACATATTTCGAGTCGCTCATTAGCCGGCTCGTTGTCATCACAGAGTCGTAATGAGGAGATGTGCATGACGTTGAGGGAGGATGATCTGGCTTGGTTAGGACCGTATTGTCTGCTGCGATTCTGCAGTTATGATGTATGGGATGGCCATTGGCCATTTGGTTGAACGAATCACAAACTTTGATGCGCAGCGATTTTAGTTCGTTTTGATTATCTATTCTTAGTTGCTTGAAAATTTTGCTATCAGAGAGGTGGTCGCTTGGAAGGACTGTAAACATTGGAGTACTTAAACTGTATTGGTTAAGTTTTATAAGCTGTTATTAGGTACTGAAATTTTGTATGGTGGGTTTATGTGTTTTTATTTATTAAATAATTCTTAAATAAATGAATAAAATAATTTTAAAAATTAAATATCATACCTTTTTTTAATGTGATGAAACATTAGGGGTTTTTTTAATTTTCTGAAAATGCTTTTTAATATGCTTTTGTTGTGAATCATCATGCTTTTTCCTGCTACTATACGTTGGCGTTGTAAAGAAATACTTAAATTGCACTTAAGTTTTATATGGATTTTATTTTGATTATTATTTTATTTTATGATTTATCATCTTACTCATTATTTTTACAGTATTTTAAATTGTAACCCATATTAGAGCAAATTATTTTGTCCAATGGTTAGTTTTTACAATTTTTATGTTGGGAAATTTACTTTGTATACAAACTAAATAAACAGTCATTCAGTCAGCCACAGACATCAATCCTGGGGGGACAGGGGGAGCATCCCCCAACGATTAAGAACTTTAAAAAACTTCCTCATTTTTAACTTCTATAGGATTAACCTAATATTAAGGAAATGTACGAGTATTCCTCAAATGTTTCAATGCAGACGGAGATGATAATTTTCCAATGGCACTAAATATCAGACAGTATAAAGGGGAAAAGTATTCAGCCTTATAAACACATGAACTTGATTCAATTCAGAATACGTTGAAGCCAGTTCTGAGATTGTGAGGGGACGCCATCACCAATATATCTGAACCGTCCACGAAAATATACTATAGTCCAGAAATATTGGCAAAAAAAGTAAATTTTGCAAATATTTTGAAATCTAATAAGTAATTCGAATATTTTATAAATTAACATGTATTCCATGAACACCAAAAACGAATTTCAGCCTGATTTTTTAAGCGTCAAATTCCAAAACTTTTCTGGGGGGAATCCCCCGTACTCCCCTTTTTATTATAAAGCTACTTTAAACTAACAAAATCTTAGATTAAAGTTCATATAATGGTTCCGAACCCTAACGTAATTAAAGGGAAGAAGAGCTGAAACGTAAAAAAAAGTTTATTTATTAGGAAATAAAAAAATCAAAGTATTTTCAAAATCTTCAGAAAATAAAAAGAAAATCTGAATCCTAGGTCCCCCTCCAAATATTCCAGTGCTGACGACGCCCATGCATCAACGTGAAAAAAGTTTATTCTACAATCAATACCCAAATAGTACATATATTTTTAATATCTAAAATCATCTTTCCATATTTATCAATATAGAGATATTTGAGTTTCTACATCAAAATGTCATTTATATGATGGTTGGGTTTCACACTTTTTTAATGAGAAAATTTCTTCGCATTAATTACAAAGTAATAAATCATTCAATCACCTTAAAATAGATTGATTGATTTATTCTATGATTGATACCCATTACTTTTTACGTTCAAAATCATCTTCGCATACGAGTTTCTCCTTTGTTTGGGATACCCTCATTTCTTCCACTCAATTTCAGGGCAATTTTTTATCCTCTTTTCAAAAATAAGAATTTATGATTATGAAGAAAGTCATTTGAAAAGGCTATAAAAATTTCATGTGATATTGGTGGAGCTTAATAACAGCCATAGAGATTTTAATCACAGCCATTAACTTTCAAGATTTTATACTGTAAAAATATAATTCTATGGTTTGAAATTTTGTTTTCTATAACTTTTAACTTGTTATAAATTTTGCGTTACTGGTTTGTGAAAAATTAAGTCCTTATGAATACAAATCAAAATATTAAGAGCAATGTGAGTGTTTCCTCGTGTGGTTTCTGAAACCAAACAATTGAATTTTTTGTCACTTATCCACAGTACCCAAGAAAGTTAAATCATTTTTCAAAGTTTAATAAAAATGTCCTTCCTTATTTAAATTTAATGATCTCATTTTATTGGAAAAGTAATAAATAATAAAGATATTAGTTTTTAAAAAAACTTTTACCCTTCTATCTAATTAAAAATTCGCCGTTAAGGGAATACCGATACTTTACCTTCGTAACTGTGGTTCACAGGTGCCCACTGAATAAAATTTAAAAAAAAATTAAGTACTGTTATCGGCGTGACTGAATTAATGACATAGGTAATAGTTATAGTGTGTGTTTTGCTCTGCCCTTAGAATAAAAAAAAATATTGAATGCTTCCGTTCATTCCCCAAAACGTAAATATTAATTTTAAAGAATGCCTTTTATCAGGGCTTGAAATTAATGGGTGTGATTCACTTGCCCTTTACAACCAAAAAGTCCTAGGAACCAGCTAAATATGATTTACAGTGATCTATGTCGGAACCAGTAATTTTAAAACTTTTCATTATTTCCAGTCATTTTACTCATTTATTTTAACATTATGAAATTTCTATTGAATAATATTCTTGTCTCGATTGATTCCCAAACACATGATAATCATAGGTATTCACTTGTTTTTATTTTGAATTTAATAATTTACTTTTTTTTTTACAAATTTTCAAGTATAGGTACTTTTTATTGATAGCGATTTGTAGGACGAGTAAAAGTGTGTATATGAATAAAATCTTATAGGTACTGATCTTAACAGTGACATAATTTTCCCAATTTCTAGCGTGGATAAATAAGAGGAAGCTTGGATCAGTTTAAGTTATTGAGTAAATTGCATTTTGGTTATCCCCTTAGAATTAAAAAACCTTGAATTTTAAATTAGTGGTGTCTATTTCGTAAAAGGTATTTATGCCGATTTTTATGAAAAAGAAGAGTTACGGTCAAAGTCGTATTTCAACATTGGACTCTATTTCATCTAATTGATAAGGATTTTCCTTATTGGTAATGGATGAATCCTTGACTCAGAAATCAACCTGTCACAGAGCTAATAGTTGGGTAACTTTTTCTGAAAATACCTGTTGAAATGAAGAAAAATATGGATCCATTTTAATTAGTTATCCAGTCTTAATATATTTACCGAAACTTTACTGATAAAATTTCAATAGTGCGGTTTTATTAGTAGGTTAATAAAATAAAAACCGTTTGATAAACCGGAAATTTCAGCAAAAAATCAAAATAATATTATTTTTTAATTTTATTAAAAACTATTAAATAGGTAGTTTAATCAATCAAACGATGTTCTAAGTTAGATACAGTACCTATTCATTATTTAGCAACTAATAATCAAGAATAGAATCAATAGGATCAGAAGTGGTTATCAAGAATAGAATCAATTTTAAGAGAAATAAAAGAATAATATTTTTGTTGATACACGGATTTTTCAAATAGAATTTATTTAACTAATTAGATTCAATATTTATTATTTATGGTACAATTTTAATTATTTAAACTTTGAATTTAAATTTAATTTTAAATTCATTTTTATTTCATTTAATCTTAAGAAGAATCTTAGAGAAGTTTGTTCTAAGAGAGAATTATTTCAAGCACACGTTTTGTTTTAAATGACAACATTCAATTTAGTTCTCTTTATTTGTTTCTTTGCTCCAAAGATGTTACTTGTAATTTTAAATAAAAAAAAAACTTTTTAATTGACTGTGGCTTTAAATGGAGAGTCAGTATTTTATTTAACCTAACCAGGTGATCCTTAATATATAAAACACTCCCTAATCTAGCCCTAATCTAGGTAGATAAAAGTTTGGTTATCCCCTACAATACTCATATAATTTCCTTAAACAGGCTGGTTTGTGGTACTCAGGTATACTTATAACGATAAAATGAAACAAAATCGACTTTCATTTTTGTGCGGTTGTCTTTAAAGACGATTTCTAAAACCCGGAAGAAGTGAATTAGGTTGTTTATAAATTCTTTAACAATGAATCCTGAATAACTTCTTTTCATTTCAACATGTCACTCAAGATAACATTGTGTTTTCTTTTGTGGATGCCCTTTCAACTTTTCGTAACCTACCATCACATCTGGGTCAGTAAAACAGCATTTATTTCGCATTTAAAGATTTCACTTAACGTTCTTAATACAAATATTGACCACCAACTACAGGCGTGAAGCCCAGCAAGGGTGGTCCATTTAACTCTAACTACGGGATTCCCTTCGTCAACTTTTTACCTATACTCCTTTACTCCAGTGGAACTATCGTTTCTGGCAACCCATTCCATCTATCCACTCCACGACCCGGTTAAAAAAATAATGTTTTCTGATTTCCCGGTTAAATTGTTCCTTATCCAGCTCGAATATGTACTGAAGTCCACTGTCCCGAGAAGTGAACTGTCCCCTTTCTTTAGTAAATTTTTTTTGGCTTAGTTTACAGCACAAAGAATAAGAAAAGAACGGCAAATTAACTTTATTTCCAAACCAAATTAAAAAAAATACAATGAATGGACATCGATTTCTCAAATTCAAGGGACATATATGCTTATAGGGGGTAGTAATTTTTTTCCTCTTTTCACTCATGTGTAGTGCAAAATTCAGATATTTTTTTAGCACAAAAAGTCAATTCGCCATTTTTTGAACTTATTCTCTTTTTCAAATTGGCTATTCAATTGATTTAGATTTTATTCAATTATGTGAAAACCCTGCTTTCCAAAGTTGAGTTTTTCAAAACTTTTTCAGGGGTTATACCTGATTTTCTAAAAGATAAATTCCATCCATTTCTTTGTTTATAAGAGGAATAAAAAATTAATAAAGCTCAAAGCATATGAGTTAGTCAAAAAGAATAGATCTCCTACTTTTGAGTCTACATGACAAAATTTACTCAGTCCAAATTTTTTTTAACTTAAGAGGAGATAGTTTTAAATCAGTATTAAGAATACAAAGTTTGAAATGTTTCTTAATTGTACTTATTTTTAAAAAATTGTCAATGTTTTAATAGTGTTGATTCTTTTTTAATTTTTTTACATGGATATCCTCAACAGCATAACCAAAAGAGCTTGGCTAAACAAGTCTTCTACTTTCAACTGTTTTCCTATCTAACCATTTTGCTTCTTACAACAGTACTTTTTTGAAGACCTTTTCGGGGATTTTCAAATGTTTGTTGTCATCCTCTTGAACCAAAAGGTTCCTGACACCAATTAAATAACGCCCAAAATAAAATAACAGAAAATATAAAGAAAGTGTTCCTTTTTTCCTTCATCTTATTTAGGAAACAATTAAGACAGGTTTAAAAACTGTTTACAGATCAAATTACCACCCCTTCTTTACAACCTTTTCCTTCTTTAAATGATAAAGTGTTAAGTTATCGACAAAAATGCTGCGTTTAGATGAGTGATATATAAATCTAATGTAAAATCATTGTTTGTGAAATTGTGAATCATTTTGTGTGTCTCACAGTATAAACCAGAGAGTCGGCACGTATGTTAAGTTAATTTAAAATATAAACATTACCCTGATAACATGGAAAAATCATTGAAGTAAAAGCTTTTGAGCATTGATTTAAGTTCAAATTATTGAAAAAGCGTAAATTTACAATGTTATTCTATACACCAGACACTACTTGATTCCTTTCTAAAATTGAGCCCTTAATGCCCAACTTAATTTCAAAAATAAAAAGAAATTTCTATTCCTTCCTTCCTCAATGACGGGCATCTTACAGAATTTCATCCAATTAAATTTTCATGTCAAGAGTGTGTCCTATTTTTACCATTCACACGCAAAATGCGTCGTAGCTTATTACTCTTTTACACGCTGGTAAATACTTCTATTTTTAGAAATTGCTCAACGGGTTCTGAATAACTCATTTCAAGTTTTATTTATTTATTTAATTTCACGAATGATTGTGAAAGAAGAGTGTATCATTCTAGAACTAAATATGATTTATCTGAAATTCCCTGGAACCGTACACTGCAAACCCTAACACTAAAAAAAAAATAAGAAGAAGAACACTTTTTTGTCCTCAAATTAACAACACTTTAGTTGTGTTTTTAGGTAGAGCACATTTAACACCTTATCGTGTTGTGTTAGTATTCTGAACATGTTTGAAAAGTGTTAGTAATGTATTCTATCCAAAAATGTGTTTTAAAAATAAAGGATGCGTAAAATGTGTTTAGAATCGGAAAGTGTCCTCAAATTTGTACCGTGTTTTACTTAGCCTTGCAAAAATGGTTAGCACATTTGTATACAAATTTCTTAATTAATCGTCAAAAATAACGTAAGTTCTCGAATAAAAACTAATTTTTGAAAATCCTTTAGCTATTTCCTTTTAAATCGATCACAAAAAACTTCTCCCACCCCATAAAACTCTCACTCAAAGGGGTGATGTGTTCTTTACAATTTGTGTTAATAATTTATTGTTCTTAAAACTGCATTTTAAAGTTTTCTAGTTTTTAGAACTATATTTTGGACAAAATATTAAAAATGGATAAATTATCAATAACGCTAGGAGATATCTTGGTTTATAAGAATAATCTTGTGAAACAGAGGCCATTGAATATTACATACGCATGTAAATACTTAAAATCTCTTTCTTTATAATTACTTAAACATCTGCCTGAACCCTCCCGGGTTTCCCCCCCCCATAAAACTTTCAGTATGATTTTATTTTTTAAATTAAAAGCTTATTTGGTACTTTAGGATTAGCCGGGCTCATTAGTAACATTTTACAGATTTCACATCAGAACATTTAAAAAATTAAAAGCAACCCTTTTAGTTGATAAAATTTAAATTGGTTTCTATTCCAATGTTTGAATATTTTCCTCCATTTTTTAAAACTTGGCGCTTGCGCCCACTCCTAAAGTACCCTTAATTTATGGAAAACTAACTTGGTTTAAAACAAATATATGATTTATTTCTTAATTATAATAAACTTAACTAATTGAATGAGTGGCTGGAAAAACGTTGCTGGAGAAACTTTTGTTAAAAAAAATACATGCAACGTTTTTCCAGCCACCCATTCAATTGAACTTTTTAATTTAAATTAATTTTGTAAATTTGAAGTGATTTTCTACAGATTTTTTAAAGTTTACTTAAGCATTTCTAATATCCCCCTTTTCAACAAAAATACGGAAATGGGAGAATCCCCCCTCCCCTTTTAGATTCTTGCGTATTTTTGAACAGCTCCTATTAGACGACACATTTACCCACTGATAATAATTTTTAAAGTTTACAACACAATCTTCATGAAAAATAAACGATTTTTGTACCAAAGTAAAGTGAAGTAAATCTAATAAAATCATTAAATTCGACAAGGAAAAGTGTAAAAAAGTTGATGGCCTTTTCGAAACCCGTCGAAGGCTCGTCAAAAGCTTAGAAAACGTCGCCAAAGCCTGAGGCAAGAGCAAAATATAAACTGGAAGTTTCACCAAGCAAGGACGGATATGACGTAGATTTTGTAACTAGCCAATCGAAAGGGGGAAATCCTAAACCCGCTAGTTTTCACATCATCCTTTTCTCTCTTTAGTTCTGTGACTTCCTTCTTCCAAGTCAGTAATCTAACATGTGTTCTTGATTGTGTTTAGCCCTTGCTTAGAGAAAACAAAGGAAATACACGCAACTAAAGGTAGAAAATTTTTCAATTTTGTGTTTTCATTTTAGTATTAAATTTAAATATAAAGCCATCTTTAAATATTTTTTATGAAACATATTTTAGTGTTATTCAAAACTTAATTCCTAAATTAATCTGCGTATTCTAAAACTAGGAACACAGGAAAGTTCTGCACTTTTTCAAATTTTCTTATACTTGTGAATTTATTCAATAACATGATATTCTTTTAAATGTTGCATGAGCATTCAAGGTAGAAAATTTCAAAATTGTATGGACATCTTTATTGGATATATAATTATAGTCTTGAATTCCTTGTCACATGTTTTATCAAGATTATAACAAAAAAAATCGTAAAAGTTAAGTTAAAAAACGCATATACTTAACCCTTAAAGAGAACTCGGATTTAAAATAGTCAAAATTTGTCCAGCTCGCCAAAAACTTTTCTTGCACCAATCTGCCTCACATACAATTTTCCATGCCAAAACAGGGACGTATTCGAGGGGGGTTAGGGGTTAAAGCCCCCCCCCCATAAAAAAATTTTTTTTGAACATCAAACCCAAAAGGTCTCAAAATGTCAAAACACAATACTTTTATGGATAAATTTCCGAAATTTTTCTGAAGTAAATATCGTTGCAAATTGAACAGAACAAAGTTCCTAGTCCTGTTTAAAGTCCATTATTTGATAAAACTTCCCTGATTTTTCACAGATAACGCAGCAAAAATAAATTTCTCAACAGGAAAACAATGTAACTGCTCACTTTAAACATTTAGATAGTAAGCAATAGCCAAGATGATGGCTATCAATTTAAACTGCTGATTTAAATAATAGGTATGATAAATGGGAAAATGAAAGTAATGAAGAAGTATCATTCTTTTTATTAATAAAATAGGTAAACCGTGCAAACTATATAAGTTACCAACTTATTTCATCAAAATTATTAATAACCCTTTTATGAAAATGTTGGAATTCCATCATAAATAATAAAAAATATTCAGAATTACCCCCAAATTTAAATTGCTTTTTACGCAGCTATTCCTTCGTGTCACCAAATGTCACATTTCAATAACCTCTAAAATATATCATGTTTCAAAGAGAATATAGTCAAAACAATTTTTTGTAATTGGTTAACTATTTTTAAAAGTTTTAAATGAATTGAAACTTATTGTTGTAATAATGTTTCATCTATGCAAATTCCCCTCCCCCTTTTATAGTAAAGATCCTTAAATAGAAGGTAAATAACTTGGGAAATCAATGTTATTTTATTAACTGATGCATTCACCTATCTGCGGTGGGGGGATAAGGAGACGTCTGGGTGTACTAAAATCTTCCATCTGTTTGACATCTAGATAATTTTATTCAATCATATTTTACAAGAACTGCTATTATGTTTCGTAGTCGTAGACAACTAACATGTTCCTTTGTTTGGAACTATCTATAACCTTCTAGAAAAGACGAACTTCAGTGTCAAGGACAGTCTTGACTTGAGGGTAACTGAAAACCTGCTACCCTGCTTACAGAAAAGAACAGTAACCGAACCGGACTATCAATTGAGTGTCATCAAAATTCCCCTCTTGAATGTTCCAAGCACGGAATTGTGACGAGATGTAATCTATAATCAAGATAAATTTAGCTGCTAATAAGAAAGTTCTGCTTAACTGACAACCAACTAAATATATCCTATAAAACATTTCTGAAACAAATTCTTACGGCTCTGTCTATGAAAGTTCTCGAGTTTAGGAAGTAGGCATATTTGTTTGATTACTTTAGTTTTTCTGGTTCAGTCCTTTTGCGTTGGACTATTTAAAGCTTTTATTGGTGAGTTGAGTTAATTCATAACTTTTTTCCTTGTTAAGATACCCTAGTTAGTATGTTTTACAGGCGACATTTTCTACGTGACAGGGGATAGATATCTTTATTTTAACTTGCTCTCTCAGTCAGAATTTCATTTCATACTGTTGATTTACTGGGTTATTTAAAAAAAAAGGATAAAAGCGATTTTAAAGGATAACATACCGTTATCACTGTCGAAATTTTTTTTAAAAATATAATCTAAACTAGCTGATATGCCCGGCCTTGCACGGGTGTAGTGTATCAATTTATTTTTTTTAAAGTTTTCTCAAGTTACATGTCTAATTTTTCTGTAACCTCAATTACCAATCATCCCGGTGTTCCTGGTAGTTTTTCATATCCCGGTGTTCCCGGTAATTTTTCATATTCCGATGTTCCCGGTAATTTTTCATGTTCCGGTATTCCCGGTAATTTTTAATACCCCGGCGTTCCCGGTGTCTTTTTTCATGTTGGTGTTCCCGGCGCCTTTTTCTTCCCGGTTCCAACTGTTTATATTTACCCAAACCCATCCAGTTCCTATGTTGCACATTTATAGTTTCTCCTAGTAAAATATTTAATTTTAAGGTTTTCATTTCATTAACAATAGTGAGTCAACCCCAGTAGCACAGCGATGTTGCTGAATATCGTACAACATCGCCCGACACTGATTTACATCGCAAGCGGTGGGACGGTCCGAACAATACTGAGCAATATTTAGCAACTTCGCCCAATTCCGGCAAACGAACCCGCACCGATCCGCACAGTTGACGCATGCGCAAACTCTGTTGGAGGGAAAATCAGACGTGCACGGAGCTCAAATTCCAAACAAAAACATTTCTTTCCGTTGGGGTCTTGAAGTTTTTTGTCTATCTCTAACATTTGAATTGAAGATTGAAGGCGTTGGAACTGTAAAAGGTAAAAGTTTTCCTTCTATATTATTCTTAATGTAATACTTTATTGTTTAGGGGTCCATCCAACCGAAAATTCGAGCCCTTTTGCTGCTTTTCACAAAATTCCCCCTCTTAAATCTACCCCTTCACAAAATTCCATTTCATAAAAACTGTTCTTTCATGAAACTCAAATTAGCATTTTAGTGATTATTTGCTAGAAATCTCACAAAAAATTTGAATTTTTCACGATTTTCTTGGTTTGCGAGTCTATTTTTTAATACTTACGCACTGATGTGCTATTAGTTAGTTTTCACCGCTTCAATTTTACACACACAATTTTTCAAAAAAATTGAGGCCCAAAATAACTTGGATGACCCCTGGCGTGGTGTAAAACTGCGAGTCCCATCATTAATTATTGCTTTTCTTTCTTCGATTGTCCAACTTTCCAGATCAAATCCTGGTGGGAAATTCCATTTTTAACAAAAACTGTAGATTTCATTTTATATTAATTATTAATACGTACCATGATCTGACTCATCGCTATTGCAAAATAAATATAAAATAAACCCTGCCAATAGTCTAGTATAAATCTGACTTTCCTTGGTGGAAAAGAAAAACATGAAATTTAAATCAAGTTTACTATCTGCCTACTGTGTTTGTGGAGTGACAGAGAATCCAATGAAATAATTTAAAGAAGGTTGAAATTAGTTCATGGAAATTTCATTTTCATTCTTAAGATAATTGAAAAATTTGATCTTTTTCACATGATCCTATTGTTATTGTTGTTTATAGGTACTAGTATGTAATATTTATAGATTAAAGAAAATCTTGTTAAAATTTAGCTTTCAATATATTACATTTTATCTCAAGTAATATACTGGTACCTTATCAAGCCCCGTTAAAAGTCGCCACAATATTTTGTACGCTTAATATTCAAAAATTTCCAAATTTTTATTGTTGGCATTCATATCATAGGGGCCGCCCATAAATGATGTCACAAACGGTCACACTTCCCCATACCCCCTCCCCCCCTATGTCACATGCTACGCTTTCAATCGATCAATATTTCTAATACATAGAGTTGTAAAATTCTCGGTAATAATTTTTTGTAGAATATTCTCCTTGAAGCAACTAATTAAGATTTGAATTGGTTTGTTTAAACAAATATCTTAGAAAAAAAATTCTGTTTTTGTTATTTTTGGTTGATTTTCAGTTTTGGGGGGGGGAGGATGTGATGTCACAACTTTTGAAACACCCCCCCCTCCCCCTTGTCACAAGCTGTCACAAATTTATTAACCCCCTCCCTCCCTCTGAGCGTGACATCATTTATGGACGGACCCATAGTGGCTGCAGAGTTGTGATCAGCATGCCTGGCTACAAGCATTACCTACCCAGGTTCAATGCTTTACAGCTTCTGCTTGGGTCATGGGTTAAGTCAGCCTTTCTCCTTCCGGGGTCAATAAAATGAGAACCAAGCTTGTTGGGGAATCAACTGGGGGTCCAGTGTTAGGCTCAGCTTGGACACAAGTTAAGTAATTAACACCCTGGGCCTGATGGGCCATATATCATAAACTTATTATATTTTCAGTGGTGTAGCATTGTGGCTTGTGGGAAACAACTAATAGTGAGTCGCCTATTTTACTACCACAGACTATAATACTAGGTTAATTTTGGTACTGTTCAGCCTAAAATTAAATCCTTGCATCCGGCTTATCATGAATTACCAATTAAACATTACATCCCTCTATTTTCTTCACCTTCTAGTTCATTTATTTTTTTCCATAAATACATCTAGTTTTTGGACTTTTTTCAAGATTAGTTTCATGGACTTTCAAGATATGCATGTGTGAGGTTTTATAGAAATTGCAAATTTTCTAATGGATTTTAGAGCGCTGAATTCAAAAAGCTGGTCAAAATTTTCCAATAGTTCAAAGACAAGATTATTTTTATTTTTTTTTCTTATGCAAAAAATCATCAAATTAACCTGAAATTTAACAAAGGCCGATTAAAAAATTGTATTTTATTTTAATATTTAATTATTTTTTACAATACATCAGAAAACTTGGGGCTTACTTCACAGTATCCATAATTCTTTAATTTTCATTTTTTGCTTTCCAGAAATGTCTTCCCAAAAAATAAACATCAAATCAACAACCTACAAAATCAAAATCCTTGAAAAGGAGGACCCTCCCAAAAACCTCCCCAGGTAAAAACTTTAAAAAAAGTTATCCTTGGAAATTTTTTGGTCATAGGGGAAATTTAGGATTTTCTTATATATTTTACTTCAGTAGTGTAATGAGAAATAAGCAGCAATAGCTCTATTGCTTCAGTTTTCACATATTGTTTTCTAATTAGCAAGCTGCATTAATTTGGTTAAAGAATAATGCAGTTTTACAAAGAGAAATTTAATACAAAAAATGTAATTTTTACAACACATAATTTTTAAGTAAAGAGAACGTTGGGTTTGGGGCTAAATTCTTAAATCTCAGTTGATATATCATCTGTTGAACTTGAATTATATATACACTTGATACTCACATTAAAACTCATGAAATTTTTCTTTTTTTAGAAGTTATTCATGTAGATAACAGTATTGACTGAAAATATTCAATCTGTCATTTGTAAGTTTATTTAAAATTTTGACAATTTTCAATGTTCTAAATCTAAAAATTAAATGAAAAATATACTAGAATTTTTTAAATTTTTAGGGAAAGTTGTTCCTTATGATAATCCTACAGAGCAGTCTAATGTATGGGATGGATGATGCATTTCTCAATTCCCTAGAAAAAAACGACACAGAGAATCCAGTATCTGAAGTTTCAGTTGGAAAAGAAACTAGTAAGTTGTTTGTTTGTTAAGAATTATGTAGGGATATTAAGGGCTGTATTCTACTCGTCCACTTTAGCGAACTCCCCGGGTGAAAGCGCTGGAATTTTTTCTTCTTCGTTCCGCTTTCAAGCGAGTTCACCACCACTTGGCTCGGGGAGTACACTGAATTTCGATCAAAGTAGTCTGATTGGCTGAGAGGAGTTGTTTCGTTTTCAATCTCGCCGCTCCAATTTTGTGAGTTAATAGTTTGCGTTTTATTTTTTTCCTTCAAGCTTTTTGCTTTCAGTTAAAATCTGTTTATTTTTGTTAATTTTTACTTTACATCCCTTTTCAAACAATTAGATTTGTTTCGCAGGGTTGTGACATCAGCTAATAAACGGAGACACAATTCAACACAATAATAACAATTTAATTTTTTTTGCCTTTTGTGTTTTACCCCCTTGTAAATTGTTTCCCTTCTTAAATTGTTTGTATTATTGTATGCATTGCATTATGTATATTGTTGGGAGTAAACTTTGATTTGACTTTGACTTAAAATCTCCCCCTATTTCACCTACCACATTAGTTAGAATACACGCAAGTGAATACGGTGAGGTGAGTTCGACTTTGCAAAAAAGTAGAATACAGCCCTAAACTGTTGGATTATATCTAAATAATGATAGTAATAAGCTAAAAATCTACTGTGCAAAGTTGAATAACTATAAAATTGAAAATTTTTTTATTTGCTTATAAAAAACTTTAAGAAGTTCAATTGTTGCAGGGATACATTTGGTTCCCTTTGTTAGCAATCACAATCTTTGCTGGCAAAGGGGGATCAAATGTATCCCTGAAACAATTGTACTTTAAAAAGTTTTTAACCCTCCGTCGGTCGCAATACTTTACTGACGCGTCCGGTCGCAATGCTCCAAAAGGCGCAGTTAAAGGAATCACAGTTTTCTACCCTTTAATTTAAATAATGGTGTCTTAAAAGTAGCAATAGATATCCAAAATGTTATTCAGACATAAAAAATATGCAATTTATTTTTAATTATTGAGAAAAAATTCAAAAAATAGCCATAATGCCATGTATCCCCGAGAATCCTCAAGAAATAGCTAGAATCGCTTTTAACACTCTTATATATATTAAAAAATTCCGGGGGAGGACCCCCAGACCCCCAGTTTTAGCTCAAAATATATTATTATTGCTTTACATACGTTGTTACTGTATAAAAGAGGGGCGCGATGAAATTTACTATTAAAAAATTGGGTCGCCAGTATTGAAAGGTTGAAAAGCACTGATTTAAAACATCCTTTAATTTAAAGAAAAATGAAATATCCTGAAAAAATGTCCCCTTATGACCCTCCGTAAATACTCTAATTGCCGAAATCGAATCCATACTTTCGCAGAAAACGATTTTGCCTATACCCTACCAAAATAACCCAAATCCTGGAATATATGGAAGAAAACTCTATTGTAAGTGTAGGTTCAACCGCAATTCATCATAAAATCAGCTATAAAATAAATAAATTACGTAGCGTAAATACTATTACGTACCTTTATGGAGTGCAACGTCTCCGGTCGCAATGCTCCAAAAGTATACTGATCGTATAATTGTGTTAAAAACCAGTCCAGACATAGCCCGCGAATCCAAATAACTGTCTGGGGCCATACATCCGGTAAAGATAGTAAGCTACAAGAAATTTCAGACTTCTTCCCCCCCTAATAAGGGAAAGGGAAACAAAGATGTGCGGGGTGCGCCAAAAGTTGCAGTTGCGACCGACGGAGGGTTAAAGATTTTTTGTCTGTAAATAAAGCATTTTGATTAAATATTGTTAATGATAGTAACATTTTTAAAAAGTTCTGTTATCTTACATATTGTAAAATAGGAGCCCCCTATTGGGTTAACAGTAATTCTAGTACTCTGTTATTATTAAATTTGTTTCTTATAAAATGCATCAAAAACACCCCAAGAAAATTACTTTTGTTTTATGCATTTTTATTACAAGATGTTTCAACAAGTGTGTACAAACACTGCACAGCCATATTATCTGCATTGAGTACATAAAGAATACCTGGAGAACTATGCCTCTATGACCCATAGTTTTGGAGAAAATCGCAAAAGAAAAGGGTGAGATGTCACATCCAGTATATATTAAAAATGTGAACATGGTTGTTTTGATGTTTGCACACTAATATATCCATTATGCTGACATGTGGCATCCTTGAATGAAAAAATTAAGTTTGTATTAGATTATAACATCACATCTTAGGAAAAATAAGTTACCATAGAGATCTAGTTATTCAAGCAAATTTTATGTGCTCCATGCAAGAAATCTTTTTGTATTGAGTTTGGGCAGACTTGTTGAAACACCCGGTAAAGTTGCCTAATATTTTTTGAAGATATTAATATTAAGAAATACAAATCGCTTATATCATTCTCAAAAGTTAAGTTTTTAGATTTTTAAAAATTTAAGTTCTTGAAATTTTCTAAATTTAATTATAGAGTATTTTTTGCAAAATAACTGCTGTATGCATGACATAGCTGTCAATTTTTATGGTATTTTCATTTAACTTTACAGATGGATCTGAAAATTGTGTGAATTTTAAGTTTGCCTTCACTTATAGTCAGTTCATTTAGAACTGGCGCCTGAGACAAAATGTATTAGAAGCAGTTACTATTGTAATTATCATCGAAAGCATTTTCTTCTGCAATGACAAGGCAGCCGAAACAGAAGTAGTTGAAATACTGTAAAAAAATCAGTCACTGAAGTTGTGTGATGACCGTTATGAAGCATTATTGAGCGTTTTTGATCCTGTTTCAGGTGCCAATTCTAAATGAACAGACTATAACAATCCACAGAAGTGTAAAACCTTTCATAATGCAAACTATATTCTCTTGTACCTCTGCCCCCAAACCAAATTCCTCTACTAACCCCTGTCCTTTTAATTTTAGTCCTTATATTTAGTGAATTTTAAACGACTGTAAAGTTTTTCAGATTTGCTAGCACGTTTTGTCCTGCACTCACCCGTAAAGTGTGCTTCTTCTCATGCTCAAATCACAATTCTAAAAAAAAAAAGTTGCGATGCTATAGGCATAGCACGTAAATTAGTGGGTTACTGGTGGTAAAATTAGCTTCCCCTTGCAGAAAAGCAAAGAAAGCTACGTAGTTACATTATCCACGAAAGTAACAACTAAACTTTACTCTAATCTCGCTATTTCTGAAAAATTACAAGTTAAAATAAAGCAAAATACTCAAAAGTAGCAGCCTGGAATCGAACTGGGGACCATTAGGTTACTAGACGCACACTACCACTAGGCCATCGGTGCTGATGCCAGGATTGATAAATAACATAATTTTAATGTTTTAAAACTTAAAACACGTAATAACAAGTTCCTATTACTGTGCATGTTTCAACTGTCGTAGCATCAACCACTTCCTATCCAAAAAGTTTAACTGATGTAAGTTTTCGAAAGTTGACAGCTATGGCATTTGCTAGTATAATATAGTCCAATTAAATATAAGTTTCAGAGAAAGTGTTGAAGGTTTTGCATTTTTGTTTTAATTATATAATGTTAAAAGATCATGGATCATTCAATTTCTTTATAACTTGAAATTATTTTATGAAACTTTCAAGTAATTTTCCTTTTATGAATTAATATATTTTGCAAATGGCTGAAGGTGGAAATCATTTGTTTCTATCATAAAACAATCAATAGGTATTTATGATTGATGTAAAAGTTATTTCTGGGTGTAGATGAAACATCTATGTTTATAGTTCCTTATATTTTTAGCTAGTGTTAAGATGAAATATGATGATGCGGACAAATCTGCAGTTTATAAAGTTAATTGTGGCAGAGTGCTTGCTGGAGCTCTTGACTGGGATGGCTGTAGAATCAGAAACAAGAGAAAAAGGGGAGGATGACAAGATTAACTAAGAACAATTTACTTTGTTATGGAAAAAACTAAAGTTCCTTAGAGTAATTATCAGTGAGGCTAAAATACATTTAAAAGTAGGTTGGCAAGAATCTGGCACCGAAAGTTTTCTTTTTCAAGTTGATACTTTCATATGGAATTGTTATTACAGTTGTATAATTTTTATAACAATGTGATTTATACCTATACTTTGCTTTTTCCAAAAAATATTGTTGTTTTTTAATGTGTTATGTCATATTTTGTTACCCCCCTTCTCCTAGTCAGATAGAAAAACCATCCCTCCCTTCTAACAATGACTTCCCTAGTGTAGAATAATTTTCATTAATTATTATTGAAATAAAAATGTTAACCTCAATAATATATACACCATTAAAAGTATTAAAGTAAATGCACGATTAAAAGCGATTTTCCAAGTCTATTTTTAAATAAATAAGACATAATTAAGTGAAAAGTTTCATAAGGTTAAGCATTATTCCAGCAAAATATAATTTCACCATAAATTGTATCTGAATTGAAACACTTATCAAACTACAATGAGTTACAAAAGTACATTATTAATAGTTTAGTCAAAGAAATGGGTTCCAGGGAAACATCTGTTGTATAGATCATTTTCATTTTATGGAAACTTTTTGATCATCCACAGTTTAGTCTCACCATTGTGCACTTAATTACATCTTACAAATAGAACTCAATTATTTTTTCTAAATTATTGATAAGCACTTTTATAACTCAAATTCATGGGGAAAGTAACTGGCATATTGTTGTACCTTATGCACAATCATCTTTTTTAATCAATTAGGTTTTTCTTTCAGACCGGTCCAGGGAAAATTGCTTTTTGTTATGCCTTATTACATTATATTACATCCTAGCAGTTAATGATAAAATTCTACCCCCTCATTCCTACTAAAAAATACAATCCAGGTCCCCTCTATCCACCCTAAGTTCTGAAACACCTTTTTTATGTAATCATACTGCTGTATTGTACTGCATCGGACAAAGAAGTGAAAAGTATGTGATCTTTATATGCATATTCTAACTAAAAAGACTAAGAAGTCTGGATCGTTGCATTAAATTATGTTGTCTGTAGTATGATTGTGTATTATGAATAAGCACAAATAATAAGATGTAACTTTTTTGATATTTTACTTACACATTGACAATTCATTAAATTGTATTTTACTTCAAATTCCAATGTCTTCTTAAAGAACAATTTAACATGTTCTTGCACTTCAATAGCAATGTGGTGAAATAATTTGTGATTGCGTAAACTATGTTATTATGCAATTTTATTATGTACGAATTGTGATAAGATTTTCTAGTTATCTTAAATAAATTAAAATTATTAAACATGGAAATGTAATACCTGGAAATTCCTTTTTGTTATTAATATTGTCACTGACTCATGATATAGGTGGTTAACTCCATAATTTTTGCTTATTTTATTTTTCATTTTTGGCCGGTTCTGAGTATTTTTACATAGGTAATTTTTGTTTCTTAATGTTACCTTTTGTGAAAATTTTAATTCATATATTATTAAGGAACCAAAATTATAAATTATGGACTTAACCAAAAATATCACTTAGACTGCTAAATGCCCCTCTTACTTTTTCACCCGTCAGAATTAAAAGTATCAAAATTACTTTTAAAGCAAGTAACATACTTAAATTTATTCTGGTTGAGAAAATATAATTTTTAGTGCAGTTTATCGTATTTTATTATCTTCTTAAAGTAAGGTTCAATTCAGTTATCTCTGTCCCACTAAATATCACCAAGCCTTTTGTAGGCTAAATATTAGAAGCATCACTAAAAATTCCAAACTATTTATAAAAATGTGTGTTCTGTTATATTGATAAAAACCATAGAATTTTGGACATATATGAATATTCTTTGTAGCACCTTGGTGATATTTAACAGAACAGGTAACAAAATTGAACCTAGTAACTAACATGTCATTAAAATAAGAATGACAGCTAAAATGCTGTGATTAAATCTTTCCCCCTCATATAAAGTTTAATTATTATACAGAGTTTATATTATGATCCATTAAAAAATTAAAGTTCATAGCTCAGTTACTTTTATTTAATCTACTTTTAAATTGATACTATTGGTTGAATTATTGTAAACCAGCACTGTATGATATTATATAGTGGAGGCCGCCAATAGGTAATGTGCTTTGTAAGCATACATCCTTAAATGTCCAAAACCACAACTATTTGACAAAACCATTCAATATGGCACTTTATCAAGTAAAAAAATTATAATTGTAATTTTTTTGCTTGATAAAATGCCATATTGAATGGTTTTGTCAAATAGTTGTGGTTTTGGATATTTAAGGTATATGCTTACAAAAAGCACATTACCTATTTGGTGGCCTCCACTATATAATATCAAGCAGTGCTGGTTTCAATATCGGCCAATCCCGCGGGCAATATCGCGAATTCAGGATATCATACTAGTTACTTTATCGGGCAATACTGATCAGCAATATCGGGCAATACAAGTAAGCAATACTGGGCAGTATCGGCAAAAATTTGCCGTGCGATCCTGCGGCGATATTGGGAAGCGATATCGCTTGATACAGCGGATTTTCCAAATGCGATATTGGGCAATACAGGTTTCTTGATAAATTCCAATACCGCGCGATACTGCTATGCGATATTGCTCAATACTGATTGGCAATATTGGCCAGTATCGCCCAAAATGTCAGCCATTCGATCTTGCGGCGATATTGGCAGGCGATATCGCTCAATATATCGATCCGATACTGTCCAGTACTGCTGTGCTACTGGGGAAGCAGATCTACTCTAGTAGAAAAATAAGCATTAACAATAGTGAGTCAAGCAGATCTACTCTAGTAGAGAAATTAGCATTTTTAGTCATAAAAATGTTAATTACAGGTTAATATTCGATTTTCGAACTTGGAAAACTTTGTATTTATAATCCAAGTCTCTAGATACGTATATATACCGAGTTTTGTCCACGCCTGCGACGTAGTTTGAGAGGAGATGTAATTTTGAGGTTTTAATCTCATTTATCACAATAGTGAGTCAAGCGGATCTACTCTGGTAGAGAAATGGAGAAATAAGCGTTTTTGACCATAAAATCGTTAATTACTCGTAAATATTCGATTTTCGAACTTGGAAAAGTTTGTGTTGATAATCCTCGCCTCAGAATACGTCTATATATCGAGTTTTGTGTACGCCTGCGGCGTATTTTGGGAGGAGATGTAATACATACCCACTTACCCACAAACGGTTTTAGTTATATATAGATATAAACACTCATAATGTTTAAAAACTCTTTTAGGGAGTTTAAATTAATTTTTATATAAAAAATAGGCATTACTGGAAAGGGTGCTCAAGTAGGTCCATTTAACAAAATTTAGTGTCCTATGGCATGGAATTTATTAAATTCTTAACTCTGTACTATCTCTTTTAATTTTATCAGCCTAAAATAGAAATTCGTGTAATCAATCCTTGTGTGAGATGATATTTCTGAACCTATCAATATCATAAATCCTATTTTAATTATCTCTGCTATCCAGCTAAAATATAGCTGCTTGATTTTCTTTTCTTATTTTGTCGAATTTAAGTTTAAATAGTGATACCAGTTAAAAACTCAAACAAACTAATTTACGAATATATCTGTCAGAAAATTTAGTGAAATTTTTTCCAAAACAAGTAAATGTTACTAGGATAGTTTTACATACTTTCGAATTTAGACGCATATTTTTTGTTGGTTAATTTTTTTATTGGTAATCGTAGGGAATATCCCAAAACTACAAAGTTTGGATAACAGAAAGCCAAAATTTCTCCTGTGATTGCAATTTTGAGATATGACTAAGCTTTGCGTTGCCGTGGGAAATATATCAAGAGCTATAGTCGCATTCAGGTCAACTATTGCACACTATCTCCCAACAATTTCGATATATCCCCCTCCAAAATTATATTTCACTCACTCCTAGCATATTTTTCACCATTCTTTCCCCATCTGTTTCATTTTACGGCTGAAACTTTTGATCCGTTGTCTGGGCCATACTCCATCCATAAAACTCTTGCGGACCCCGCCAAAATTTTCGCACCCGCCCCGAAGTTTAAAAATTTTCCCCGGATTTTCTTCGGATATTGAAGGTAATGTTACATTCTGAGGCACCGTCGACCGGTAAACAGAAGTTATTATGCTGAGTTCGTTTAATCTTATCAACTTATTTTACAGAATTTTTTCTTTCCTTTTACCTTATTCTAACTATTTCTGTGAACCCAATTTATGCACAATGTATAAAAACTGTCTGAAAATATGACAAAACTGAGCAAAATTAATTATTATTAATGAATTGATTGAAGGGATTATTTAAACGAATTGCTACTTAAAGACTTAAAAATATCATATAGTCGTCTTCTGTTTGAATGTATACCGTGGGGAAAATGTAAGAAAGAGGATTATTGACTGCAAAACGTGTGACTTGTCCAACTTCCCAAGCAGCACAAACGTTCAAGATTCGTCCAATTTTCGTCATGTGTGGCCAAATTTCTTTTTTTTTTCTAGTTGCAGTTACGTAAACTTGACACAATTTGGTATGAGCTGTGCTACTTGGGTTGACTGTTTATTTCAAAGAAAAAATATTTAACGTTCATTTTTAGTATCGAATTTGGAAAATAACCTCAGAATGAGACTTGGTATCAGTGTTATTCCTAGGATTTTTTTGGAGGAGTAAAAATACTCCTTGACTTTTTTAGGAGGAGTGAAAATCAATTATGAGGAGTGAAATACAGAAATAGCATAAACTACATATACAGAGACATGAAAACCGCAATCAAACTCCCTAAGCATCAGAACAATAAACGAAAAAAAAAATTACTATGGAAACACATTTGAAAAGTATAATAATAATTAGGGTGCTGTGGCTTTTGGCAATTGGCTTTGGCCAAAAGTCGGGCGAAAATGTCTCCGCTGAGATCAGTTTGTGTTTTGAGTAGGAAAATATTCTTTGTTGATTTCGGTGGGGCATGTATTTTTTAAGCTAAAACTTTGTGAAAAATTAAAAGAGTGAAAAAATACTCTTGGCTAGTTTTTTAAAGAGTGTTTCAGATTTTCAAGGAGTGAAATATACTCTCTCAGAGGAGTTAAAAATATCTCTGCTTGGTATCATTCACGAACCTTTGTTGACCCGAGCCCCCCAAAATTTGTCGGGTCTTTATGAGCGGTCCAGTCCGTGGGATAAACTCACTCAGCCCTAAAATGTTAAAAAATTCCCAATGCCTCCTCCAAAATTATCATTTTTTTTAATTCCAAAATGAACACCATGTCGTCAGTCATGCTCGATGAGTTCGTTTTCTACTTTTCCCTCATTGAAATGGAACAGGTAGGCTTTACATCCTCGTCCCTTTTGTATGTGTCAGGTGCACGTTTTATTCCTAATACCCTTACTAAGGCCATCACGAGGCCTTGCGGTGATACTTTCCTCTTTCATTGGAAACCTGATTGGGACCTTGAATTGTGTTGATGAGGGTTTTTTTTTCTACGTCTGGTTAAATAAGCATTCATTTAATGCGTTTTGAGCTTCAGGTGTCATGTCTCACAAGGTAAACAAGAAAAGGGAAATGATCAGAGTGTTCGTCTGAAAAGTGTTCGAAGTTCGGGTTTTTATTCACTTTCGATTAAAGAGATTTGGTAAGAGAGAGAGTTGGACTTAATCGGAAATAATCATAAAAATATCTGAATAGGATTTTTATACTTTTTAACGAAAGGGAAAACCAGAGTTTCAATGAGTTTTTTAAGTGTTTTTTTATTTATATATTTTATTTATATTTTTTATCTGTAGATCTGCGTCAAATGATAATTAAAGTCCTTTTGGAAAATTTTTGCCTTTGGATTTTAAAAAAAATTCTTTACAGTTGTTTAATTGTAAAATTATTCATGCAAACAGCGTGCAGATATGTTTTTGCAACTGATAAATTGAATCGACAGTTAGAAGAAGGGAATAAGTCCAAAAAATGGCAAATTGACTTTTTGTGCGCAAAAATATCTCCAAGCTTGGCTCTACACATGAGTGAAAAGAGGGGGGGAAAATAACTATCCCCTATCGGCAGATATAGCCCCTTGAATTTGCGAAATCGATTTCCATTCATTGTATTTTTTGATTAAATTTGAAATTTAATTTAATTTGTCTTTCTTTTCTTATTCTTTGGCCTGCAAACTTACCCAAAATAAAATTTCATTTGAATTTAAAAGCGTTTTTTCTTTTTTTTAACCAATGGATATTTGACTCCATTGATATTCACTTACTCCATTGATAGCGTCTCAATGACCCAGCTTTATAGTAATTTTTAATTTTATTCATTTTATTCGTCTTAGTCTTTCTGTCTTTCACTTTTCTACAGTGAACTAAGCAGAAATATAATTTAATGGTCAATTTAAGTGGTTTTTAAGATTTTTGTTCAGCTGATATTTCAATAAGGTTTAAGAAGGGAATAAGTCCATTTTTTTTTAATTGTAAAACCTTTTTAAATACACTTATAATGTTTTCTGTTTTTTCTGTTCTGTATTCTTAACAGTGCCATGAATTTCCTGTAAAAATTGGGTGGCTATAGGATAAAAATTCCATTACTTATACAGGTTTTTTTTTTTTTTCGATTTTCTCAAAACTTCGTTTTTGGACTTATTCCCTTCTTGTAACTGACGATTCAATTGAATAACACTTAAAATTAATGAAATTATATAAAATTTATTAAATAAATGTATTTCACGTGTTTGTCACCACTTGTATACTTTTCTTTCGTAAGTCTGAATTAAATTTACAATCAAAACATGGTATACTATTTATTTTAAGGAGATGTTTTCTGTCCTACTTATTTTTGGTGCAGGCCGATTCACGAGAAAAATTCAGAGGGTTTAATATTTTATAAGCTGCTAAATATTTAAGATTAAATAATATATGTAAGATGTAGGGGTTTATCAAGGATTTATTTGGTCTCTAAGGGGCAATAGATTAATAGACGAAAACCTGAAAATTAAAAATTTACTAGGGGAAACTATAAATGTGCAACATAGGAACTGGATGGGTTTGGGTAAATATAAACAGTTAGAACATGAAAAAGACTCCGGGAACGCCGGCGGGCATATCAGCTAGTATCAGATAAATTCAAATTATTGAAGGAATTTTTTGCTAAAATGTGATTTTTTTTTTAATTCTGGAGGGACTGGGAGCTTTCCTGAAAGAGGAAAACGCATCCCTCTATCTATTTCTCCCGCTCCCCGTTCCCCTCCGGTCTCCACCTCCACCTCCCCAGCCCAGGCACCCCCCCACACACACACATCCCCACCCCACCCGCAAGTCACGTGACGCTCAGAAGGGCGGTCGGTAAAATGTGATTTGAGATTTGATTTTAAACTTTGATCCCTTGTTTGCGATTAAAATCGATCAGATTAATTTAGTCCATTTATTTGAAAGAATAAGCTTCCAATTTTCGTAAGCCTCTTTCATAAAACCCTGATTTCTTGAAAAAATTTTTAAAGCTTTGTAAATCACTTTAACTTTTCCTCATTTTGTTTGTTTACGTTTCTGGGAAACTCCCATGGTTTGTGTTTTTGGTTGCATTTACTTACACGTAACGACTCGTAAGATAAAACAATACAAGTTAATTTTTTTTCACTCTGCTCATTGTGTGTCCTTGTTTTGGTATAAATTTCTTCCAACCAGCTAAAAATTCCAGTAAAATATTCGCTGTATGTAAAACAAAGACTGTGTGTTTAAATTCTTTAGTTTAGGTTTCAAGTTCTCAGTGGTGCAGTTAAAACTTCTAACACTCTTTTCTTAAATTGTTAAATTTAATCTCTAACATTCTACAGTTTCTAAAGCTAACTTAAAGTGAATGATTACATAACCCTCATTCTCTTCTGTTATCCAACATCGCCGAAACATAATACAAATGTTTTATTTTTTAGATAATTTTCCTGTCAGATCTGTATCTATTCTACAATGTCTGCTGCTGAATATGCAAGAGTAATGTATTTACATAATTTTCTTTAGTCTCTGTCTAAACTTAAAACAGTTAACCCCTTAAATGCTTATTATTTGTACAATAGGAATAGGGAGTACTTTACCATCAAAAGTAGTCATTTATTATGTCAGAGATAAACATGTTCTCAGCTTTAAACTGCATATAACTTCTAAATTAAAGTGAGAACCATACTTATTCCTTATTAATTTTGTTAAAATTGCTGAGCTGACATACTAAATATTAGATAGCAAACAATAGAAATTACCAGAAAATTAGTTACATTGATGACAGCAATAAAATTTTGGCACCCAAATATTGTGGCTATTTTTGACATGATTGGCAATGGAATTTTACCAGTTTTTATTATATTTTAAAATTATGTACTTAGTATTCTCATCGACTGTTCAGCAACTTTCAAATTCAGGTATGAAACAGTCAATGTGCTTTAATAACTTTTTCGAATTCGGCAGCACAGTCAACAAGATAATATATGCAAGAATCAAAATAATTAATGTTTTTTTTAATTGAATGTTAAATCTATTCACTGTATTTGTACAACATAAGGTAGATTAAAATAACTTAAAAAGATGTCAGGAATATATTATTGCTCATTCCTCTTGTTTTTCTGTTATGATGCAAATATATTTATTTCAAGTAGCAATTTATTTCAAATTGAGGAAGTAGTAGATAGACTTGGATAAAACACTTTTAGCACATAAAATTTTCTTTGAATATTTTCTGTAAATTAAGTGTCCCTCTAGTCACGGCTTACTAGATACTTATACAGGCTAGCCGAGTACGGAAATCATTTCAAATCCAGATGGCAATACTGGACCAACTGGCAAAGCATATCCACAGTGTTGAAGGCGGTGGGTGATATAGGTAGATCTTGTAGCGATCCAAGCGGGAAAAGTTGTCAAATGGTTTTCATTGTTTAAAACTCGACTAGCCTGTATAAGTATCTAGTAAGCCGTGCTCTAGTCCTTAAAATATAATAACAGTCAAATTATTCACCTATGTAATACTGTGATAATGCAATTACTGTAGGAAAATATCAATCAAATAATTATTCAAAAAGACTTTGCAAAATCCTATAAAGTTTTATAGGCTTGGTGTGTGCATGTGCATCATTATCCAAGTCTGTTGTAGATAATTATTTCTTTCTGGGTTATTGTCAAATTCGTCTGCATTCTGTTTAATAGTTCTACATAGACTCTTTCTTTAGAAGAGTATAGTATGTAGATAGAGGAAATTTCTCACAATTTAGTCTCTGTAAATCTTTCTGTCAGATATGAAATTGAAAATACAGAAACTAAATACATAGTTCAGTTACAGTTAAATTTTCAACTTTGTAAACATCTAAAAATAATCTTACTTGTTTATATTTTAAAAACTATTCTTGCTTGTAGTTGCATAGCCAGAAAAATATTTTACTGAGGATGTTTAAATGTTCAGGGAATAGGTGTGATGGTTTTAGTCATCTTGTGGTTTACCCATTTTAATCCTAGACCGCCTGATATTCCCATTAAATCCTATGGAAAATTTGAGGCAATCAGGTTTGAAAAGGGTAAAGTAAATCACTTCCATTAAAACTAAACATAAACATATTATGATAGTGTTGCTTTTGTAAACATTTTCATGCAGTATTTTACTTTCAGATTGTTCAAAAAGCACGAAATGCTTTCAAAGGAGGGATTACTAGGAATATCAAGTTTCGAATCGAACAACTTAACAGCCTTTATCGCATGTTAGTAGAAAATGAAAAGAAGTTTATATCAGCTGTTCAAGATGATTTATGCAAAGTATGTTTCTTTAACAAAAAATGGGGTTTTTTTATTCCAAATAATGTTTAAAAATTTTCCCTCTGGGCAACACATAATCAATATCAATTAAATTGGGTAAAAGTAGGCTTAGACCTTTCTTAGTTGGTATCATATCTCATATATGCATTTGTATTGCCCCTTTTAACTACAGCTGCATTATTTGTAATGTAGAATCAAACTGTAATATTGAAAGTTAAATTGTTACTGGCTTGTTCTACTTTTATTTTTGTAATTACTTCAAAAGAGATACTGATAGAAGAGCTCACTCTTTACATTTACATAAAGTTGCACAATCAGAAAGCTATGTGAGCTGAGTACAAAGCTTGAAAAATTAGAAATACTTTATTAACATATTTTTATTTAACTTTTTCCATGTCTTCTTTTGAGTTTCACAAGCTCTTCAATGGACAAGTGAGTTGCCACTGACGGCTGTATTCTACCCAATTGAGTAACCGCGTGATAAATCCTACCCTATGAGACTGTGTTGCAGAGAGTAGTGAAAAATCAATATTCTACTTCCTATTCTATTCTATTCTTCCTTCTATTCTATTGAAAGAATGTTATTGAAAACAATCGTACAAATGGCCTGGGTAGAGGGGAAAAGAATCTGTGCTGGGAGTAGATCCACCAAGGGCGGGTCCAGACCAGATTTTCGGGGGGGGCCATGTCAAAGTCGGAGGGTATTACATTTGAAATTTTCAGTGCCTCAGAAAAAATTTTGAAGAGTGCTTGCTTTCAAGCAGCTTTTTAGGGGTTTATAGTAACTTAGAGGATATCCAGGGCCCGTGCCATTGTTTTAGAAAGTGGGGGGGTGAAACATTTTTGTAAGGCCATAATAATACTTGTGTTCGCGAGGTGTTTGGCTCCCAACTTTCCGAGTATAACATAAATAAAATGCGAAACTTTGTTAAAGTTATAAAGGTTTCTTCAGATAATGCTAGCTCGAAAGCAAATGTGGAGGGGGTCTGGGGGTCCTCCCCCAGAAATTTTTTTGAAATTTGGCTTCAAATAGAAGTTTTTCTACTCATTTTTGTACTTTTGGTATCCATTGGATAACACCTAAAGAGGGTAACTTCTTACACTCCTAACAGGAGAGGAGAGAAACAAGTTCAAGGAGAAAACAGTAAATAAGTAACCATGAGAAATTAATAGGGGGTCTGGGGGGTGCCCCCAAGTAAATTTTTGAAAATTTGCCTCTAAAAATAAAGTTTCAGCTCATTTTAAAAGCATGTAAACCACAGAATTTTCAAGGATGAAATTATAAATAGATGCCCAATTTTGAAAAGGGCCGGGGGTCCTCTCCTGAAAATTTTTGCAAATACGTATTTGAACTATAGTATTACCGGTTTGAGAGGGCTTGAGCCCCATCCAATGTTAGCTGAAGGGGGGCTAAGCCCCTCCCCCAATATTTTGTGATGTTTGGATACTTTCTGGTTTGGAATCCCCTTCAAGAGCGGTTATTTGGGGAGAGGGTAACCCACAAAAGGTCTCAGAATGTGTTAAAAATTTCTTTTACAGGGTTCCCACTCTTTGAAAAGATTGAAAATCAAGGACTTTTCAAGGACCTCCACAAAATTTTTCATGGACCTTTTTTAAGAGACCCATATAAAAATCCTAATTCTTCTGAAGCAATCGCGATGTTTCCAGAAACAAGCTTACTCTTTAACTTTTTTTAAATTGATCAAGTGCCTCAATTTCTGACTATGCACACAGAATACAAGTTTTATAATAAGATTTTAAATAATATAAAAAGTAATCAAAGATGAATTTAAATATTTCATGCAAAAACCGGGAACTGCGAAAAGGAATCGTAGATGAATTTGAGATTGAGATTCAAGGACCTTTAAGGACCTGGACCATTTTTCAAGGACTTTCAAGGACCTAAATTTAGCGAAAAAAAATTTAAGGACTTTCAAGGACAGTGGGAACCCTGTTTTAAGGGTCAAATTTTAAAAATTTTCTTGGGGAGAGACCCCAAACTTTGGAATTAAGCTGAAATGCTACTTTTAACAGAGAAATTTCTAAAATTTTTCTGGGAGAGATCCCCCAGACCCCCATCTTATTTCGAGCTCGCAATAATTACACAAAACTTTTACATTAAATGCACCTCAAAATATTACACCTTGGCGATATTTAAAGGGACATGTAACGAAATTTAATCTATACATCTGATACAAAATTAGGTAATTAGGCACGTAAACTTAATGGCTGTTTCTTTTAATTTTATGTTTTTTAATGTCTTGTACTGGCCCTCCCCCCCCCAATATTTTATAAAAGTTGGCGCCTATGGATGTCAAAATATTAAAGGGGGGTTTGGGGGTTCTCCCCCAGAAAATTTTTTGAATTTTAACATTAAGAAAGTGTTTTTTAAGCTATTTGTTAGGGTTTCTCGGGGGGGGCCATGGCCCCCAGGGCCCCCCCCCTGGACCCGCCCCTGAGATCCACAGGAGCGCATCTTCTAGAAAGCATCTTCCAACTTTGAAAATTCGTAGGTGAGAGGAGGAGAGGTAAAATTACGAAACAGGTCTCTAAAAATGCCCGGTTACCATATAATAGCATATTAAAAGGAATAATTGGTACAAATTCTTTAACTATTCAAAAAAAAGATATTTAAATTGTCGAGTAATTCAAAAGATGGTAGCGGAACCGGAGAATACGGTAGGAGTAGAATACAAAAAAGTCAAAAAAACAAGGTAAATCACATGGTAATGAGTTACAACGTTTGAGTAGAATACAGCTATGAGAGTAACTGTACCAAACCTTAAAATATGACATAACTCATAAATATATTATCTTTTGTTAAAAATCACCATGTAAATACGGTTTAGTGCCGATTCATCCGTTCTCAACTGATCTGTTAATGAAATATTCTCCCAACTCACCCGGTGAGGGTTATATGAATTCTTATCTTGTGTCAACTCATCCGGTGGGTTCCCAAGTTACCCCAATTGGCTTAAAAGCGCGTTCGACGGCGATTTAATCTCCCTTTAATCCCCCCAAAAATGTGGATTTTTAGAAATTATAAGCAAGGATCCGCACATGGACGTATATAAGGGGGGGGGGTTAAGGGGTCCAGACCCCCCCCTTAGCCCAAACCTTAACACACATTTTAAAACTAAAAACAAAAAAATTATTGTTGTTTCTATAATTGTAATACATATCAATTGTAGTAGCCAATTGTACAAATCAAAAAATATGCACATTTATCTTACAAAAAATCATAAATTTGTAAAGTCAGAGACAAGGATTTTATTTTTAACAGTAAAATAAGTTTATTAAACTTAAAATTAAGGAACCTAAAGGTTAAAATCTTAAAAATAAAAGTATTTGATGAACAGTTTTTTCAGCGAAATTGGGTGGTATACCCGACTAAGAGCCAACAAATTTATTTTAACGCCAAACTTAGTTTGTACCGCCAAACAATAACTCACCGGATCAGTTGGGAGTAACAAACCATCATAAATCATCACACCGGATGAGTTGGCACAATTTTTGACAACCGGATCAGTTGACACCGGACGAGTTGGCACATCACCGTAAATACTCAACTAAGTTGACTTGCAGTCCACCTTGTTTCCATTTCAAAATCTGGTAAAAAACACTAAATTCTAAGAAATGTTGGCTGATCTATTTGTTATTGAAATTGTTTGTGGTTTTTTTTTGGAGAAATTTTTGTTTATTCTTATAATGTTTTACAGCCTGCTCAGGAAGCTTCAATATATGAAGTAGAATTTCTCCTAAATGATATTCGATGCATGAAGCATAGCATTCATGAATGGATCAAGAATGAACCTGTAAGCGACATTTAAATTAATTATTGATATTATATTGGTATACTCAGTACTATATATTGTTAATTATACAAAATTGTTATAATTTTAGTTCTGCTTTAAATTGATCGTAAAAAGGAAATATGAGGACCAATTGTTATCATTAAATAATTTTTTAAAGAGTCTCCACCAGTAAGAAATAAGGCTAAATTCCAATTTTGTAACTGAAACTAGAAAAAGTTTATTAAGTTATTAACATGCTAGTCATGTTAAAACCAGTTGAAGACATTTTCAAAATAACTTATTCTGATTCAAATTCTTGCATTTTTTTTTAACATAGCCACCAGGTCTTTTATTTTTAACTAAATTCTAAAATATGTTCATGGAGTATGTACTCTAAAGAACTGTACTGGGAGATATTTGCAGCTGATTACTGAATTCATTTTAGTCAGAAAAGAACTTCATCACTCTTCTGGATGAGACATACATTCAAAGCGAGCCATATGGAGTTGTTTTGGTCTTAGGAGCATGGAACTACCCTGTCCAGCTTACCTTTTCTCCTGTGGTTGGAGCCATTACAGCAGGAAATTGTGTCATTCTTAAGCCCTCAGAAATGGCTCCCAAGACAGCAGAACTCATCAAAACCCTTGTTCCAAAGTACTTGGATTCAGTAAGTATAATTCTAAAAATGCGTTCTGCAGTGCAAATTCTAAAAGTGCCTTCTATAAGCTAGCGAGTGTTTTCTCCTGAACCAATAGTGATTTTCTTTTTAATGCCATTGAAATATATTTAGCATGTGTATAACTACACTATATTTTAGCATTATAATAAATTAATTCCCTTATTAACAATTTGTTCTTAAACATTGAAGAATTAGCTCTTTTAATCACTTTTGTTCTTTAGTGACATTTCATTCTCCTTTCATCAATTTTGTCACTTTACTGATTACAATTACTGGTAGTTATGTAGACTGGTGTCTTAATTTCTGCAATAGAAAATAGAATATCAAAACTCGATACCTACATTCTTATTATTGTGTCAAAACAATAAGTCTAACCTTATAATCTTCACCACATCTTACTTGATTCTTGATTGAAACTTCAACCAAACCCCACCATGCTCTGTAAGTCTGCATTTAATATTTTCAAACTGCTGGTTGGTGGGATTGGAAAATTTCATTGAGGGTATTTTTATGCCAAATTTAGCTAAAAATTCATAATTTTAGCAATGCATACAGTTTTCACTCAAAGTGGTAGTTGAGTGGTATGAGTTGCAAATTTTCAGCTTTTAATATCTTGATTACTTTTCAAGATATCAAAGCTATTTTTTGTGTGCTTTGTTAAGTATAAAAAGATATTTTTTTTTTCCAAATTATGAAAACCACCTATATTATGGGAGTCATGAAAATTTAATTTTTGCTTTTTTAAAATAAATTCCCTATGAAATTGCTTAAATAATCATTAAATTTTGAAATTCTATGTATGTTATGGAAATAGACTGTTGATCCAGACTTTTTGAATTATCCTGCATTTAGTGGATAAAAACTTTCATCGCAAGTAGCTATAACCTTTTCAGTCCTAGACCACCCAGGATTTTAATTAAAACCATAGAAAATTCAGGGTTGAAAGGGCTAAAAGTGTTAAACCATTGGACATGATATGTATGTTGAAATAAAATATTAATCCTTATTTGAACAAATGTAATGTTTATAATTGAAACATTAGTTATATTTTTCAATTTTCCCCTTTTTTCTTTAAAGGAATGCTTTCATGTTATCACTGGTGGTCCCCAAGAAACAGGGGATTTGTTAAAGGAACAGTTTGATTATATATTTTACACTGGTTCTACACGTGTTGGACAGATTGTCAGGGAAGCTGCCAATAAACACCTTACTCCTGTCACTCTGGAACTTGGTGGAAAATCGTAAGTACTCCACTACACCATTTAATATGTGTAATATAATATATCTATATAAATGTAAAAAAATATGTCTGTATAAAGTATCCAGTTAAGTGTTGTAAAATCAATTTTGATGCAATTGAAAATTTCTTCTCAATGTTCAGCCTGCAATCCTTGTGTAACATTTAGTCAGGGTCTAAAATTCCTGAACTTTGCTTTATTTTTCTAAGAGCCCTTAAAAATCTTGAAAATTATGGTTTTTTTTTCTCCTGAATTTTCCCTCAACTCTTGAAAAACATCTATTCAAGAACAAAATATTTTATTATCAATTTGGTGGAAGTAATTGTTTTTTAAAAAGATAAAATTCTGTTGAAATGTGAAATTTGAACCTCCTGCAATTCTGTGTTCCGTACTTCATTCTGAACTCATTCTGCTTCTAAGGTAAAGTAGTATTTAAGGTTAATAATTATCCAGGTTACATCCTGATTTTTTAGTAATTTACTCCTGAAAAACTCCTGAATTTTACTATTAGATGAACCCTGTTTATTGTGCTGATAGATGCTATTTTACAGGTATTAAAGAGTATTTAGTAACCTACCTCTTAAATTTTTCAGATTTCAAATCCTTAGTTGGTAGATTTACTACATAAACTACTTTTTATTAAGCCGTAATATTTAAGCTTTTTCTACCCTAGATTTAAATTACTCTGAATTTATTTACATAAATTGGTTATGTCACATAAAAAAATAGTAAGTTCAACAACTGTTCATTAAATTAAAGAACATTTTTCATATTGAGTATTAAGCTAAAGAGACTAAATTCAATAAAAAAAATTGGTATTCAAAGTTTAGAAATAACGCTTTCTTTTCTTTAAACAGGCCAGTATTCCTCGATGACACAGTGAACATGGAAGTAGCATGCAGAAGAATGCTATGGGGGAAATGCATAAATGCTGGACAGACTTGTGTTGCCCCTGATTATGTCTTGTGTACCAAAGCAGTTCAAGAAAAATTTATCCCTACTTTGAAGAAAGTTTTACACGAGTATTATGGAGAAAATCCCAAAAACTCTCCAGATTATGGCAGACTTGTGAATAGCAAACATTTTAAGTAAGTGTTTGGTATCTTTTGTTGTAATGAAACGTTCTGTTGAAACTTTTAATGACATCCATTTTTTATTGTACATAGTACTTATTAACTTCTCAACAGCAATATCTTATTATTAATTTTGAATATAGAATTTTCGGTACTTACGTATAATCCCGTCGACTGTGACGCTTTATCCTAAAACGTTATTAAATCCCATTGACTTTACTATTACTGTGCCGCTGAATTAGACGGTCGCTGAATGGTCGACGGGGTAATACATAAGTACCGAATTTTCAAATAATTGTTACTTATGTTGTGTTTAATTGTTACAGCCGTTTAGTTGGATTGATGAAGCAAGGTAAAATAGTTATTGGAGGAGATACAGATGAATCAACTAATTTCATTGCTCCGACTGTTATAACTGATGTTAAAGTTGATGATCCTATCATGCAAGAAGAGGTTTGATCATTAATTTTTTTATCATTTGCTGTAACTACTTCTTTTTATCTCTACTAATCCTTTTCCTAGTATAATTATTTAAATAAAACTAGTAATTTTTTTTAATAATAGAGAAAACTAAAAACTCCTATCATACTTTGAATAAGTTGAGTAAGTTACATTAAAAATATTCATAGAAGGGAAGTCACATTTGAACTACAGACTTTTCACTTGGTTCATTTTGAGTAAATACCACTTAAGTAATTTAAGTATTGGTTGAAAAGATGTAAGTATCTTTAATGTAAATTATCTTTGGTTTAAAAGATGTCAATACTTTCATTACCTAAATTGCAAAGCAGTGAAATAGTTTTTAGAGTTTTATATCAGCATTGAATTCTAAAGTGGCTTTAATAAAGTAATTCTGAAAAAGAGGTTTTCATAAATTAAATTAAGAATATACTTTTACATGCCACAATTGAGTTGTTAGATACAGGGTACTTTTGAATGCAATATACAAGTCAGTTTTGAGCATTTCACAAGAGCACCATTTCTGTTAATAAGTATGCATTCTTTCTTTGGTCTCATATCTCCCATTCCTGTTCTGTAACAAGGTTACGCTGTCTCATGTTTAGTAACTTGTAGTGTGTGAGAGATGTATACCCTTACTGGTTCTTTTATTTTGCACTTGTGACTAAAAGTGTCTTAAAAATTTTACATTATTTTTATAGATATTTGGGCCTTTGCTGCCGATTATCACAGTTCATAGTGTGGATGAAGCTATTGATATAATTAATAGCAAGTAAGAAAAGTTTTTTTGTATAACTTATCGCAAATTTATTTACATACTTTACAAATGTATGTTACTGCTGTCATCATCTGATAACCTTGTATCTCTGATTTGAGAAATCCATAGTATGTGAGATTTGTGTGTATTCATGACAACATCACACATATCAGATGAATTTTAGAATCAGCAAAGAATGGCATAGTAATAAAACCTGAGCCATTGATGCCAAAAAAAAGTGGATTGTTATGGTTTTCTTTGAAGCATCAGATACCCTCTTAGTTTTGTTTAGATTTTTCATTTTTACTTCCACTATATCAAAATTAAAATTATTTTCCTTGCTTGAGTGAAAACATTCCATAACAACTCCTGCTGTAATAGTATAAGATTAAAATAATAAGAAATGCAAATTGATATAGAAAGGGGTTTCCATAAATGATCCTATTTAAGGCTAATTGGTCTGTAGACTTCTATGAGTTGGGAACCACTGCAAAGGTGATTGCTCATTAGCTTTTCTTCATGTAGTAATTTAAGAAAACTCAGGTTTTAATGTAATGCAATCTTTAAGCATTTAAGTATTCTTTGAAGGAAATGATTTCAATGTTTCTTAACATTCTTTAGCTCATCTTTTAAAGATTTAACTATTAATTAGTAATTTATTTGCTGTTTTATTTAGTTACATTATCATGTTAAAAATAATTGAGATATTTAATAAAAACACTTGAAATGTTCACTTATTTAGGGATAAACCTTTGACTTTGAATATCTATTCAAAAGATTCTAAAGTGATTCGCAAGATCTTGGATAAGACCTCTAGTGGAAGTGCCTGCGTAAATGATTCCATTGTCAATCTTTCAAGTAAGATACTTAATCTATGGATATATATTTTGGTTTTACTTATTTAATTGGTCTACAGATCTGAATTTTTTTAAAGTGTTTAAAGTAATTTTTCGTCACTTAAGATGCCATATATGCTATATTACTTTTCCAACTGGCGACACCAGCTACAAACTTTGGTTTTGCCTTTTAGTTGATGCATTACCTTTTGGTGGAGTTGGAAAAAGTGGTATTGGTGCTTACCATGGAAAATATTCCTTTGACACTTTTTCACATAAGAAAGCTGTACTTATTCGCAACTATGCAATGCTGGGAGAAAAACTTGGAGAGTAAGCATCATTATTCTGTTCATATTATTTTCCTGCTTCCTTTTCTTGAATATACAAGTTTCGCTTCCTCTTTACATTAAGAGAGGCTCCTTTTGACCTTCAGCCTTCATCTTGAATTAGTCATCCAAAGTAACAAGTATAAATTGTCTTTTCTCTATTAACTCCTCCGATTTCCTTCGCAATTGCGTCATTCATCAGAGAGGATCACTCAGAATGAACGAGTGAAACAGTGTAAATAAGCCCTTACTTAAGCCTTTGAATGAACATGGTAATGACTAGTATGATGGCTTACACAGTTTTCTGGCCACTAGCATTGAATTAACGAGTTACTAATTCGCCTCAGTCTGATGCAAATAGACGTTTTACTGGATATTTTTAAGTGCTCACAGTACACCCTTGACACAACAGTGTAGAAAAACCTTTTTATATTTTACTTAAAAATAAAATTACCCTCTCTTTGGGCCCAAACGAGTTACCCACACTCTCACTGAGATCTGAACTATTGCATGTACATCTCGTCTTTTAGTACAGCTATTATTATTCAGCACAACTAACTGCTAAAACTGAAAAAACCAATATCATCAATCAGCTGCTTAATGTACTTTTATGGTCTACCAAAACTCTGCACACTTCTAATTTGCATGTACAGGCTGTAACTATTTCAACTGCTTTTCCAAGTTCTCTTTCATCTATCACACATCCCTAGTTGCCTCTTATTTTCAGTTGTTTATTACCAAGTTTCTAAATATTTAAGTGTATGGTATAGTTCTTTGACTTGTGTGTATCATTTAAATAATCAAGCATATTGTTTTTCAGAGCTCGGTATCCCCCATATTCACCCAGCAATGAAAAATATTTAAAAAAGTTATTGAAGAAAAGACAAAGTCTTCTTCCTCCTCATATGGGGTATATAGCTGTATTTGTTGGTGGTTTCTTAGCTGCAGTAATTCTTAAAGTCATCTTACATGTAAGTAAAGCCTTAAATTTTTAGTAATCACCGTCAACTCAAGCTTTGACAAGTATATGTGCTAGATATTTTTAAGGCATCCAGAGGGTAATTCAAAAATTTACTTTGCAGAAAGTTTCTCAAGTCAAAATTTCTAAAATGTACACTGGCTTTAAGTTCATTCTTTTACAAAACTTGAAAAAAGATTTGCTCCTTTCTTTAAGTCTGATTTAATGCCAAAACTCCAAACACGAGAGAATATTTTTTAGTTCCCTGAACCATAGTTGGCCTTGTAGATCTAGGCAAAGTAAATGAAATAGCAAAAATATTTATCTCATTTAACACTATCCCTTGATACCATATTATTTTAGATTTAGTGCTTTTAAAAGAACAAAGCTATGAGTTTGCATAAAAACTCCTGATAAATATGTGGTGAGCTCACTCACCAATCAAATAGTCAGATTTATTAAATTAGGGCATAAATACCGACTGAAACAAATGATTCCAGAGTACTTTTGAATCGTATGGGTATCTACCCTATGGTTCAAATCTGCCACATTGGTTTCAGTCACTTATTAAAGGAAGATGCTAACTTTGTAGTCTACTAGGGTTCAGTTTTTCAAATATTAAAATGCTCCATTTTGAAAGAAAACTATTCAGAATATATTAATACTTTTAGTTACTGTTCTTGTGAAAACATGGAGCAACAATAGTTGAGCATTTGAGATTGAGAAAAGCTTGAAATAGCTGTTCTAGTATTTTTTAAAATTTATCTTCATTTAGAAGCTTAAAACTGACATAAAGCATTACTATTATTTGGCAGTCCATTGTATGAAACAACTTTTGGGACAACACTTGCTGAGGTAGCTTCAAAAATGACTCCTAAGTGGAATTATAGTGTATATATTGCACTTACTAAAACTTTGCTGTTAAAATTTATTTTAATGCTTTAAGCTTGACATTTGGAGGACAATATTAATGTTGCATTTAAATTTCTTTGGCCCCCACAAAAAAGGTTTAATGTAATCAAACCCTTATAATTTGTTTTAAATTTTTGTACACTTTTCCAAAGATAACTTCATTATTATGAATTTATAAAATAAGATGTGGCATAATTTAGTGCTTTAAGTGGGTAAAAAAATATTATTAATGCTTTCAGATTAGGTCATACTTGTAACATTTTCACACCATAAAATACTATAAAAACAATGGCTTTAATATTTAAGTGCACAAAAATTATTAAGTATTTCTTAGTATTTAAAAGTTATAAGCAAAATATTTAAAGATAGTTGTTTGTCCATTTTAATGCTATTATATAGGGTGTTTCAACAACTCTCCCCAAACACTGCACAGCCAGATCCTTTGATTGTAGTAGATAAAAATTGCCCCCAGAATGACAAAAAAAGCTATGGGGTCTTATCCAATAGAAAAGGTTTTTGGAAAAATTGAATATGATTATTTGAATGTTTTGCACACTGAGATGTTACAAATATTCATAGTCTATGCACCCACAGTGGAATGGAATTACATTTTTAATAAATAAAAGTTGTCATAGAGGTATAATTCTTTGAAAAAATTTTATCTATTTCACGTAAGGAATTTTTCTGTGTAAAGTTTTGGCAGACTTGTTAAAATACCATGTATTTTAGTAAAGGGTGAGTAGTATTACATGACACTGACTTTTCTTTAATCATATAATGTACTTTTCAGTTTGCTGGTGTGAATTACTTTTGAAAAATCCAGGGAGTAAAGTTCTGGAATAAATCTGATGAGCCTCTTAGTGACAATAAGTGCACAAAAGACTAACATGAAGTTCAATGTAGAAATTGTATATATTACTTTGGTCTATATAAGTGTTTGATTTTGTATTTCGAGTCTGTGATATGTATTTGTATGTGTTGTATATAACAATTATACATTACAATTTTTCTGTTTTTCCAGTAGTAACTATATGTATTGTATCATTCTGTTAAAAATCCTAATTTTAAATCAATAAAACTTTACATATATATTTGTCTTAAGCATGGTTAAAATTCAAACTTTTGGGTATGAAATTTCAACTTTAATGACATGGTATAAGTTTTTTAGTTAGAATATTGTACTTAAAAATAAGGTAAAACAGGGAAAATAATACATTGTAGTATGATCCTAGAACAAATGAATGACTGGTACTTAAATTTTAACTTTATTTTAAATAATAATAGGGGTCCAACTACAATTATGTTTCAAAAGTTCCAATAAAATGAACACGTCAAGTTTAAATACAACCTTAGAAGACTCTTCAATAAAATGCTTATAATTAAAGTTCATTTTATATTTTAAAATTTATATTTGCTGTAAAACATCTAACATACAACAATAACTATTCTAAAACAGAAGATTTTGTTACATTCATGTAATATATATACCTTCACAAGAGTAAAAACATTGCACACCAAGCTCAGTGTAGAATGTTATCAAAAGAAATTTAGCATTTCATACAATATAGTAAATTCATAAGAAATTCCAGAATATTAGTAAAGGATAGCTTACTACCCATTTATTAAAATCTGTATTGTTTTCCATAAAAATATTACGAAGAGTTTATGACTATTTTATAAACATCAAATACAAAAAAACATTTCTTAAAACAATTATAGTATTGAAACTATTGTGTTTTAAAAACACTATAAAAAGATACTTTTATTTCCCTTCTGACTTCACTTTCCCCAGTCAGTCATACATATGACATAAAGACTAATAATACTGATCACAAACTTTATCCCCCAATCAATGATAAGTTTTCAATTAATATTTTACACAAGATATTTTTGAATTAACACCTAACAGGAAAGTTGTAGCACCTTCAAGAATTGGAGGGAATACACTCCATAATGCCTAATATCAATAAGCTACACACAGGAGGCTACTTTTCCGGGATAACCCCAGAAATCCATTTTTTTTAACAGCAGGAATCCCGTAACTCCTGGGTTTTATCAAAATTCCTTAGCTTAACAAGAAAGCGCAAATTTAGATCCAATTAAAAAATAAAATGCAAGGCTGCAACATTCTCATCTTATATGAAGAATCCAATCCCACCATTGGTTCCAAGCACGATTACACCGTAGCTATGATCATATCGGGTTTTCATACGACCGAAGTCTAGTTTTAAACACTCCCCAACATTCCGTTTCATTAGTTCATCGGGCACACCGTAAGTTTGGATGGGAAAAATACCTTCAAAACAAGAAAATCTGTTTTAACCCTTTTGGTCCTAGTCGCCCCAAATTTACCATAGGATTCAAGGGCGGCCCAGGACTGAAAGGGTTAATCTGTAAACATTGCAGATTTTAGAGCATTCTGGAATTTGGGATTCCGGGAAAAATGTTAGCTACTCCAATAGTTTTCAGGGATTTTGAGTTGGATGTCAGTAGTACCCCTGTATACATGATGTATGAATGATACTAAACACCAGACTTAAGGTTATATTTTTGAAATAATGTCTGAATTGTTTTATTATACATCAATATTAAGAAGTTTTTTTCTTTTATTAAATAATTTTTTAAAACTGGAATAATGAAATAGTTAATAAGTAGCATATTCATTCTTAAATAATATTATGAGATATACTTTTTTTTACTTCATACTTTAAATGACAATTGGTAAAATTGGTCTTTGAGAATATTTTCATCATATGAATATTGATCTGTGTATAAAAAGCTACAAAAATTGGACTAAAAATTTTTTGTAACTTTACTAGTATTTAGTTTCATGTCCCAAACAAAAGAAAAAACTTAAAGAGGAATTACTATAATAATTATTATATTAAAAGTTTTACATATGAACAAAACAAAACTCAAAATAAAAAAATGAAAGATCATTTACAAAAACTAAAATAGACTAGAATCATAATACAAGTTGGTAACTGATATTTGAACAAGATTTAGAGACAAACATAATGCAACAATTTCATAAATACCAGTTTAAGTCAGAAACATTTAAAAACAGTGTATTTATGCTACAAAACTTATGAAATATATATAGGATAATATAGAAGTATATATCTGTTGGAAAAATATGTAAAAACTCCTTGAACTTCCACATAAAAAATAGTCAATTATAGATCATTAATAGAAGTTTCATCCCGTTTCTCACTTAAACTGGCAGTAAAACAAAAACTCTTAAACTTGTCTTAAAAATAAAAAAAATCTATCTGCAAAAAAATATTCCAAACTTAACAAAATTATTCTAATTTACAAGCATACAACAAGAAATAAACATTTTTTAAAATTAATAGCCATGTCTTAAAAACTTTTCTAAACCTTATCAAACAATGCCATATTCAAAATAGATTTAACTGCATGCAATTCAACTCATCATTTAAGCCACCGCATGACTTTTAACTTAGTTTTTTGGGCATTTTAAGTTTTAATTTATTTTCCAAATTTTACATTAGATCAGTTTTGAAAAGGGAATAATACTTTGACCATTGCTACAGTCAGTTTTGGATGCATTCATAAAAGTGCCATTCAAAGAAAACTAGTTTTTCTCTTCTCCTGATATGGGAATAATGAGATTATGTCATGATGTGCTTTTAGAAATGATTTTAACATATATTTATATTCAGTACATTCATTCATTTTTAAAGCCACAAAATTCTTTTTCGAGTTTTCTAAAATTAATTCTCTAAGTCAAACAATGACACAGGTCAATTTTAAAATTAATGCCAATTTTAGTCACTTTCACAATACTGTCTATCATAAATATTTTTATAAATATTAAACAACATATATATAATTTTAAATTATTCAAGATATAACCAGAACAGTTTCATTCACATAAACATCTTCACTCAAACAAGAGTAGTAATTACAATGCCACTCCACATCTGCAAATTTTATTAGTTTATATACAGTCAAACTTTATGGTAGTAGTTTTGGGTGATCCAAAAAAAACAGGCCTGGTGCCAAAAATGGCGATAAAATAGTGGGTTCTGACAATCTAACTCTATAGAAGTTGAAATGCTTACTCCCCATAAAATGACATTGGCAACACCAAATTTTGCAAAACATTTCACCCAGGCCCAGTTTTTTTGGATTTATAGTTTTTATTTATTTATAGTACAGAAACACCATAGGACCATTTTAAATCCATCACTTTTTAAAGATATAAGTACAGAACATGAAGTCAAACTGGGATTGTTTGAACAATTTAGTAAACATCAAATAACTAATAGTAATCAAGGTGCTTACTACAACGAGCTAACTCAGACAGCTTTACATTGAAGTTAAATCGTTACAAGCATTTAAATTACCTCAGCCATGTTATAAGGTTAACATGAGCAAATTTACAAAGATAAAAAATCTCAAATTTTTCAAGATTATCAACTTTTTTATCGTAGGTAATAATAAGTAATGTTTCTAGAGCCATATAAGGGACAGAGAGAAAACATCCCCTAAAGTTCACTAGTGGCCCCCACCAGAATTCCATATTGGCCCATGATGGTAGAGTGGCAGATATAAAACTTTCAATGTAGAAAAAATGTACAGGAACACATCTTTTAAGTACAAACCCCATTAAGTACTTGATATCACTAGAGTAACAGTAATTGCTTTGAAAATAAAGAGGTTTTACTGGTACGTTGTTAAAAATTTAAAAAAGCACACCTTTGTAAACTCAATAACTAAAAAAATCTCATTTTTCAAAGTAATGACGCCAATTGCTTATTTAGGACACACTTTGCTACCTGAAACTAAATTCTTTTTTAATTCTTTCTCCATTTTTCTCAGGAGCAAAAAAAAAACGTTAAAAAAAGTCCATTTTTTGTAGGAATAGCATATTTTTAAAACCTGATTTTCAAAAATTAAATACAAAGCTCTTTTTGTATATCCCATGCATATCAACCAACAAACCCAGGATAACACTGCTGAATTAAATTTTATTCAGACAGGTTAAAAGTGAAAAAAAGAAGCATGAAGATTATGATGAAGTACTACCTAATGAAAATGATAGATCATTGATAGAAGCAATCAAATTTAACAAGGGTTAGAGACATTTAGACCATGCTCTTCTTGAACTCAATGCATTTATCTTTCAAAACTTGCTCATATGTTGGAGGGGGAGATCCTTGTTCGCCTCTCTCTGTTAGGCTGTTTTTTGCTGTAGTTGATGTAGAAGGAGGATTAGAGTCCAGAGCCAAAGCTAGGATTCTACGCAATGCCTCAGTGTTTTGAACTTGATTTCCAGATGGATCCATTGCCTTTTCGCAGAGCTTACAAAAGATCAAGAGAAGAAACACCAGTCCAATAGACAAAATGCTCACCACAATCCAATGCAAGTAATGATCTTTGGAACCATCCTTGACATAATTGTCTCCAAATGACAGAAAGAGGGCATAGGTTTTATGAGAAGGACTGGTGAGTAAATGCTGGCAATATGAGCTACAAGTGCAGTTATGGCTTTGATGATAACACACACATAATTTCTCTATGGCCACAAAGCTTTTGCAAGCAGGTTTCAGGCAATAAGGGGCTTTCAAACCTTGAGATCCAACTTTGATGCAGGTGTAGGTACCCATTTCTAATACTTCATTGGTGATGTTAAACTCAGTGAGGTCTTTTAAAAACATGCAAGAATTTTTCCCACAAGAGTCACCTATACCTTGTTCTGAAGACATTCCATATCCACCATTGGACAAGCAGCTGTCATCACTAAAGCAAATAATATAGTTGTTAGTATTAATCACTTCTGCTTGCGGTGGTATTGGTTTGAACTTTGGCTTGCAGAAGAAACTTCCTTGGCAGTACTGGAGGGATTTTATAGCTGGTACAAAGTTATTAGAAACATTGTACTGCTCATCGTTTTCAAACAGTACGGTTTTATTGTTTGGCTCCAACATACACTCGCAGCTGTATTTGCGATCCGTAGCATCGCAAGGTAAACATAAACAATGACTAGAAACAGAGAGTAAAATAAATAAATAAAATAAAAACGGTGGGCGATTACTCATACTGTATGCTGCTTTAAAAAGCAACAAGTGAAAATTTTCTAGCCATCGTTCTAATATGGCTGATCAGTTCCATTTTTACCTACTTTAGAAACCGAATAGAGATACGAGAAATCCCATATCTCTCACGATGGAAATCCTTGTGGTAGTAAATCCGTCATACTAAAAATAGCAGACAAGACCTGTCTTGAGCAGATGGTTGAAAAAAAAGAAAACAGAACTATCTTTCTGCTTCCAACTTTGATTTCATAGTTTCAAAATTAACTAATTATTTTAGTTTTAATTTTAAAACTCTAAATAATTACTTTATTGAGTTAAAACTTGGAAAATTCCTAAAAAAAGAGTGTCAAGAAACGAATTAATGTTGATATTAATAACTATCGTTTATTATCTGCAATTTAATGCCTCCAAGTGCCCAAGCCAAAGCCCAAGCTGTGCAACCCAAAATTTATGTTTACTGTTGTTAAATAAATATTGAGCTTTGTTGGTTTTTAAGTTTATATTGTATTGGGTATCTAATAAATTTCGTACTCTTAAATATATAATAAATCAATTTATTTCAATAATATTGTATAACTTTCTTTGGGTTATTCGCCGTGATCAAAGTGATGCGTATGAGCTCTTAGCTTAATCCATGTCCAATATAGTTCGTTATGTCTCCTAAGAATGTCTATACAACATACTGTTGGAGCCATTTCTTAGTATTGGATGTTTTCATCTTTATATTATTGTGGGCAAACTCATTTGCTGAGCCTGAAATCAATCCCAATGTTAGTTATAACCAACTTGGTGGTAATGAAGAGGATCGTAGCATTCTTCGTCTGTTCAAGCGAAGTTCTGGAAAAAGATGCTTAAATACGACAGACTGTACAGAAATTCAAGGGAGTTATTGCTTGCAAAATACATGCGTTTGCCCTCAAGGTTATTTACCCATCAAAAAGGGTGTAATTGGTTGCTTCCAAGTTGGAAAACGCCTTGGAAACAACTGCAATACATCTGCTCAATGTGGTGAAGAGCTTACATGCAAAAACCATGTATGCCTCTGTCCAGATGGACAGCTGTTTCAAATTCAAGGTACTAACTTTTGTCTCTTCTGGCACAAACCAACTCGTTTGGTTGACCGATGCCGCATCAACGATGATTGTACTCGTCATGACCCAAACACCATATGTAAGAAACGCTGGTGCCAGTGCAATGGTGGACATCAGCTGTTTGAGACAATGTTTTTTGGTCGTAAGCATAAATGTTTCAAGACTTACCGATTTCAGTGTGTAGGTGACTCACATTGCTCACAACTTGCCGAATCCCCAGACACTCATTGTTTGTGTCTTTATGGGTTTTGCCACTGCATTAATAACTTGACCTTCTCTTCTTTAGATATTCCGGACTGGCCAGACAAACCCAATTGGTATCAGAGGTGGAAGAAAGACCTTATTCTAGCAACTCGATTGCTTTTCATTACGGTCATACTCTTTTTCGTTCCTTGCTTTATTTATGTGACCCTGGGAATGCGGGAACGCAGTCGTCAGCTCTTCTCACAGTTTGTGCAGCCTACGAGGAGCCCAGTGATACACTACTCCTCTCAGCGAAGAACTAGCCAGTCACGCCACCTCCAGTCTTACCGAGGTGTACCAAATAATGCCAGAGGTGGCCCAGACTCTCACAATGTTGAAATCTCCTTAAATATGAATAGAGTAAATTCGAGGCTGGTTGATCCTAGACCTAGAATGGCTTCACAGCCTCGTAACTGTGATGCACTGAGAGATATCTCCTGTTCCCGGGATGCAGGAAATAGTAACAAAGAAGAAGATCCCCCTCCATCTTATGAAGAAATTATGCATAAAGAGTCTATACCAGAGGAACCTCCCCCTCCTTATAGAGCGTTATAGCTCCTTCTTAATTAAGTTGGTGGTTTGTATGTGAATATATAGATCTTTTGTTTGTATCACATCTTATGGGTCTGAATTTAGCTCGATGGTTCTATGTCGTGTTCAGTGGTGTTGCCCGAAAAAAATTCTGAGGGAAATTATTTGAATTTTGATAGGGTTAGGGGATACTTTTGGTCATGTTACATGGTCAAAAGAGAAAAATTTCCGACTTTCTGGAGACTATCCTGAAATCTCTCCTTATTGTATTCATTTATGAAATATATTACTGTAAAGAAAAGGTGGTACTTACGTATTATCCCGTCAACCGTGACGCTTAATCCGAAAACGTTATCAAATCCCATTGACTTTACTATTATTGTGCCGCTGAATTAGCCGGCTGCTAAATGGTCGACGGGATAATACGTAAGTACCAAAAAGGTAATTTGGAGGAGATTTAATGTAGGTCCTCCATGGCTAAAAGAGCCATAGTTGCCAAGAACTCTGGAAACCGGCCGAATGGCTGCTGAGAGCAGTAGCCTTGGGGGACCTACATCAAATCTCTTGCGGCTATTTTTATGAGTTCCTATTTTCGGGTTTGTTTAGTATTTTCCTTATGGTACCTATTACTTACACTATCATCTATTTAACGATGAATAACTTAATATTATTAATTTGTTTCCCCTTCATATGTAATGCATTATAACAGCTAATTTCTGAATAAACGCCCTGTTAGTTATGGCATTCATTATTAGTAATAATGCTAATCTCTGAACCTGGAAATATCATGAAGTCCATTATTTTAGCAATTGAGATTCACCATTGCAGTGTGAGAGTACAATTTTACTGCAAACTGTGATCCAACTGCTGATTACCTTTATTTTTGTGAAATTTAATCTATTTCTTAAATTGGGTATAGGTACTAAATTTTTTTACTTTAAAAAACTAATTTCAGCAACAATTAATCATCATTACGAAATATTCATTAGTTCCCAATGATAATTCATCATTTCTTTCACTACTGTTCTAATATGTATTCTAATTTGTAAGAATTTATCTAGTTTGTAACTGAATGCTATATTTACAAAATTAAATGTTTACTTGAATTATCTTGGATATTAATAGTTAGAATGATATGAAGAGGAAGAAAACTGTTCTTTGTTTGATTCCAGCTTTTAAAATTATTTTTTAATTACCTCACTCATTCACTTTTAAATTATTCTCATTTTCTTTTCAATCAAACTTATTTTCCATTTTTCCAAAACTGTGTTTATTATTGCCCTATGTTTATTTGGCATTATTAATAACGCATGAGGAAAAGTGATAAAAATATAAAATGTTTCATCACTTTGCCTGAAATGAGCTAAAACTATTAATAAGATGCCTGCATTCATCACACATTGCACATAAAGTTGTACATAATTGCCATTTAAAAGACAACTGTGTTGTGTATTAATGGTAGGGGAGAGTGGGGATGAATGGGTCAATTAAAAAAAATGTAAGAAATTTTTAATATAATAATGTTGTATTTAATATTGTGCATACTATAGTATAACTTTTTAAAGAAACAATGCACTTCTATTTCCTGTAGAAGAAATTAAAAAGTCATTCATAGGGGAAAAACAGCCTGCTTTATTAAACATCATGTCGAGTAAAATTAACATCAACTGATGCAGTTCCTTTTGTTCTTTCAGTTTCTTATACTTGAGGCTTTGTATTATTTCTATTAGTGCTACTTGCTCTTAATGATTTTATACTTTTAGGAGTGCAAGTAGATAATTATTGATGTCTGGACAAAAACCTCTTTCATACGGATGCATTTTCTTTCCATCCTGAAGGAACTTTTCTTTCAGATTGAGATTGAACATAAAAGCCAACCTGGTTTGAATAATGGTTTAATCATAACACATTTGATATAAAAGTTGTAAGTATTTGCAAATTAAGTAGCATTTGGATATATCTGCACTTAAGTTTCAAACATAAAACAAGTTTGTGCACCCCATTTTAGTTACCTAATTTAGAAATTAATTAAAATATGAGGGTTTCGGAAACCAGAAAATGAAGGGATCATGGAACTATCCCATTCATCTCCACAACTCTTATTCCATTCATCCTTACCCACTTATTTTTTAAAGAACTAAAAGTCGGCTTAAAAAATAACCATGAATTTTCTCCATTTAAATTTTAAACTATTCTAATAATAGTATATTTTAACACACAGTAAACTTTCTAGCTTTAGTTAAATTATTTTCAATACACTTTTGTAATAGTGAAACAAGAAGTTACTTTTGGTATGGAAAGAACATTTAGTAGTCCAATTTATACAAGCATAAAAGCTTATGTTAATGAACACTATTTGTTATATGTTCTAGGTACTACTATCTTCTGGGTGAAGTATCAAACATTTAAAGTGAAGTTATGATTTAAAAAATTCAGTTAGTTCCATTCATCCCCACTCTCCCCTACTTCATAAGGTGAAAGAAAGTCTGGGTATTTTATTTTTTTTTATCTGTCATCTTTTCAAAATGATCTCTTTGACCATTCATCTTAGCTCTCTTCCTAATGTACTCAAATCATGTTTATTGTGTCTATTAAATTCTATCTTTGGAAACATAAAAATCTTAACTTTCTGCTTGTTGTTTCCTTATAAGCAGTTAACTATTTCTTGTTTCCAGTGGCAGAGTATCTATGAAAGCATCTTTTCCACCCTATGTAAACTAGCCATATCAAGCTTTGGTGGTAGTAGTACTAATTTTTCTTGCAACTTTATTCTAGATTTTATAATTTTAAACTATTTGTTTTGCACTAACTGTGATTTTGATTGATCTCAATTTCTTAAAACTTTTCAGTGTTTTCCAAAATAATTATTGAAAGTATATATGTGACGGGCCATGTGATAAATCTGGGCTATATATTAATGTTTTCTAGCTGCCATTTCAGACAAAGTGATTAAAACACCTGACAATGGGCTATGTGATAAACAGATAAATGTAAGGTAAAATCTGAAAACGAAAGAAACTGAGGATGTAAATTTGATGACAAAGGAATTATGTGAATAAAAATTCTCTATAAAGTTCATAATTAATACATTCAAGGGTGTCTCAAAATTGACTGATCAATTTTAAAATTTAATAAAAAATAAACTAAAATGTGTACAGTTGGAATGCAAAATATTTGGGAGACCTATTTTTTTACACAAAATTTTAAGCATTCTAGTTCAGATATTCTCACATTATCTGCTTCTTATCCGCGTTCACACATTATCCGCATCATTTCTTGCATTATTAATTAATGCCTGGTTTATCACTTTGCCCATAACATTTACTGTGTTTCTTCAGCACGTTTCCCCATGTTTCCAATTCATATTTGACCACGTCTTGTTACATACATTTTATAGATGCTTTTAAACAAATATATACCCTTAAAATAGCTTTATTTTAATTTCCTTTAAATCTGGTTATGGAGTTAATTCAGTGAAATCTTAAATCTACTGGTCATTACTGATTTAGCTGAGAAATAGAATGGTATTCTATTCAGTTATATTCAAGTATGACTGTCATTCATTCTGCTCATTGCATTTCATTTAATTACTTTTGTAATGCCTCTTATCCACTATTATGTCCCTACACTTTCTGGTAAACATAAAAAAGGAATACATATATATTTATTTTTGAAAAGATACTTAACTTAGATTAACTTCATCACCTAACAAATAGGTGTGGGTGTATGTCATAAAGGTGTTCTTATCATTTCAAGAATAGAAATTGATGATAGGAAGAGAAAGATGAACTGTAAAAGTAAACATTGTCTACTTCCTCTGTGGAAGTCAACATTCTTGGCATTGTGCTGACTAATCAGGCACTTCAAGACAGTACAAATTAGGTTGTTTAAAAAAAAAAAAACGAAAATTGGCCAATTAGGGCAGGAGATTCGTTGGAGTTTCCGATGATAGAATGACTACTAATTATATTAATTAACTACCTAAAGTTTATATGAAACATCTAATGTATATTCATGTACAGAAAATTTATTAATCACTTTACATAATTGATGAGAAAAGTTTGAGTAAAAACGATTTTTGAAATGGAAATAATTTTGGTCAAATAAGTTGAAAGTATTTCAAATTAAAAAATGAGGCTAAAGTAAATATTTTTTTAAAAATACTGTAAAAAGATATTTTATAAATATTAAGTTAAAATACATTTCTTTAGCTTACTATCTATTTGTATTTTGTGTTATCCTTTTAATTTTACAATCTTTAATTTGATATTATTCTTTAGTAAGGATTTTTGATTTTTTAAACCTTTGTTAAGCTCTGACTTTATAGTTTCCAGGCTTTCTGATGGACAAAATCAGCTGATAGGTAGAATTAGATTTCAACGAATTTAAAACAGAGGCAAGCCTGTATATATTTATCTTGTTAAGTCATGGTTGAGCACAGGCCCGTGCTGGGTACGTTCAGAGGGCGGTGGACAAAGGGTGAAAGGGCGCCGCCAAAATAATAATTAGTAAACCTAAAATCTTACTTTCCTGTTAAAATTGGCAAACGTTTCACAAATTCCTTTTCTCAATGCAAAAAAATTAAAGCAATACTGCTATTTGAGATACATAATATTCTGAGGTGCACGTAATATAAAAATTTTGTATAATAATATGAGGTAAATTAAGAAGGGGGGTCTGGGGGCTCTCCCCCAGAAAAATTTTAGAAATTTTAATGTTAAAAGTAGTCATTTTGAGATATTTTGGGTTACAAATGAAGAGGGCCACTCCTGATAAGCCACCAAATTTCTATGAAAAAACCCCCTACAGTTAATAAATATACATCAAAATTTTGGGAGGGGGTTTGGGGGTCCTCCCCAAGAATTTTTTTTTTTAAAATTTGACTCTTAAAAGAAATTTTTAACTCATTTAATTAAATATACATACATCAGTTTTGGATAGGGGCTTGGGGGTTCACCCAAGAAATATTTCAAAATTTGAACCATTAAAGTAAATTTTTAGCTCTTTCAGTTCCAGATGATAAGTTTTCAGTTAATTCAGAAACTTTTCAAAATTTCAAAAAGGACTCTTAAGTTCAAAATTTATATTTTTAAATAAACGTTTAAACCATTAAACAAAGGCTAATTTTGATGTTGAAGTGAAAATCCCAGGCTCTTCCTTGCCCGTATGTATGGGTGTCCATGACTCTGTTATCAGTAGTAATAGTAATAATATAAAAATTATACGCAATTCAATATATACATAATTCAGTAGTAGATCTCTGGTAGTAGATTTCTGGTACGTGCATGAAGAAGGGCGTCTAAAAAACACCGCCCCGCCCTCGAAAATTCGAAGTATTAAACAAGGAGCAAGAGCGGCATGAAAAATCAATGCAGTAAAATTGAAGCGGAGCTTTTAAAATTGCGCGCCAACTTGCATAAAAAAGGGCGCCCTGAAAACACCGCCTAATTTTCCACTATCAAGGCTTAAGGATCCCCTAGTGAAAAAAAAACACTACCTTGACTTAACACTTTCAAAGGTATTGCTGTTTTAATTAAGGGCGCCCATTAGACGGTTTGAATGAGAGCGCTGTAACAAAAATGCCATGCCCTAGCAATTTCAACGTGTTTAACTAAGGGCTTCGGTGCCTTGAAAATTAACCACCTTGCCTTGTTAATGTATGATGAATCTTTAAGTAAAGGCGCCCTAAAAATTCATAACGAAATTTGATGTTAAAGTAAAATGGGGGTGGGAGGGCGTTAAAAAACTTCTTGATGCCCTCATGCTTCAGACCTGATGAAGTAAAACTGAATTGTAAAATTACTAAGTTATAGTTTCATAAAAGTAAGAAGCCCAGAGAAAATATTGAGATGCACGAGTATTAACAAAAAATGTAAAAAATTGTCTCTTCAAAAGGGCGCCTGAGCAAAGGGCGCAGGGGGACACGTCCCCCTGTCCCCCCTGGCCAGCACGGGCCTGGTTGAGCAAAAAATGACCAGGTAAATTTTAATAATTTGTTCTACAAAAGATCTATACTTTTTCCAAATTTGTTTTAGTAGTAAAAAAAATAGGTTGATGATACTTAAAAGTTTTAATTTAGTGTTGAACACATTTTCAAAGTTATTTGTAGGGCCATTGTTTATAGTGGAAATATATTTAAAGGTTTTTTTTTTTTGTATGGAATCCAAATTTAAAGTGTTACAGAAATATAATAAATTAAAACATTAGAAATCATTATTCTGAAGACTTTCAATAAACCAGGAGTGGCCAACCTTTTTTTAATTAAAAGTGCCACTATTTTGTGAAAAATACTTATGTGTGCCACTTCTAAATTTCTGAATATACTGAAAATTCTCCACTTTGTTGTCTCCAGTTTCTGTTGTTAAAATAGTTTTTCTGCCAGTGTACTACTTGCTTAAAATATGGGTTTTAAATTTGTCTTAATCTTGTTAATTAATCTTAATTGTTAATCTTGAACAATATTTGTATTTTATTACTTTCATGATCATATTAATAGAAATCACCTGTTCACAAACATACCTGTTTATCTAAACCTACAACAATATTTGACTACTAAATTATGTAAATTTAAAAATTGCTTGTAGATAGTAGAGTTCATTATCATTGTGTTCCCATGCCACGCCCCACTGTGGCACGGATACCAGGGGTTGGGCATCCAAGGATAAACCAAGTTGCAGTATGAAAATTAGATGTTTGTGGTATTTCATCTTGAAAGATCTTTTAACATTTTACTTTTAATATAAATGCTCAAACAGTATTTAGGAGGAATAAAAGTTTTTAATGCTGATTTATATGTGAACTTTATTTATGATCACAAGCTAATTATCTAGATTTTTTTATTTATCATCTTGAACTTGATCTGTTTTTCAAATGAGATAATGACTTTATTAAACAAAGAATATTAGTGCATTTTTACTTATTTGTTATCTTTCAATAATACAGGGTGTTTCAGATAAATGTTTCAGAAATTCTGAGGGGTAGAGCACACCTGGAAGACTCAGAATCACATAGGAATAGGTCAGAAGTACTCCCCTGACAACCTAGGGGTTTTATAAACAGGCATTTGAGATTGTATAATTCCCAATAGAAATTGACACATAACCTTTTAAGATAGCAAAATTGTTCAATTTCGGCATTTATTACATAAAAATCAATTTAAGAGCTGAAATTTCAGTACATGCTTACCCAGACCTATTGGTTTTATGTGATAAATGCCGGAATCGAATAATTTTGGTGGTTTTAATACAATTTTAAAGAATTATACCACCTCCCATACCCTTTTATAAAAATGCCGTTAGGGATGCACTTCCGACCCCCCCCCCATTCCTATGTGATTCTGAATCATCGAGGGGTGCTCTACCCCTCTTAGAAGTTCTTAAACATTTATCTGAAACACCCTGTATTACTGAGGTTTTACATGAAAGACTAAACTAATAATTTAAAACTATCTTATTGTGTATGTTTCTCTATTTAGAACAAAAATTTAAAGCAAAATATTCAGTCTAGTCTTTTACTTTTATTATTATTTTATTTATTTACTGCCTTATTGTTCCATTCAAGAATATGTGGAGTTGCTAAACTGCACCTCTTATTGTCTCATTTTTATGCATTCTTGTTGTTTTCTCCCTTCCAAGAAAAAGGTATGGATTTTTTTTAGTTATGTTAGAAACAATAATTTCTTTTCCCCACTTCTTTCTTAGGGAAGTGCAGCTCAGGTTTTTCTAACAATCAAATTCTTTTAAAAGGTTTGTTTCTAAACTACTTGCTGGACTGTATTAGTAAAAATATCACCAGTTTATTTTATTCCCTTATTCTTATGTAAGCTGCCTGTGATTTTAAAAAATATTTTCATATTTTTATTTGATGCTGCCTAAAAGTTTTATCTTTGATACTAGATTATATCTGTATAATTAAAGTTAAGCTTTATAGAAAATACTAATTCTTTAAATTTGCTGTGTGATATGTATCAATCAAGTATTCAATGCTTGTGAGACTTTGTGTTTGTACTATTAGTTATTATCTTAGTATTATTTATTTTGTGTTTGTTTATTAAAATTATCAAAGGTTTAAAGTACCTTTTTCTGTCGTGATATGTTATAGGAAAACATATCTTGATGATTGTGTATACTTGATGTATCTCCTAAGTACTATAAAGGGGAGAAAATATTTATTATGTGGAAGATTTTTTAAATACTCTTCTTTCTTCAAAGATTGCAGTGACTTAGCTTTATATTTGTGATTAGTGTTAGATATTTTTTAAGTTTTTCTACAATTGTCATATTATGGAATCATACTGTGCAAAACCAAGTTAACCATGGTGGTTTACAAATATCACCCTGATTTTAATATTTCTTTCCTTTTTGGTATCAGGGAATTTAGTGAAAATAGTTTCATTATGTCCATTTTACTTGTTCCTGTTGTAATATAACATTAAGAGGTTCACATCTGTTTCAAAAATCAAAAGTTTATAATGTTATTAAAAGTAAAAATTTGTAATGTTAAAACATTAATTAAATTTGCTTGCTTTTGATGTTATTGATCACAAAAAAAAAATTTCCTCCCTTACCGTGAGGATATTCTTACATGTAGGCTAAGATTTCAGCAATGCCATCTCTATTTCCAATTCTTATTGAAAAATATCTATTGCTAACATGCTACTGGGAAGAATAGATTTCTGCATTGAAATTTAATAGTTATTCAAAGAATTTAGATTGTTTTATGCTACTGAATCCACTTTTTACATAGTGTGTAAACTATTTGACAGTATGCGTGTTTATTGAATTTTTTGAAGACTTTCAAAAGCTGTTATTTTCTCATATTCAGGTGTGTTAAATTGCTAAGAAATGCCTTAATTTATTTGTAATGGCCAACCTTCAGACATTAGTATTCAAAATTGCTAATATTATATTAGGAGAAAACTAATGTCTCAATGCCTAATTTCAATAAATATATCTTAGTTATTAATAATAACAATTTGATATGGGATTTTTCTTCTTGTGTGTTCTGCATAAATTGTGCCTATTCCCTCCATACTGTTTTATGGAATAAAAATAAATTTTGTGATGGTTTTGGAAAGTTAGAAGACAGGCTTCATTATTATTATAAGACAGGATTAGTTTATTGGTTGAAAAATCCCTTAAATTAGATCCTTATTTTTAAAACCATTATTATATTCTAATACTCTAGTGATAATACCTTGATAAAATAATGATACCTCTTTGGAGAACATATTTTAAATGCAATGTCTTCCCTTAATAAGATAAGGGTTGTTGGTCACTTCATAATCAAAACATGATTTTACCTCCAAAAATTAATTAAAATCAGCACATGTTATTCTTGATATGATTATAAAGTCCTTAAAAATATTCCATTAAATACCACTATTCCTTTTTGTCATTACTTGGTTCCTTTGTACTGTGAACTCTGTCATAAAGAATTTTAAATTTAAATGTTCTGCTTTCAAAGAATTTTCGTCTTCTATATACTTAAATAATTTAAATGGTTACTAATTTTATATGTATTATATACATATGCTGTAAATTCTATTGTACTTTCTGGGATTGTAATTCATAGTCCTTGATGCTTGTAGCTCTATAGTTCTCATAAATATGTTCTACTTGATATCGTGTTTGTCTTATCTACAACTAAACCTTGTGCTTGCTTCATTCATTATATTTAAATTTAAATTAACTTAAATCCTTTCTTTTTACAATGAAATTAGTAATTTTCTAGAAACTAAAGAATTTATCATAAAACTTTTTAAGTGTTAAAGATTATGAAGGCACCATTTGCCTCATGTAAATAAGAAATATCTTTAGAAGCAACCAAATTAACTTTTGAATTAAACTTTTGAACAAATATAAGCATGCTTAGAGTCCTACAGATGTCATTTCTATGACATATTGATCTGCCATTGAGATCTAGGTGATCAGGTTTCATGAAAGTGTAACTCATGTATGCAACATAGTTTTGTTGACAAAAGGAATTGGATGGTGATCTTTAGCGTCAAGAATCATTGGAAAGAACCTTTTCATTTATTTAAAATGATAAATGTCTTTCATGCAGGTGCGGATCCACCGTGGCTCCAAGGGGGGCACTTTTCCAGACCATTACCTTTACCTTTTGAGAAAAATGGCAAAATGTTATGGATTTTCTAAAAAGTATCACTCAAGATCTATTGGTACCGCTGGGGGGTATGGTTCCCCTCAGAAAAATTTGACCTGTAAAAGTGGGGTTTTTTGAGAACTTTCTCTTGGGTCCCAGGGAGGAGGCACTGTCCAGAGTGCCCCTCTTGGATCACCACATCTGGTTTCATGTTGCTCCTATCGACGAGCCGTCACTGCTGAGTTGAAACTTTTTATATCTTATTGTAGCCATATGGATATGACCTCAAAATCCAACCCAACTGCAAGCTGATTTTGATTTTTTTTTTACCCTACCCCTATACAGGTTTTATTATTTTGTATGTGGTCCGCTACTGATGTGGTAAGGCATTTAGTAGCTCTTGGATATGAAAAGGTTGAGAATCACTGTCCCGAAAAGAATCAATGACCAGATCACCCTGAATATATTATTTTCTCTGCATTTATCAAACTATAGCCATCTGCTCTTTCGCGTAGGGTAGACCACTTGATGTTAAAGTTAAACGGTTTGATTATGCTAAAATGTGGTAATTTCCCAAGAAAATATGTAATAATCTATTTTCCTGTGTTGTATAGTCTGTATTTCTTCGCTAGGCGGTTGGGGACGGCATAGAGCATTCGCACATGACATCACTTGGAGGACAAAAACAACGTTGCTAAGGCTGTTGTTAGGGGCGGGAACTAGAAGCATTCGCACATGTCACTGGATGACAAAAACAACGTTGCTAAGGCCGGTAGGCCGAGTCATGTGATTGAAAATGCTCTTTTGAAGCATTCGGACATGACATCACTGGAGGATAAAAACAACGTTGCTAAGGCCGTTATTAGGTAAAGTCATGTGATTGAAAATGCTCTATAGAGCATTCGTACATGACATCACTTGGAGGACAAAAACAACGTTGCTAAGGCCGTTGTTAGGGGCGGGATATAGAAGCATTTGCACATGACATCACTGGAGGATAAAAACAACGTTGCTAAGGCCGTTGTTAGGTAAAGTCATGTGATTGAAAATGCTCTATAGAGCATTTTCAATCACATGACTCTGACCTAACAACGGCTTTAGCAACGTTGTTTATTCGCCAAGTGACGTCATGTACGAATGCTTCTATTTCCCGCCCCTAACAACAGCCTTAGCAACGTTGTTTATTCGCCAAGTGACGTCATGTGCGAGAACTCTATAATCCGGAGTTTACTACTTTTTAATTAGTTGGTCTTCGGCTAGATGGCGACACAAAATCGGTTGGTTGATAAAATGCAATATCGCTGGTTAATTTCAATCCCTCTCACCAAAAGTGGCTGGTCATACACACCACTTCATCAAAATTTTTCTCTCATTTCTGCTGATTTAATTATAAAAATAATATGAACGTTTTCTTCTTAAATTATTTATTTTAGTCATCAACCAAATATTTTTAGTAATCTTTATTTAGTAGTTTAGGTTTGGCAACATCATTTTTGTAGCAGACGACTCTTCAAGTTACATAACAAGTTTTTGATTTGAATAGCAATTACAATTAGCGTATTTATTTTTGCTTGCTGCTACATCCGCTTTTCACGCTTCACAAAACATCTGCATTCCCACCTTATTCCTAGTTTCATTTATCGACACTTTCCTGAATACTAAAGGCAAGCCCTTAACAATATTTACTGCGCCATCAGCGTTTATCTTTTTATGATTTTTTTTACTGTATCATATCGAGAAATAACTTGAGTTTGCGTGTTTATTTCAGAAAAGAAATGTCATTTTGTTCTTGGGTTGCAGATGAAAAGTTTAGAGATACTTTTAAACCGGGTAAGATTTTCTGTTGAGTATTGTAGATCGAAGTTTTCGTATAAAACAGATCATGCACATCCTGAATGTTTTTTCTTCTTTATAGTTTCGTAAAAAAAATTAAAACATCCCTTTAAGTAATTACTATTCAAAAATAGCGTACAGTATCCCTCTTTTACTTGTTTTGGCGGCATGCAAATATTTCCCATGAAAAGTTTAAGTACTAAATGTTACTCTCTCTCTCTGTATAACATAAAATCATCCAATTTTTTTAGACAACTTACATGTTCTCACAAATTCCACTATGGAGCTAATATTATAAATCAAGTTAGAAAGCTCATGGTGATGTAATATGTATTTGCAAAACTTGATTAATAAACTTTTTGGTACTTCTGTATTATCTTGTCAACCATGCTGAAAACGAAAATGTATCATCAAAGCTCAGTGGTGTTGAAACTGATGGTCAATGGGATAACACGCAGGAACCAACTTTTCAGTATTTTGTATCAGTCTCTTACTTATTGATTGAACATTTATTTAGGTATTTATGTTTGTTCAAGATGTGAAAATGAGCTCTTTTCAAGTAGAACTAAGTTTGAACATTTTTCTCCGTGGCCTTCCTTTACTGAAACTGTCCATGATAACAGTGTCGTGAAGCGAGAAGAATCATTCAGACCTTCATTAACTTACAAAGTAAGCTTTAGTTTAAGAGAAAATTATTGTTTAATGGTTAATCTTTTTCAAACTTTTAATTGATTTACAAGTAAAATTTTGTAAAAGCACCAATTATCTGTAAACCTGATGCTGAAAAATTATGAAACTTAAAGATATTAAGAACAAACAGGTAAAAGGATAGTCCAATCATTTATTTTTGAAACCAGTCATCCACCAAATGTATTTTAAGGAAAGTGTTTAACTGCATTTTTTGAAGGTGTTTAGTAATTTTTTTAAGAGTACATTTTATTTGGATACTAAAAACATTTTTATGTGTATAGTTACCTAATAAAAACATTGATTTCTGGCATGTCTTTTTAGAGTTAATCAGATTACATCAGTTACCATCAGATAAAAATGTTTCACATAAATAATTTTATATAAACCATTTCAATTGTCATCAAAACAACGCTTATTTATGGTTGACTTGAATGATTTCCTTTTTAAGGTTTCTTGTGGTAAATGCGGTCATGGATTAGGTCATGAGTTTGTTGGAGATGGACCTGGTGGAAAATCTAGATTTTGAATATTCTCGGAGTCCTTAACATTTCTTCCAACCAAAGGTATATCTTTTTACACTCATAAGTAGACCACAGTGGTCAGAGCTAACAATTACAGTTTATATCCCCCACATATACAGGATGATTCAAAACTCATGGTAAAATATGCTTTATGATGTAGATTACCTAATGTGACCAGATATCCCGCTTTTTGCCTCGCTGTCCCGCTGATCGAATGTCCCACTTTTCCGACTAAATTTCATCAAAGGAGGGAAAATATAAGGAAAAACGTGGATTTTTTCGAGGGGTAATCTTTTAAAAGTTCTTAATTGGTAGGCCGAATTATTACTCATTTATAAGTTGGTATTTAAAAATTTAAAACAATGGATTTAATTTAATTATCACAGAAGGGTGTGCGTGTGCGTTCAGGGTGCTCATAAAATTCAACCCCTTCTCCAAGTTTTGTACAGTTTTTCCCCCTTCAAAAATTCTGTTGCGTAGGAAAATGTCAGTCGATCCTAATTGTCTGAAAATGAGTTGAAACACTTTTAAAGAGTCAAATTTACGAAATTTTTTGGGGAGGGGTTGTTAGGGTAAATTTTATCACATGTCTTACGTTTATCATCATTGTGGATCTTAGGCTCTGATTTTTTCCCATCAGAATAATTTTTGATGTTAGATGCTGTTGAGACAAAACAGTTTGTTTCTGAATTTTTAGACAAAAGTTGGGGTGTGGGGACAATGGGGGTTTAAAATTCTTGCTGCTTACTTCTGGACACTTTAATGGAACATTTCTGATGCTATACACAGAAGAAAGTTAAACCTTTACGTGTTTCAAGTTAGTCAAATACTATCAGGTCTATTTGTGAAATGCAACATTTGGCTCAAAATTAAAATATGTGTCACAAAAAAACTGTGGTTGATGGAGAAAAACAACTTGCATTTTTGAATTCAGCCTAAAAAGTTCTATTAGAAACAACCTATTTTGCTCTTGTGCCAGAAAAAAGTTCAATTTTGTTGACTACTGTTAAAAGTAAATCAAATGAAGAAATAAAAAGTTATTTGGATTGAAAATCTCAAATCAGCTATGGATGGTGTCAGGATACTGGACTGTTTCTAAAAATCTTTATGCAATTGTCCATTTCTCACTGTTCTTGGCAACTCATTCTTTTATAGGAATTCTCATCAGTTTTAACCAGTAGTTTAGCACATGTTGCTTCTTAAGTAGTAAGTCACAACCACTGTAAAATAAGAAATTGAAACAAGTTTATGGTTTAATGTATTGCTCCTAAATAGCAAAGATCTTTTCTAAAGTTGGAAAATGTATAAAAAGTAATGTTTGATAACTAGGTGATGATCAATTGTAATTATTTTAAGCTTGCTACAATGGTCAATTCCCACATTTTTTGGAAATAAAAAAAAATTAACTTTTCCTGTAAACAAAATGGTTCAAAATTCAAAAATCAACACTAAAAGTTTCAAAATAAAATTAGTTCAATTATTTAAAATAAAAATCGACAATGCTTTGCACTTGTTTCGGATTGAATAAAGTCAGATCTGTTTTGGCCCTACTTTAAAGCAAAAGTCAGCAATAGCTTTGAATCCTAAACAATTGTTTAAAACCAATGTTTCGTATTGAACATGGGTGCCACTCTTCCGTCCCCAGAACAGAATTATGTCTTTATAAAATTTCAGTGAACGGAATTTCGTCCCAGGTAATTCCAATACGCACATTTGGTTCAATTCCGTTAACGCTCCTGCTAAATATTACCATGCTTTTGAGAATGCCATACATTCAAATATCAACATTTTTTTATTGAAAATATGAATAGTTTTTGTTCTAACTAAACATTTTAATCTGAGTCTAAAATTGTTTTAGCAATATATTACTACTTTTTTTGGTATCCAAAAGAGCATAGCGGTATTTAGCGGGAACATTAACGGAATTGAACCACACATTTTGACCACAAGTAGCATGGTTTTACTCACATACAGCTTTATCTTGATTTAGAATTTAAGGAACTATGATTGTTCATGATATTTTATGAATTTTCATGCAGTTAAAAAAAATTGCTAGACTCGATGAAAATGATTAACATGATATTTAAAAGTTTCGGCTTGCAAACTTTGAAAAGTGGCACCCATGGTATTGAATGATGTCACATGCTGTTTTCACGCCCTTTTTAAAAGTCAAACTTTGAAATTAAATTGAAAGATTAAAGCATTGCAATTAAAAAAAAATTGTGGGTATATTCCTCTCTTGGATATCTCTATCGAATAAAAAAAAATAAAAAATAAGGGAATTGCCTATTATGATATTTGTACAATATAAAAGGTGTCCCAACTGTAAAATGTTTTTGAAATCAAGAAATGAAACACAGAGATTCAGAGTTTTACTATAAAATACTTTTTCATTATTTTATTACTGGCTTATTAATTATTATATTTTAACCCAGTTGATATTTTTTAGATATGTCTGGTGAAAATGGTAATGGGCTCCTAGAAGACACTACTACAACTAATGAAATTCAAGAAACTAATGAAAATATTTCTAAAGAAAGTGAAAATTTAAACAAATCAAGTTGCAATCAAATTCCTGATGGAAATTCAAAAACTAGCTGCTCCCTTTCTTAAAATGATTGTGGAACAAAAGTTACAGTCTTAAAAAATTATAGCATTACCTCATATTAGATGTATGAGTTAGCAATTTAAAAGTTAAATGTTGAATTGTTAAGTTTATTGTTTTCTGAATGCATTTAAGATATAATCCTTAAAAAATTTTAAGATAATTTCTAAAAGCATTTTGGTTTCATTGTATTGGATGCATTATTTTTGTTTGGCAATTTCTTGAATGTTTTATTTAAATTAATTGGACATTGGGCTCTAATTTTAAAATTAGTTTAAAATTGCAAATTTTATTTTTAGATAAAAGTTAATGTTCTGTAAATAAATCTATGTTTGATACAATAGATATTAATTGTTACAGTTATAGTATATTATAGACATATTTTACTACTCTGTACAGTACATGTAGTTAAGACATTTTACAGTTTTTAATTATCATTTATCAGTTAAAATGATTCTCTTTAAGGTAAAGCCGTCACTTAAATGATTGATGATCTAACTGATGAAAGGAATTTTCTTCTGTATTATGTACTTTATCCTGTAAAATGCCTGTGTAGAGTAAAATAAAATATATTTATAATTTTTAAAATCATCACTGGAATTTTTAGATAACTGTATTTCTATATTTTTATCGCAAAGCTTATGCTTTTGAGTCATTTTAAGTCGAGTAAAATAACAGGAACAAATACGCACAGTGGGAAAATATCCTATTTTATAGTAATTAAAAAAAGTTTACATTTAATTCATTTTTACAGGCACCCCATAAAATTAATTATCCTGACAAATTTTCAAAAAACCTGAAAAGTTACAATTAACAGACAGTTACTTATTCAGAAAAACTTTATTTATAATTCTTTGACATAGCATTTTATAATGATTGTAAAGATAATCCCTTTTTTTAAAGGAATAAGATCACAATAAAAATATTCATTTCAAACATCCAATATTTGGGTTCTAATATTAATTTGGATATTTTTTACATTTAAGCTTTGTATCGTTGAAATTTAATATGTTTATTTATGAACACCAAATTTCTTTCTAAATATATATATGTATATATCACATATAAAATATGGATGTCTACTAATTGCTACAGGAACAAACTTCATGTTTTCACAAGAAAAAGCACCTCAAGACATCACACAATAACGTCACATCAATATTTTTACATCCAAAAAAAAATTTTTTACTCAAAAACTTGATAACGACTTGCAAGTGGGGAGAAAACAGGACAATAAATGCGATGAGGAGAGAAAATGAGTGTTTTCTAAAAGAGGTGGATAAAACATGTCCTTTTAAAGAATCCATTTTGGGGCCTCAAGATAGCAATTTTGGTTTTATTATTTACACCTTCATTTTTGTTGTTGGTTAATAGAGGAGTTTTAAAACTTGTGGTTGCACTGATTTTTATTTAATACCATTCATAATAATTTTGATAACCCCTTTACTGTAGAATGTAGATGGACTCTATAAAGCTGAACAAGATCAGTATTTTCAATACCTGTTATGTTATTTTTATAGAGCAACCAGATAAAGGTAAAATGTTGGAACTGACATTGGGTAAAGACAGCTCATTTCCTTATTAGAACGCTACGAAAGGGTACATCCAAAAAGATGGTTAGCTACTAAATAATTTTCGAATCATAAAACCAAATGTTTGGTATCTGAATGCATGCAGTGAAACCTGCCATCCGAATAGCAATCAAAAGTTTTAGCTCTGTAGAGCGCAGTTGATTCGATGACATCTCTTTTTAAATTTTCTGTTGATGATGTCGTCAGTTGAAAATAGCTAACGATATCAAGTTGCAACGATCTTGCACACACTTTCCCAGGAAATAAAGACAAAAGAACGTGAAAAGTACCCTAAAGTCCAACCAATCCATCATGTTTCCTCGTCGAAACATCTCGTCTACGGAATTTTGCACAAGCCGGCGTTCGTCATAACGACTTCGTCCGTATCCACCCTCTTCGGCTGCACGGCCGTCAGCTCTTCCGTCGCCGGCACCTTGACGTCGATCGGAGCGCTGGTGGGGCCCTTCCCTTCCTTCTCTGCCATCGGTATCTCCTCCTCGAAAGGGTCTTCGGTCGTTATCTTCAGCATCCAGTTCAGAGCCAACAGGACAGCAGTGAGTATCAGTCCGCCGATGCAGAACAGGACCGTGCCGACGATCTTGCAGATGTCCAGGTCCTTGTTGAAGGCCTGGTCCTCCCTGTCTATGATCTGGATGTCCTCTTGGGTGTCGACCACCTCTCGCTTCTTCGGCACGAGGAATCCCACCAGGAGCGCGACCACCCCAGTCAGGAGAAAGAAGAGGCCGGTGACCAGCATGAACCTCCAGCAGATGACCTCCTTCCTGCGCTTCTGGAGGGGCATCTTGTAGCCCTCGATGTCCTCGTAGCCTTGAGGGTTGTCCATCGCCATGGCCTCGTAGAAGGTGTGCACGTAGGAGCGGACCCCGAAGAACTCCTGTCGCTGGGGCTCTTCCTGTTGTTGTTGTTGCTTGGGCAGCAGGGCATGTCCCTCCTCGCTTTCGGACACGCTCTCCAGTAGCTGGGGTTTGGAGATGGTCTTGGCCTGCTTCATGACGAATCGACGCCGCTTCGCTTCTTTGGGGTTGCGGATCTTGGGCCGGGCGCCTTTAGACTGGTCTACCTGAAAGGAAATGCTCTGTTAATAACAGATTAACATCATGACCATTAACAGACATATTCACCGCTATCAGCGTTAGTGTTAAATCCTTGGTCAAAAGAATTACACCGATCAGAGTCGGCGAAAAAAAGCTAAATTTTTTTTTCTTAAGCAGATGGTTAACCGTGATGCTGCTAATGGCTGTTAGAATTTCATAAGAGGGGTGTGTCGCAGGGTCACTTCTAAGATCAGCCATAAGGGGACGTTCTAGTTATATGAAATCACCTATGGGGGTTGGCATTTGTTTATTTCCGATGACCGGGGGGATATGAATGATGCATACGCGAGACAATAAAAGCTTCACTCGTAACTTAAAAAAATCAATTTGGCAAAAGAAACTAAACAAGGGAAAAATTTTACTGCTTGAGGGCTAGCATTTTGATTACCCTAGAGACAGATACACTAACAACTGTTATTTTACTACTACTGTTATGTTACTGTTTTTTAATTTTCTTGGATGACGGTTTTAAAATAGCAAAACTTAGAACGGATATTGCTAAATAAACTATACTTAAATACATGAATTGAAATCTTAATAACAACTTTTTATGGCCTTTCTAGTTGGATTACTTGATTTTTTTTTTTTTGGTACTGAAACAAAATTTACGGAAAAAATACTTGCCTCTGGTTCACGTATTTTTTGCCCCCCAAAACAATTTAACTTTTGCCTCAAAATGGCATTTTCTTTGTTAGTTTTAATCAAATCTTGAAAGGTTGAGTGTCAGTTTCCGCTGGGATCATACATTCTTCCATGCCCGCTTACAAAAACCCCTAGGTTGCCTAGGTCATTAGGAGTTTATTTCTGTCCCCTTTTCCTGTGTGATTCTGAATCGTCTAGGTGTGCTCTACCCCTCCTAGAAGTTTATCCCATTTATATTGATACGCCATGTATGTATCCTGTAATGTAATGTACCAATAGGCATTTTTCCAAAGTGCGCACGCACTATTCCCCCTACGGTGCTAGATATAATTTACCTTAACTTTATTGAATGGGATACCTGGTGGAGTTAATATAACACGAGTTTTATTTGTATGTATCCAACAACTTAAGGCGTCATTTTTCTAAACCCTGGTGGAAAGCAAATTGCTTTATATTAATGAAAAATTATTTGTATTATAAACAGGAGATTTTCTTATCTATTTCTTTATTTAAAAATATTATCTACTGTTTTAATAATCTTAAGCATCTTTTTTACTATCTCAACTCCGTTTGAAAACAAAATTGTGCATATTTTAAAATAGGAGAATTTGTAATCTCTTTATTAAAAATTTTATCCACATTTTTAACAATTTTAAGCGTACATTTCTCTTAACTCCTGTCTAAAACAAATTGCTTTATATTGCTGTGGAAATTATTTCTATCTTTTATTGAAGTTTGATGTCCATCTTTTTATTAAAAAGCGCTTATTAAGCTTTTTATATGCATAAAAAGCTTTGACTTCTCTCTCAGATTAAATTGTTTTAAACAAAAAAGAAAATATTCTTCTTGTGATACATATTTTTATAAGAAGATTATTTCTCTGAAATTGATATTTTTCAATTGAAAAACTAAAGCTTATCAGTTTTTCATCTAGTGCATTTTTTGACGTTGTATTAATAATTTATTTCTATGTTATAGAATAGAGAACCATCTGAAATTTCCAATTTTCCCCTTTAACGGATGAGCAACTTTTCTTAAAAGCAGCATCTTAAGAAAGGTATGAAAATTAAGACCGGGTATTTTGTAATGGGTATTTTTGTACTTGAGATATAAACTATCGTATTTTCACCCACTGAAATCTGGAGAATCTAGTTAAAACACTAAAACGAAGGTATTGGTTTAGTGTTAAAGTTCGTAAATCTTTAGGCATTCATATTACATATATGTTCACTTTGAAAACAGCTCCTTTTGGCATTTATATTATTTAGGGGGGGAAACAAAATATTTTCCCAAAATCCGCCAAATCTACCCAGATTCTAAGAATAATGTCATATCTTTTATATGTTCTATTAATGTTTAATAATTCCTGTAATAGTTTGTCATGGCCCAATCATTATACTTTACTCCTTTCTAAAGAACCGAATTATTTTTAACAATTTTCAAGTACTTGAATAAGTTTTATGTGCTTCTATACTTTCTATACAATTTCCCTCTCTCTAAAAGCCTTAATATTTTCATATATCTTGCATCGTTATATGATAAGCAACTATTAAATCTTTAATTTACTAAAGAAGACAATTCAACAACCTACTAAAATAATGTACTCTAATAAAATAAAAAGTATCACCATCTCTCCACTACGCTTCCTAGAAATAAACAGATTTCATACAACAACTAATCTTGTTCTCTGCGTATAATAAAATCTCTTGTCTCTCTAGAGAACTCCAATTTTCAGTTTAAATTGAAGTTCTGCTGTATTGACAGTAAAGAAAGTAATAGAGCTTTAGTAACGGTGAAAAAGGGATTTACAGAAAACGGCTTAATGGACTTCAAGTGACAGAAAAACGAAGTTTATCACCGACAGTTTTTGGAAAATATCCTCGTGATGGAATCAGTATCGAAATTTCTTTTTTCGTTTAGAGAACCGTTTTTATTTTATCTTGGTTCTGGCAATCAGTCATTCAAAATGTATTTATCCCTTTGTTTTTGCATCTTCCATAAGAGTGGGAGATTTGGAATGGTGAAGATAAAGCAATAAAAAAAGGGGGAAGCCTTTTTAACATAAGTCCACAAAAGCGAAATCTAAACATTGCGTATGTAGAAAACTGGAAAGACGGTTTGAATATCAAATTAGTATATCTGTGCTTTTAAACTTAAAGGGAATAGAGGTATAGGGGATATTTGGTAAGCTGATTACTTGATAGTTGCAGCAATACTGTCTAGAGAACTCACAAAATTAAACCAGCTATTTAATATAACCTTAAGCTAAACATTAAAAGCAATTTTATCAATGAGGTTTCTTATTCTTGATACCTCAAATAATATACCTTGCAAATAATGCCTTTTACAAATAATAATAATACTGCCTTGATACCTTGAGTTAAATCAAAAATCAATAAGCATGATAATTATTTTAAAAAAATTGCATGCGATCTTATGACATGACGCATATGTTTTTTTTATTTTATTTTATTGTTTTTCTATTTTTGTAAAAATTTGAAGAAAAAAAATGTAATTGCGTGAAGAGATGTGAAAGATACAGGATATAAAAAGTTGTTCCTTTGAAGTTATTTCTCTACTTTCCTGATAATAATCTGAAGTAGGAATGTTTTTATACTTATATAATTCTTTAAATCAATTTCTAAAATTTCAATATAATTTAGGGCGAAATTCGGTAAAAATAACCCTTTATTTTTATCATCAATGTGATACCTATCTTCAGATTGATGTTATCTCGGAAAGTTATAAAAACACCTGTTTTTTTTTTTAACTTTTCAATTCAATTTTATTACTTAAACTCATGTTTATTTTACACTTATATTTTAAAATTAATTATTCATGATTATTAATTGATATTATTCATGAAATTAAATTTATTAGAACGAAATTTTTGTCAAAAATTTAAACCTCACTGGGTCCTGATGACTACTACTAAATCATTTCATTTTTCCAGTCATAGTGAATTAATACTGCTATATTAAATTTGTTTCATAATCGATGCTTCAAACTGAAAATTTCTTTTGATGCCACAGCCCTAATAAAATCTACATAGAAATTAAACATCATCCATTTCCCTCCAAACTCTACAATCCCAGGCACACTGGCGACAAAATGATCAATTATTAATTTACAAAACCTGGCATCATACCAAGCCACAGGCGTTCTTTGCATTGCGTCTTATTTCCCAAAGATTCTCCCAGGAACAAAAGAAATTGATAATTCTTCTGTGTGCATCCAACAACCATTCAGACAATTGGCTGAGAGGCTATCGGATTTTTTCCGCTAGCCTTCACCATCGATAGAGCGGAGAAATCGATGAATTCGTATTGTCAAGAGACTGCAGGTTTTGCGTGGGCGGGATTGCTTTCTCAAAGTAATACTACAAAGTGTGGGAAAGGTTTTTCAGGCAAAAAAGGGAAAGCATCATTTTTAGGATGAAAGGGGGTTGCATTTATTTACACAGTACGAATACGAAAGGTCCAGTGTTCCCTTTTCCCCTGGTTGGAGTGTTTTGCAAACTTTTGGTATGGAAGTTCGGATTGCTTAGTCTATATAACTGTTTAAAAATATTTGTTTGGAAATGTTTAAAAAAAATTTCACTAAATTGTTTTAGTTCCGAACCTCGGACTTTTATAAGAACTTCCATTCGCTTTTAAAGTAACAACTTCATTTTACCACAGCACTGTTTAAGTTTAAGCAGTAGAACTTAAGTGTCAAAATCTTTTAATTTAAAGATTTTTACTCTGCCGTCGTATACAATATTACAGCCAACAGCTCTAATAAATTAAGTTTGATCTCATAGCGGAAAATTTAAATTAAATGGTATTCCAATAAGGTAGTATCTTAAAGGTATTCAAAAACTATCTACATCTTATGTTAAGGTTCCACTGGACTTGACTAAGATCTTTTAGCAACGATATTTAAAACAAATTTTGATTTATTTTAAAAATTACTGTTTATCTTCAATGGAGTCGGTATCCAAATGCATCCATCAAAAAAAAATAAAAATACCTATGAAAGAGAAATATTCTGTCATATTGTTGGGTAATCAAAAAGTAGTCTTGGTTTTCTAATACAATAAACCCGTAATGAACCTTCATACAGAATAATTGGAATTTTTTACTGATATTATTAAAGCATAGGAATTTATTAACACAATATTATCGTTTGGATCCTTAAAAATAAGTTTTGAATTTCATAGTTTTTTATTTGCTAAATAGTTTGAAATTTCGATTCTTAGTAAAATTGTTCCAAAAAAACTAAAAAACACACAAGTTAAAATATTTTTTAAAAATCGGTTAAACGATACATTTAACTTATTTAATTTTGGAATATTTGTAGAACTTAGTAAATCTAATCAAAAGTAAGTCTAAAAGCTTTCTTCTAAGGTCACCTACCACTTTAAAATATCACAGCCGACCTTTAATAAACCCGAAATTTATGTTCTACTAATGGGACCTTGTTCCAAAAATGAGACTCAATTTTATAAGGAATTGTTTTATAAATGGGTACATCGTACCACTAATGCTTATCTTAACTAATTTATCTGAAGCAACTTTGTTGGAGAAATTAACTTGGTGCCACCTACGCAACCGTTAAAGAATATTTGGCTACCGTAACGCGACTAAAATTAACGTTGGACATTCCTGTGATGTCGTTATTAAAAAGATGCAGTTTCCTGAAAAATGTGCTGTAAGCTTAATTGTGTGGGTCTCCTAGCTAGACATTCTAGAATAAATGAGAACGCGTGTGGTTTCTCTCATGTTGCTAAAGATAGGTATAACAAGCTTTCTTTCATCATTATAATTAAGGAAAAACTAGAATAAACTTAAAGGTTTATCACAAAATTAACTCCAAATATTCTATAACTTTTCTGTTTTGTATTGCGATTACATAAGTTTTGTGGAATAATTTTTTTTATCGTTTAAAGATCGTATCATTTTTTTTAACTTGTTACAATAGAAATTTAGAAAAATTAGGAAATAGTATAATTTTAGCAGGAATCTTGGCCACAATAAATTATTCTTTTAGTGTTCCTTTCGTACACTGATGGATGAACGATGCAGACATAAAAAGAACCTCGAAATATCACGGAGGTGTCTCTATTGTTTGTTTAACAAAAATAATCTAACTGCAAAATAAAACAACTTCTAAGAATAATTAAAATTTTTAAATAAACATTTAAGCATAAAATTGTTGAGAATTGATTCCCAATAACAGAAGACATACCTAATTGTTTTTTTTTTTTTCTAAAACTTCCTCCATATACAAAAAACTTTTTCCGCGTAATGTTGGAACTAGTATTTGCAAATTAGAGGGAATCTACTGTTTTTTAGTCAAATTTAAGAATAGTGACCTGATATTTTATTCCATTCTCGTGTTTATTGTGTTCTAAAAAGAAGTATAAAGGTCGACCTCTTCTTTCATACATTCGAGGGAAAAATATATGCTTTTTACATTATTTTTAAAAGTAGTCCTAGCTAATATTTTGAATGTATTTATTAATTTTTAATACCTTTGATGATATTTGTAAATTTAAGATATTTTAGTCTGGGGTTTTTTATATTACTATTTTACATTACTATTTTGTGGGATTCGTATAAAACTTAACACCATGTTGGTTTGATATAGTGAAGTCATTCATCTTATACATGTTACTTCACTTAAAACGGGCTGTGAAAATAACCAACAACTCAATATTGTTGATAAGCCACTTGATCCAAAACTAGAATAAATTATACCTACAAATGTCTCTTATGCGCCTCTAATCCAATAAATAATAAGACAGAGAAGGAGTGGCCATGCATTATCAATTACCTTGTCGCTTATTATCAATCAAATGAGTTACTGGGCCTGAATTACTTTAAGAATTTCATTATGAAAGGTATTCCTGAAAATAATTCGTTTTAGGTAGCTAAATTAATTCTCAATTAGGATGAAAACTTTGAAACAGGTTGCTTATTTTGCTGATAATCAAATTCTTTTACAGTGAGTTTATAAATCTGATTTATACTAAATTATAATATTTTCTTATTAAATTCGGGAAACATTTTTGACTAAATATTTACATTGTTTAACGTTTAGTAAAACTTTTACGTATCTTTCGTTGAGTTTGCTGGGAATTTCATTTTAAGGGTTGGATTATCGCTTTATTGTACTATACTTTTTTAAAGTTATTCTGTTTAATGAAGAACTCGCGTTACGTTTCAATATTATTGATTTACAATCAAAAGTTTTTCGTACATTGCGGTCTCATTATTATTGATTGTGCAAAAGCAAAAGCTTAGTTAACTGTTTCTCATTCTTTTCTATATATATGTAGTAACTAATAATAATGTTATTTTAGATTTCATAAACTATTATTAACAAGATTATAGTTATTATTTGTAATGGTTGATAAAATCAATATACGTTTCTATATAAATTATCATGAATTTATTTATGAATTTTTATTTATTATCCCCCCTTTCTTAAAGTGTTCTATTTGCTTTTAGTGCTAAGTGAAAGACTTTTGAAACTATCCTTGTCTTTCTTAAAAATAGTTTCTGTTCAAAAGGGATTATGAAGGAATTTATAAGATCCGAAGACCTGACAAACTAATCCTAAAGTTTTAACTTGTAAGTACCTTTCTATAAAAAGTATTTTTTTTTTCGTTCTTCGATCGAGTTTTAATGGAAATAAATCTAGTATTTGAAGGAAAATTAAATGAAATGGATTAACGTAAAATCAAGTTACATTTTTATTGTTTAAATTAGACTTAGGCATTTTAAAAGCTATCTTCCTTAAACATGCTATTTTTCTAAAAAAGGAGATTCGAGTTAACAAATACTTATTTAATTATTTTGCAGATTATATTTCCTAGCCAATTAGATTTATATTTTGATTGACAGCCATTTTTTTTGTTTTCGTTTTCATCAAATTTAACCAAGAAAATGAAAAATATGTATGTGAGACCTTCAAACAAAACTCAGGTTTTGGCTGTTTGTACCGCATTCTTTATTTAAAATTTGACAGCTATTTTTTTTTCTATTTGAAGTTATTTTTGTCTCTGGATAAGTTGAGTTAACCACTTAATTTTTGACACTAGTAAAACTAGTTTTTCCTTCATAATAAATAGTATGCAGAAAAACAAAAAGATTCCAAAAAAGGACTAAAATATATACATGGTACTCGTAACCAAAAGTATTTCATAATTTTATACAAAAAGCGTAGCTCTAATTAGAACTCTAAAATATTTTTTATATTCTTCCTTGTGAAGTGATTTTTATAATGGTAAATACACATGGAAATAAAGAACAATGTTATGACTCCCATTTGGTAGAAACTGCCCTTTTTTAGCCTTGTTCAATTCTCTACACACTTTAATCTCTTTAAATTTTAAAACTAACATATTATTGCAGATATATTTTTTCTGAATGAGAAAATTCATCAAGGGAGATTGATGACATGTGTACCGAAAAAATATCCCTAAAATGCCTCAAATCAAGTCTACCTAAAAACAAATAAAACCTTAAATTGTAATTAAAGTTGGTCTTATAATAATCCGAAATGGTCTTTCCTATTTCCTCCGTAAACCCCTCTTCTCCTCCATAAACATCTCAATTTCTCATTCAGTGAGCTTAACTAAGAAGTTTCTATACGCAATTTTAAATAACCATAAGCAAATTTCCCTTGCCCACCCAATCCACTTTACAAGACTCAAATAAATATTAATGTCCCCTCAACTCTTAAAGACAACCGCATTTCTACACAACCGTCTACTCGTCAACCGTCCTATCTCGTCAAATAGCCTGAGTCATTTCCAGATGGGAGTCTTAGCACTCGACCCACGTACCAAATGAACCGCGCTCTGTGATTTAAAGTGGTTCTGGATCCACAAAGCGAAAACAAAGAAACTCTTTTCGAGATGGGTCTAGACAAATGGGATAAACCCTCTTGGATTTCTGTCCTGTGCTCTCGACATGCTGTCAGTGAAGCCTCTTACTTAAATCTAACATGGAGCGAGACGCGGGGATCTTTACTTTGGCGTCTGTTGACATTTGATTCAGGCTCTCCTCTCTTTGTTTCTCGGTGGTCTTGTGTAAACATCCGGAGAAGTGATTGTTATTTAGAATACGTTTTAGGGGATTAGTTGAAGTAGTAATGTCTTTATTTGATGAACTTAATTATCTGTGTTAGTATAGTTTTAGGTTAAAAGTCAAGTGTGCCATGAGGAATTAAAGTTAAAAAACGGTGTGAAAAAGTTCAAAATAATTTGAGGGGTTAAAATTAAGGATACATGCAATAGAAAACCATAAAATGAGGTGTTCAATTTTATTAACGGGTTGTAGCAATTTATTCTTTTGCTGTAATCTTAAATAAATCTGTCTATAATAATGTAATGATATCATTTTTTTTTATTTTTAAAGTGTTTTATTGAATCGTTTTAAATGCATGTATATGATTACTATTTTTTTGAAACAGTTTTTTTTAACAATTTGAACAGTTTTGTTTGATATGAGAGCTTTTAGTTTTATTTACCTTTTCAATAAAAAAAGTTCCTATTACCTCTCAAAATTACCTCTATATAAATTTTAAAAAACTATACATTGTGAGATTTAATTTGGTCAGAAAATTGACTGATAGAAAATGAAACGTGTGAAAACTTTTAAAAGTGAGACGAACAAATGAACAAGTCATGCAAAGAGCTTATGCTAAATACAGAGAAAACTAAACCTTACGTATTAAGATTAATTCGTCAATTGAATAAATGCTCCATTATAAAATGATATCACTGAAAATTTAACTAAATTAAATCTATCAAGGTAATGTCTGAACTGAAACACCCAGTATCTAGTATAATTAACTTCCACTGGGCATATTCCGAACTCAAATAAGTTATAATTTCACTCTACAAATCACAACCCAGAAAATCCAATTTCGAGTTTATTAAATCTTGAACTAAACAAATTATTATTTCAACCAAGCATTATTCTGTCGAAGGAATACTTTCGTACACGTGTTGCAGTTCCTTCCCGCCCACATCGAGCCGCAGCTTCCTTTCGAATTCGAACAAACATGCGGGCACACCCGGCAAATTACTGGCTCGACAAACTTCGACTCTTATTGCTAATGAGGGACTATTATTAGTCGTGTCGTTCAATATTCCGCTTAATACCCAACTCGTGCGCCCCCCTTCGGAGACCACTAAAGTGACGTCAACCGTGTGGTGAGAGACCGCCTTAGCATCTTTTCGGTTTCATTCGATGCGGGGGAAAAGTTTCGAGTTTAAGACGTTCGTATTGTAATTGTAGTTATCAATTTCGAAGTTTGGGATCAGTGTTATTCGAATTTAATTGAACCATTAAATTGGCTAACTTTTTAGTATGTAAACGAGAGGGACAAATTGATTCTAAAGCTGATACATCCTTTTCAGTGTCTTTGGGTAAATTTACTGTCTGTTAAACGAATACATTTGTTCTTTAATTTAAATGAAAATTAATACATAGTTAGGATCTACACTGTAGGGTTAATCAAATGGAGATCCTCGTTTTATAAATACGATTTATGCACCCCAAAAGTTGTCTTTTAAATTCTAATGCGGAAGTCGGATTCTTTCTAGATGCATATAAGGATATTATTATATATATATTAGATACCCCTGATTTAGACTAGGAGACAAACAGAAAGAAAAATGTGAACAAAAGAGTTAAGAAATCGTGTGAGGAATAAATCAATACATTTTAATTACAGTTTTTTTTATTTATGTCTAAACTATGCAATTGTTGACATTTTTGGTGACATCCTAGTACCTTTTTATGTAAGGAGAGAAAGGTTATTTTTAAAATGTCTTAAAAATAACCTTTCATGTTTTTCTAGTACGGCTTTAACAGTATATTTTTTTTGCATCGTATGTATAGTACATATTATGTAAATGTATGTTTATTATTAAGTATTTTTTGCTGATGCAAATAATTTTGCTAAATTAAAAAATAAATTCAGTGTTAAATGCATTTAATTATTTTCTTTATTTTCAGTTGAAATAATATTGTATTAACTGAATATTTTCAGTATTCAAAAGAAACTATATTTTATTTTCTCAAATTTTTAAAAGATTCAAAATTACTCTTTTTTACTCAATAAAATGTAAATATCTCCTATTCTTTTAAATAATTTTTCATTTAAATAAATTGTGGAAAGGTTTACACCCTTCGGTAAAAAAAACGTAGTTAAATTGTATTAAAAACTCTAAAATTAAATTAAAGGTGGATCCTTTTCTTGTTTTGAAATATGTTATCGAAACCATCCATCAACTGGGTAGCATAGAAATGGTTTCGAATTTTGTGTTTTAAAAATTCAAGTAAAGATAAGGTTGAGAGGTGATAGTTATATTTTAGTTTTTCAGTGATAAGGGTCGTCGTATGTATTTAAAAGGCGTTTTTTTACAATGTTATCATTTTTATGCAATAAAAAGGTACTACTAGATTATCTCTCTTATTTGAGCGCAAAATAATGAAACCAAAAAACTTTTTTTAAATCTCTGTATGCCAATGATAAATACTGAAGATAATTGGGGTATTAGACGAAAGAAATTATTATCTCTGTATATTTAATCTTTTTATTTTTGTATCACCGTATCTTTCGCATTTAAAAACTGATTTGGAATCGGTGTAAACATTTGTTTAAATATTTGAGGAGAAACAAAGTATCCAGAATTATCATAAAATGTTAACTAAGCGTTCCTAACCAACTTTTATATTGTATGCGTATGTAATTACTTATTTACTTAAAGAAATCATCAATTAAATTAACTATCAAAAAAAGATAAAACTCACGGAAATTAGCAAATATTTTAGGTTATTCAGAATTTAATGACCTAAGAATGGCAAAATTATTTCAAAAGGAAAAGGTGTGTTTGAATAAAGCCGAAAGAACAAAGACTACTATTCAAATATAAACGTCCAACCTTATATTAACAATTTTAACCATGTATCCTTTAAATAAAAAGAAATTAAAAATTTGTAAGCATGTTAAGGGGGTATTCAAACACTTTGATGTAGTATTTTTAAATTTCAAGTAAATATTAGGTTCCAACCTTATTCTTATAAACGCTATTCTTGTATCCTTTAAATAACAATAAGTTATAAATTTGCAAGCCTTAAACATCAATTTATCATTCAAACTCTCTCCTATAGAACTTTTTAAATTTAATTTACATAATATTATTCTCTTCTCCTTTTGTAACTCTTCCATAAGATGACTAAACTTATCCTGAATTCGGGTAAGAAAGATAAAGGTCGGACTTGAAAACTATAATGCACAAAACTATACTTATACGGGGCAGCCATATTTTTTACAAACAACGCATAAAACGTATTCATTATTAAAACTTTACTCGTATAAGTAGTAGCTTGTTTAAACGCAAATTTAGCTTATGGAGAATATTACGATGATTAAAACACTCGTTTATTCCCCTCTACAAAGCCATGATTATATTTTATGCAAGAGAAAACACACTTAAACCCCGCTTAAGATGTCCAGACTTTCTTTCTAATCTTTTCCAAACCTTAACGCTTCAAGTATGGGGGAAGAGAATTATAAATTATTTATAGCGAAATCCAAGAACATTACGTTCAGTATAGCGAGAAAAGGATGATTTCTGTGGAATTCTTTTTGGTGAGGGATGTACTATCTTAGAGCGTTCAGTGAGTAAATCATTCACTTATTTTTAAGAAAAGTAAAGAAAGGCAGTAAATCAAATCTGATGATGAAAGGGGAAGAGACATTGTGATAGAAGGAAGAAAATATTGATTAACGCATGTGAAGCGCTGAAGGGAAATTGTCTTTTTTTAAGCGTCGCGCCTAACAATTAGCTTTTCAGGACGCTAAAATAGGTTTATGACAATAGTCAATTAAAAATAGATCGAAGCCTTTTTTAAATATTTAGGAAAAATTCACTTAGTGTTATCTTAATTCTCGAAATATTCCACTGCATATTGCATTTTAAACTTTGACATTTCTGTTATCTTTAAACCTCTTTAATTTTTTAAAATCAAACTTCTCAGGAATTCAACTTGTATAAGTTTTCAGTATTTAAGTTGAATTACTTTATTCTTTTGAAATTTTAAATACAATTTGTTTTTAGAAGGACATAAATTATAATCCAAAGACAATGAAAAAATAATTTTGGTGAATAACTTATTGTAATGATAATGCTGAAATATCACATTGGTAAAATTATTTTTTATTAAAATCTGATCCTGACCTTAAAAACTAAATTACGAAAAAACGGTGCTTATTATTATATAATATGAAAAAAAAAGTTTAGTCTATACCGTTTTCTTTGAACAAAATTTAAATACAAAAGTAGCTGTATGCTATTAGGAATACCTAAACAAAAGGATTTTATTGTTTAAATTATTCTACCTGTAAACAAATCAAAGGTATTTATTGAATGAATTTCAAATTCTTAACATTATTTCGTCTGGAAACTTACGTTTTCTGCTTGGGCTTTATCAGAACCGAAGTTTTTCAAATTAGCCGAGTTTTCATCTTTGGACTGCATTCCTTAAAAAAGGAGACCAGCAAAACCTATATAAATAAAAATCATTAATGATAAGCTATAAGTAGCATTAGAATAATAGCAATAGAATTATTTAAATACTTCCTAACAGATTTTTTCCACAAAACTAAGTAATAAAAATTGAGTGTGAGGAACTTATTATAACTAAGCACGTTTAATCGTTTTTCTCAATAATGTAATTTATGCATGATTTTATTTAAAATTTAAATTAATGGGTAGTTATTGAGAATTATACTTCAGGAATTGGATGCATAATTTATTTGGATCCTCTTTGAATTATACTTTAAATCGAAATCGAATAAACAAGAACGAAAATATCATTGGAAACCTATTCTTACGGTCGAAAAACTGCTTAAAATTCTCATTTCCTTCTGAATACTGATTTCACAAGCGAAAGAGAAAAATAAATTTGCAATTTCTTTGAGCATCTTTTTAGTAAAAGATAGAAATGAAATCTTGAATCATTTTCTTTTATACGATTTGAGGAAATGTAAAGTCTTTTATTCTTATTTTTTGGAGATAAAATATGGATAAAATACATTCTACGCAATAAAATAAAAGAATTGTCGAAATCAGAAAAATAATATATACGAACAAGATCTTTTTTTTATACCTATACAAATAGGTAGGTAGATAATAATTGGAAATATCAAGAGAAGTACGTAATAAATTAAAACGTATTCATTGTATGATTTTATTTAGTTAGGCAGTGCTGTTGAATGCACTTATTTACGCTATTTTTAATTTTAAACCCAGTGATAGTTCCATTGTACTATGTTTAATTTAAAATATAAATGATAGTATGCTTTTTCTAGCTCTATCATCATTCTACATTATGATTTAAAATTCCAACATTTGAGTTTCTGTTAAATAAATTAGATTGCTTTTCTTGGGCAATACCGGCATGAATTTCAATGGACTTAATTAACTTCAAAATAGTTATACAACAGAAATACAATTATTAATAAGAAAATGTAAGATATAAAAAGGACTTCCCAAAAACATCATTTACAATGTAAGTCTTTTATGATATAATCAGAAACTAATAAATAACTAATCAAGTGAAATAACTAACTCGAACTATCCTATACAAACAATCCTTTATGTGCTTTTACTTAATCCAATGAGAAGCCTTTATGAGAGTCTTCTAAATTGAATTACACCCCAGCGAACTATTTATTACCAACGCATATAAATATCCTTTCATAATATTATTTTAAAACAAATGAAAAATTTAAAACAATAATTCACATCCGAGTAAAGCTTAACTAAGAGCAGACCTTATCCTTTACTCTCAGGAGAGTCAAAGTGTCATCATTCTAGCTCCTAATTAACGAGAGCAAACTTCATTCGGAGTTTAAAAGCTTTGGAGGTGCGAAGGTTTTCCTATTATAGTCCCTATCCCAGAAGTTCGCTACTGTGGAATAGCTAACGAAACCCTTTGAAACATTGTTGAAGACCGTATCAAAGGGTATGTTTCGAAATTTCTGTTGACTTAATTTTTGGTTTATCTGTTTAGAAACTGCTTTCTGTTGGGGTTGTTATTTTTATACAATAGAAAGCCAGAGTAGATTTTCCTTTGAAATTACTCCTTCAAACTACTATTTGAAATGGAAACTAACTTTTCAAAGTGATTAAACACAGGTATTGATGTGTTATTTATATTAAATTTGTTCTGTTATTTTTTTATGAAACAATACAACAAAATGTAGGAGTTTCTTAGTGCAAAATTTCAGTACATGTAATAAAATTTTTAAGTATCAGTTACATCATCTTATAACAAATTATTTTCTTTTATTAATTTTCTTGCCGTAATTTCTTTTTTTATTACTTTAAATATGAGTTTTATTTCAAATATTCCCGGAGGAAGTTGTATATTAGAGTGGTTTTGTATTTTCTGTAATTTTTTTTTTCATTTAGTTCGGGGTGGTTAATGATAAAATAATAATTTTGAGCTGATATTCGATTAAAAACGGGATTTATGCTCACAGGCCAGACAATTAAACAATTTACTTCTACTCTTTAAAACATACAAAGAAATATCTTTTAGACTTATGTTTGCAAATTTGAAACTTTTATAGAATTTTATAAAAAAATACTTATATGTAAAAATACATTAAAACAAAAATAAATACTGCTAAATAAGAAGAAAGTTAACGGTAGCAGAAATTGAGTTTATAGCCCCTAAAATATATTTCAAAGAATGTACTCATTTAGTACTAACAGTAAGTTCAATTTTCTCATTATTTAAATGCTATCTTGAATTTCGCAATAAAAATTAGTATTTCATATCTATAAAACGACCATATCACAGCTCTTTTTTACACTAATTACAATAATGTATGCAAAACTTAATAAAATTATGACGAGTTAATAAACACAACAACGAATTATGTTGATGATACAAAAGAAAAATTCCTACCTTACGCAAATCAAGTTTCCTTAATTACTTAAATTGACCATAAATCTTTAAGGGAGCCCTTATACAGACAAGGATATAACGTCCAGGGACCTCCTAAGCACAAGCTGTTGTGTTATTGATATGGTTGGTTCAGAATAATCACCCCAAAGTGCAACTAATCCCATGGGAATGGAGATGATTTCTGTCTTAGCTGATTGTGTATCCTCTAATTTTTATGGGCGTAGTCCTGGAGTATACACATCAACACTGTTGTAATTTGTCACCAACACCTTGTGGAAATACCTATATGTACTTTATTGATGGCTTTGTGGTATACTTCAGTAAATCTGATGACGTGATGACCATTAGCCAATAAACAGTCTCGTGTAAAAAATGTATTTTTATCCTTTAAATGTTGAAGATCAGCATAAGTTGTTAAACAGTATGTTGAAGATAAAACTAAGTCCTTTTAAAGTATTACTTGTTGGTAGTTTTAGATAGTTGTTATTTAGTTAACGTTAAGTATTAAAATAAGTTGTTGAGATAAACTACGGAGTAAGTCCTTTTAAAATACTAACTTTGTTGGCTGTGTTTTAGACATTTTCTATTTAGGTAACGAATTTTTTTTTTTCTCGCATAGTAATTTTTTTTAAATAAATGAATCTGAATTAAAATTAGTTTGTCTCAATTCAGTTGCTGAAATGGTTATGGTAGAAATTCATCAAAAAACTAAAATAATCCTATCATCAAAACAACCAGTTAATTGTCACCATAGTGATTTTATAGTCATTTATAATATTGAGTCATTAATAGTTATTAACCTAAGCTCCATTTACATTGTCAAATGCAATGTGTCCCAGGTCACCCCTGCTCATAAACAATCTTGTTTTAGGTGTGAAAGAGCAGACATTTATTCTAGGCCAGAGGTGGTGGTTCTGAGAGGCTTCATAACTCATGGTTACATGGATCTGGTTTGATGCTTCGGTCAAAGCAAATTGGGATAAGAAACAACAACAAACGTATACAACGTATACTTAAAGCTCTTGATAAATTTATTACAATGTTTGTTTTAACTTTTGAAAAATAACAAGCACTTCTTTTATTAATCTTTAATCTTCAATGATCCTACCTTAATTAATTAATAAACCTAAAAAGATTGCTTAGTAACAAAAATAAGCTAATATATTGACTGAATATAAACTGAAGCATATAAATATGATGAAAAAGTAGTTAAGCTCTTTAAAAATTTGCGATTTAAAAAAATTATTTATCATTAAAATTTGTATATAATGATTATAAATGTTTACATTTATTTTTTAGCTCCAGTAATCCCTATGCAAGAATTTATTTCATTGGGATTAGTAATTGTATTGTATTTGGTATTTTGCTTTATGGTATTTTACTTGAATGAAAATCTAGTAAAATACCTAGGAACAAAACCAACTAGTTTAGAGGCCCATTAAATCCTCCCATTTAAATATTAAATTATAGGAAAGGGGCTTTGTTAATATCTATATAAATACTAATATATGTATGTAACTTGTCAAAATTAGCTGGATATGCATACCACATTTTTGACAATCTTAAATGAAAAAATAAAATCCTCTTTTCGCTTTCATTACTACTGCATATATTGCATTAGAGAAAAATAGTGTATAGAAAAATAGTAGCAGTATTTTAATTATAGGGTAAAACGGGGCAATTTAATACACTTTCAATATCTCAAAAACTATCAAGGTTATTTTGGTCGTGTTTTTACGAAAAGTTGTGTCTATATGCCTAAGCATAAAATATGAAAACATTAAGCTCTGAAATAAGTCTATAAAATTTGGTGAAAGAAACTAAAATTTTTTCATCAAAAATTTCCAAAAGTAAATTTCTAAGTAAAATGTAAAATTTTCCCGAAGCTATTCTACTTGGAATACAGAATTCTGTAAATTTGAACAGCAAGTTCATTCTTGTTGTTAATAGGGGAAATGCTTAAATTTTAAATAACCTTAGCTAATTTTTTTAATTTAAGGTTTCTGTTCAGAAACAACAGATGGGGCAAATTGATACACTTAGATGTGGGGTATTTTGATACACTAGTTCTAGTATAAAGTGCAATAAATGGCACAAACCATTAGTGCCTTATTTACTTTCTATATGATTTTTGGTGAAGATACCTAGGAATATTATTTGACTTGATCACGGGAAACTATTCCATCAAAACAGTTTGCTATTTCTTTAATTAGAGATTTTTTTAAAAATGACCATTTGTCGAATTCTTTAATTATTTTTATTTCTAAATGTTTAATGGAAAAAGGATTTTTTACACTTGAAGAAAGGTGTTAAAAATGTGCTGCAGACACATGTAAATAAAAGCATATTTGTTATTTTTCAGAACTTTTGTTATTAATTACTATTTTTGAGCAAATTAATCACTGTATTAAAATACCCCAAGCGATGTATCGAAATGCCCCACTGGTGGGGCATTTTGATACAAAATTGAATTTTTACAAAGGTCGTTATATTTTAATTTTCATTACACTTATATTTTTTTTTCTAATTGGTTTTATAAAATTGAGTCATTCTTTGATATTTTTAGAAAAAAAAATATCCGAATAAATCATTTTTTCCACTCAAAAAATGGATTTGAATTTTGCTGTATTAAACTGCCCCGTTTTCCCCTACCAGTTTTCTTTTAAAATAGGACAATATTTTTCTAATAAACCTCAGTTTTTTTATACACAATACTTCTAAATTTTTCTCTTTAAATTAAACCCACAAATAATCTAAAAATAATAAGATATATTCAATAATGCGAATAAAATAGAGCGTAAGGTAGTATTTCTAATTAAAGTTTTTATACTAAATCTACTACGCTTTCGAAAAAAATAGTGTGTTTTTAAAATGGAGTAAAAAAACCAATTAGGTAGTATAACACAGCTACAAATTTATTCAGTGAAAAATTGAAAGAGCAATAGAAAAAAAACTCTCTTTTTTTTCCAAATATGATTGCTATAATAGAATTGGAAAATGGAAAACCCCTTGTTTTAAAATAACACGACCATACGACATTTCATTTTCATAACTTAAAGTCTGACAAAGAACACCAAAATAGTAAATTTATTATTCGCTTTTCAAAACAGTAGTTTCCACAAATGAAATTTCATCGAAAATGTACCCACTTATTAACCACCTTGTCAAAAATCTAATAGAATAAAAAGAAATTTACATATTGAGAAGAGTAAATTTTTGTTACTTTCTTTCTCTTTCGTTACTTTTTCATAACCTTTAAGCAGATAATAATTCGTAAACGTGTCCTTCAATTCCAGAATCGCCATGAGGCTTATGAAACGGAAAAAGGGGATTCGGAGAATCGGAAAAAAATGAAAATAAAAGGGGGAAAAGCGGTCCGAACTAAATGAGAATGAATGCTTTTCAATTTAAATCGAATAAAACGTCCAGCGCTTGAGAAGAGACTGAAATGCGTTTCTGGATTTGCAGTTACCATAGAAACACAACCTCAGCATTACTTTTCTCTGGGATTTTGTTTTTCTGCGGAATCTCATATCAAATAAACGCTTAACGATGGAAAACACAAGCCGATGGAACTTTGAAAGCATCAATATTGAATTTCTGTCATTAGGGTAGAACTACTATTTTCGTTCTGGTATTAATTCCGATGATTATTGAGGATAAAATTGGTATTGTGATAATGATGAAAAGTTGTACTCAAACGTAATCGGACAATCAAACATTAAAGTTTTTTGCTTGAGGATCTAAAGGATTGTATTCTATGGGTATCTGCATTTTCAAATCGCATATGTGTATTCCAATATTATTTTTTCTGCAAAGCTTTGAAATTATTGAAAGAAAATCTTAAAAAATTAATATTCTGATACAAAATAGAAAAACGTGTAGACACTCCGTAAAACTATACCCAATTATTTAAATCGGTACATCTTTAGATAAAACACATAAATTTCTACCAAAACCAATGGTTGGACATTTCAGCTATGAGACATTCCAGAATCCATACTATTGTTTAGGAGTCAATTTGATAGTGAAATTTGAAAATATCTTAATTCTGATTTACAATTCAATTAATGTCTAATTTAAGTTTATACTTAAATAAAGATATTTTTAACAATTTTTATGAACATTTTCTTAATTTCTGTAATATTGAATAATATGCCTGGTTTCTTGAATTCTTAATGAGATAAAACTTGTGGCATGTTATTCAACTCTGTTAATACACGGTACCCTTAATTCCTCTAAGCACACAAACAAGAATTCCTTAAATATGTTAAATGAATGCTAATTTCATTAGCAACATTCCCACCGTTTGTAATACCAACGTCTTAGAATTTCAATCTTAAGATCATTCCCAAGAATATCATTATCCTTCATTATTATATGAGAGTGTAAGCAGTGGTATTAAGAGGTAGAGTGACACTAATTTGAAAACTATTTGCATAAGTATATAAAGTGACAGTTAGAGCGTGTAACGCAATTATTTAAAGTTTCTTCAATATTGTGTGAGTGGTTAAATTTTATTTTTAATTTTTAAATTTCCAAGTTATTTAAAAACCATTAATTCTACGCACTGTGGAAATTACGTCGGTGAAATAAATTTATAAATTATTTTTCCATTAATTAATTGAATTGAATTATACTTGCTTAAATTAAATGCTTTTCCAGTTGTTTTCAAAATGTTTATTTGAAAGTGTACTTAACGGTATAAGTAAATTTTTAATATAAAAACAATTTTATTAATATAATAACAGTTGTACAGTACATTTAATTGGAGTATTTTTTGTTCCTATAACCAAAACATCTTTAAAACAATTAATATTGTCCTTTCAAAGTTATAAAAACTATTTATAAAACAAGTTTTTACTAAGCAAAATATCTCATTATTTTTAATTGAAAAGAAAAATTCATCTGTACTTTGGCATAACCTAATTACTGAAGAAGTTTTCGTAAAATATTTCTAACAATTAGTTCTGTTTTAGAGTAAGAAACACTGGTATAGTTATCATTTGCTGGAGGAAGTTATATTAAATATCATGAATGTTTTATTTGCTTAGTGATAAAACTCTGCTTTTTATGAAGCTGGGCTTTTAAAGAAGAAGGTTCTTAAAAATGTGGAGAGATTTATTCTATTTTTATCCATTATAAAAGAAAAATGCATGTTATCTCAACAAAACATTCACACCTATTCCATGGGTCTCTTTAACACTATGGATATTTAATGAGACATAAATAACTTGGATAGTTTTCTTAACAGGGTTGAGGGCGGAGGGCAATGAAAATATTTCAATGAAACTGAAGTTAACCAAAATTAAGGGAATATTTTTTCCCAGAAAAATGCCGAGATCAAGTTGTTAGATCAGGACATTAAGATTTTTGTAACTGTAAGAGTAACCGCCTTAGGATCAAACTAATTTTAAGTTCAAAAGCACATTTTTTTTAACCAGTATTCTCTTTCACTTTGTTACTAATTACTAGGGACTCCACGTAATTAGAAACTTAATATTCTTTTAAAAATATTTTCCTTTAAATAAAACAGAGAAATCTTCACACACACACACACACACACGAAAAAAAAGATTAAGTGAAAACAAAGGAAATATATTTTTGCTTTGAAAAGTTAAAACTGTTTGTTTATTTCTTTGTCAGGAAAACTCTTGACAAGCTCTCAGGTTCAAAGTTAAAATTACTTTAAGAAGCACTCTTTGTTGACAGGTTTTGAGTTTGTGTTGCGATAAAAATGTCATTCGTTTATTGAAAGCACACAAAGCTTTTCCCTTCTCTTCATTTTTAGAAAAACATCAAAACTGTATCAAAAGGAAAGGGTGATTATTTTCCCAACTGACTTTTTTGTATAAGTTCATAGTTTTGACAAAATTGCCAAATCTTAAAAAAAAAACTTCGTAAATATAAAATATTAATAAATTTAGAAATGTTGAATACGAGGCATATAAGAATAAACAAAACCACTGTCTTCTTAAAAGTAAACTGTTTATTTTAGATAGATGCCATCAAAAGATGAAATATACCTTGATCAAATTTTAGTCTTTTTGAAAAGAGGAAACTTAAAATCATAAATGCTCTGATGATTTGTTTTCACATAATCTCACATCATCGCACTGTGTCTCATTTTGTTTTCACATAAACAGAGAAAACGTCTTGCAATCTTACAACAGAAATATTGAATTGACTGCTTCTATCCTAAAACTCTTTCTAGACTCCAATCAAAAAATTTTACTTTCATTAGGTGCATGAAATATGTAATCCCACAACACATCAATTAAGATCAGTAGTACTTCCAAAACTTATCAAAATGCTTGAGCTGAGGATCAACTGGCTTGGAAAGGACTTTCTCTCACGAGATCTCCACTCCTTTCGTCTTGAAGAATTCCATTGAGAGGATTGTCCTCGGCCAGAAAAAAAATATTAAATATTCTCCACGTCAAAGAGCAGCTTTTGCGACGATTCTTCAAATAGAGGGGAATTTTTATGGCCCTGAACAAAAGATGTAAATCAAATTTAGGGAAGGCCGTTGTTGAAAAGATGGGAAGTCTCATCTGCATCATTCTGCAGTGTTAAGAGGAAATAGAGGTTGTCGTTTGGTATTTCCGTGTCATTCGAAAGTGTCTCGAGTTTTAAAACAAGCGTAGAAAGCTGTTTTAAGATCTCCAATAACGGATTTTTTTTTAGTTAACCTTCTATTTACTATTAAGCGTGAAGTATTAGTTAAATTTATAAAAAATATTTTTAATAGTTCTATTATACGCAATTGGGAGTTGTAGTATACTGCTGTCAATGACAGAAAAATTTTAAGCCCTCTTAAAAGTAATCATAATATTTAAATCCTCAAACTGAAACTCAAGAGTAGTATTTTAAAAATGTGAGTGTTTCCAGATAAACATTACGTTTACAATTTCTCAATTAATATACGTTGAAGTCGTTTTAAAGTAATTTGGAATAATTCGGAGTAATAAAAAAAATTTGTTTATCAATATCAGAGGAAACATATTTTTAGAATAAAGTCATGTGCTTATTTAGTGAATCCCCGAATCGTGGTTGTTTAGTCTTGTACAAAAGGGTAGTGATCAAACATATTATTTGGAAGATAGATTTAACGAAAATCCAAGCAGGCGCAGTTTAATAATATACAGGTATTCAATCCATTTTCTTTTCTGAATAACAAAGAATGACTAAACGTAAGCATTGCTCTGGAGATTTTTATATTTCGGTATACTAAATGCTGGTATTGAAATTTTATTTCCTACACTGACAGTATTTTATTAAATGCATTTTGAACTTATAAGGTATTAGACTTTGTTTTCATGACTATATAAAAGGAATCTTTCAACCTTAAACGTATGTGCACATAAACGTTCACTTAAAAGGTATTACATTACATTACCTTTTATATACATTTTTAGATACATGTAAAAGTAATGTGTAATATTAATTTTATTTCAAATGTCTGAAATTGCAAATATATATTAATTTGTTTTCGCTGATGTCCTCTCAACTATCTACCTTTAAATTAGATAATATTTTCAGCAAAAAAAAGAGCTGTTTTATTTTGAATCTCAAACAACAAAAAACACCTTTTAAAGTAATTTTATCCTGAGCAAAAATGCTTAAAAAATATTTTTTGTGTAAATATATTTATCATATTCTACAAGAATTTCAATACATTTTATAAACCATAGCTTCAAATACCACGCATGGATTCTCATCAATGATGAATCATTGAAACCCTTGTCCCTCAAAAACAAAGCTTTTCCCAAAGTAGCCATCTCGTTGCAATCCTACCGTAAACATGCACCATCAATCAAATTATATCTTTGAACAACACCCTTATCTGTTTTTCCATCGGCGATCCTTCTTTTTTCCTGATCCCGTCTCCTGGATCGAGTTTCCCAAAAGTAATTAGTTTCCCTGATCTCGCTTGTTTTGGTACTCCTCCGGAATCCCCCTTCGTTTTATTACTATACCTTCTCAACAAATTTGTCAACAGCAATGCCGATTTCTGATGTAGTATTTTAATCATGATTTAGTATGCGAAAATTCCGCCTTGGGAGGAAATATTCTTGAATTATTTAAGTGGAAGCGCCTGGTTGCCTTCCCTGGTTGCTCCTCTGTTGTAAAATTCATAAGATAGTATTTTCAAGTGTCTGGTACTCACTTATTCAGAAACCTTATAAGGGAAGACGACGAATTTTATTAAATCCCGATAATGACCTACTGTAGTAGGAAAGAGATTAAAATATGAAAAGCCTTTAGAATGAGGTCCGAAATTCTCAATAAATTGCCAAGTTTATTTGAATAATTGAAAATCCTTATTTCTAGATGAACTAATATAAAATGAATATCATTAGTTTTCTGTTTTCAATGGAAAAGTTCATAAAATTGGAACTTTTGGTGAAAATATGTAGCTTGATAAAAATAGTAGTTATAAAGTTTTTATTCTTTTGTAACAACTAATTTTATACAAGTTTTTCAGTGTTTTCATGTAGTTATTAGTTTTTTTTAGCTAAGCAAAGACAAATTGTAATAAAAAAATTAAAGAAACTAGCAAATTTGTGAACCTTTTTTTTTTGAGTCCTGAAAAGAGTGCTATTCAAATATTTAAGATATTTGCATGAAACGTTTTCTTTGCCTTTGTCATGATGTTGCAAACACGTTTCTTACTGAAGTTTTCGTTCTATCTCCTTTAGTTTTTTAATTAATTTTTTAACTCTTTATTTTGCCGCTAGATGCGCTGTAAGCTCTCCCTATGGATTCAGCATGGTCCCACATAGGCAGCGTTCGAAATTGGGGTGTTTTGCTGGTCCGGGACAACTAAAAAACGGCTCGGACCTGTGGAATCAGACAATCACTGGTCCGCCAGACCAGTGTGTGTGTGGTGAAAAAATATCCCACCTTCCAGTTCTACCAGCGTTTTTGTAAAATCATTTACACGAGTTGTTCAGTGATAGCGGTATTTTAAGTGCTTTTGATGATTGCATTTGGTGAAGCAAGTACATATTTTTGACAGAACAACCCGAAATGTGGGGATATGGGTATGGGATAGGGGAGCCCCCGGAGAAAAAGAAAAACTATAATTGAATATGTACTAATTTTTAACATTACTATTTCGTACTCATATTCAGTGCAATTGTGCAATAGTTACTGAATAATATTTGAACCGGTCCTTTTTAATTTGTCGACCAGTGATTTTTGTTGCGGACCAGTAAGATTGGCAAATCACTGGTCCGGCGGACCAGTGTTTTTTTTTTCCCAATTTCTAACGCTGCACATCAAAATTAGTTAAATCAAAAAAAAATAAAATAAATTAGTTAAATAAATTATAATTAAATTAGTTAAATAAATTAGTTAAATCAGTTAAATTAGTTAAATCAAAATTAGTTGTATCAAAATTAGTCCTTACTCAGAACAAAACACTTTTTTTTTTCAAGCGCAAATCCTCTAGTTAACTCCTCCCCATAGACTCCGTCAATCCCCACGAAATTCCCTCACACACACACACAGTGCAATAAAGCAACAACACCGCGACAGCTACCCTCGCACCCTGAGATCCAAATGTAGCCTCGTCGCGCCAGTCGCAGCAGGAGTCGTGTGTAACCCAATTTGTTGATCCGACTCCAGAGGAAATGATCCAGGAAGGAGCGAGCAACTCAACCAAATGGGAAAGTAATAAGTACATTCCGATCATTCGGCATTCAATTTCAATCATCTCGTGCTCTAGACTCCATTCCCAGATAATCCGAGCCAAGTTCCACTAAAAGGAGGCAATCAAACGTGTGGGGTGCACGCCTTGAATGACCCTACTTTTTAAAGAACTTTAATTAAATTTAATTGGGGAACTGAAGGGGATTAAAGGGTGGAATTTATGAACATTATTAAGGTTGGAATGTGGAACTGGAATTAACTTATAGCTGAATATAGCCTGTTGAGTGTCTTCCGTTGGGGGAAATTACTGATATAGTATTCGTGCTCTCCGTTTAGAACGTTTAAGAGTCATTATAATAAGACCTGTGCTTAGTCTTCAAAAGCTTTGAAGTGTCACTTCACTGGGATCAGAATCGTTAAAGCAATTTCTATTTAAAATATTGAGTGCTTTGGAAATCATAAAAATTACATAGAGTCATAGAGCATTGATTCTTTTGTGGTTTACTTTATAAATGAATGAAATATTTGTAATATTTTACTATACAAAAATATATCATTGTGTAAAGATTTATTCCATAAGTTCAAATTAAGGTTAGATTCAATAATATAACGTACAAAATCTAACAAAAGTAATGAAAAAAGGGATCAAGATAAATATCAGAAATTTTAGTATAGCTTCGTTTATTTGACCAATATAATTTCTAACCTCCAATATATTCTAATGACCATCTCACTGGCATGATCGAAGAATCTCATTTGATTTGATAAGGTTTCTTGAATCATGATTCAGACCGACAAAGGAATAATCTTCTCCAAACTATTAATATTATTCTATCATATTACATTACATTTAAATCTAAGACGTAGAATAATTAGCAACTTTAATGACTGGTTAGTGGTGTATAGAATGTGGGATAGCACTATGTAGCATAGTGGGATACCGAAAATAAGTTGCTGCTATCTCTAAAAGCTTATCAGTTAACTGCATCAATCAAAACGTAAAATAGGTGATGATACTTATAATAAAAATTAACCACATTTAAGATATAGTTGATTAGAGGTTAATTTAATAAACATCACTCTTTTTCAGTTTAAAATCTACAGTATTTTAATTAAATGTTTATTATTTAAAATGATCGAACACCATTCGACCGTTATACCTGCATTCTGATATTTTATCACTGCGTTGTTTTTGTAGTGACGAAAAAAGCATCAAAAAGCAATTTGATAAATTAGAGGGAAAAAAACTGTTCTAAATTATTTAAATGTAAAAAGAACAAAATACTCATAAGCTTGGAGTCTTATCTTGTCTCTTTAAAGGAAAAAAGTTAATGTAACTGAATGTATTTTCTTTCTCGAGATTCATCTTTATTTTGTTTTCTTTGAAAGTCAGTACTTTGTTTTGAATATCTAGCTTGTTCTTTCATCTAAGTTGGATTAATGGGTAAAAGGAAAAACGATATTTGAATTAGCTTCTTTTGTTTCTTGATATTATTCATTAAAGCTTTTAAAAGATTATTTATTGCTAAATTGTACGGTTGCTTAAAATCTCGAAAGAAATTAATTGCGCATTTTTTGTAAACTTTTCAAATTTTGCTTTGTTTCCTGTTAATTAAATCACTGCTCCTTTTTTTCTTGTAAAAATTTCGCTGAAATAAATAAAAAAAAACGGGAGAGTATGAAACTTTTTTTTTTTTTTGAAAATTTTTAAGGTGGGGGTAATTTAAATTTATTGCAATTACTAATTCAAAGAAAAATAAGTAGTAAATTTAAATTAATTTCAACTCATAACTTAAATCTTGGTCTTTAAATTAAATTGAGATATTTAGTAGATATTCAATTTAATACCCTATATTCAGATGTAACTAAAACTTTTTATTAAGGAAAATAAGAAGTTAGGATCTTTCACTACATTTTCAAACTACACTTAAAAGCTTTCCAGGATAAATATTAAGCAATAATTTCAATTATGCTTAGAAAGTGGTTACGAAACATTCTCTTATTTTATTATCATAATATATAATACTATTTACTTTTAAAAACTATATTTTTCCATCTAAGAAAATAAAGGATGCATAAGAAGTTATTTATTTGCATAGGAAATTACCATTTCTTGATATAGGTATTTCTTAGAAAAGAAATGGTTTGATAATAACCAGTTTTACGGAAATTAAAGTTCTGCATATAATTTACCAATTTAAATAACTATCGCAATGCGTATTTTGAATTTTTATCCTAGAATTTCAATGCAAAAATTATATTATACGTCATTTTAGGAATTCTTAGGCTAAAATCTAAAAAATATAGGTATACATACACGCTATTTTCCAATTTTAACCTCTTATTCTATTGCTTATCCCCATCCGTCATTTTTTTCTCTAACAAAAAACGAATAAATAAAATACGCATGTCCTATCCCCATGAGACCTAGTCTTTTTATTTGTGCAAAATATATCCCCATGCAATATTCGAAATATCCCCCAATGATTTATGGGTCTCAGGAAATTCCGCACCAAAACCTTTGACATTCCCAATGATAAACGACTGCCACATTCAAATTTCTCAGCTTGAGCCTTTATTAACGTCTGACGGAATTTCTGGTGGACCATTCTGAAAAAAAAAAGAACACAATATCGTCTCAAACATTTGGTCTTTTTCTTCAAAACATAGAGCTCACCATGAAATATATTCAGCGTCTAGCACTCCATTTTTCCGACAAAACCTCACTTAACAGCTTGCTGATCGCCAACAACAAAAAGCTAGTAGAAAGAATGCAGCTCTGGTAGTAAATACCATTAAGCGTTCCTGGGGGAGTTGTTTGCCACGCTGTATAGCGCTGTCGGTCAAAATAGGCAGCGCGGTCCCTTGTCCGTTACCATGGAGACCAGCGTTCACGGAACGTGCATGAGAAAAACAAGGGAATAAAGGACCCCGTAGGAACTATGGGTAATCCAGGTTTAAGACCAGTCGGAGAAGGTGAGGAAGACTAAGGGTTAAAGTGAGACAAGTATCAATAGGAATCACCGGACAACATAGGAACCAAAGAGGCCTTTTGTTAGTCAAGGAATAGAAGGTTTTGACAGTGCAAATATAATTTTTTCCTTGTTTGACTTTCTAAAATTTGTCAAATTTTAGAAATAATCTTTCGTGATGCGATTCTTTTCATACCTTCTGGTAACAAATTTTCTATAATCCTAGTATGCTATTTCCCAGTATCCTATGGCTATTTAGGGCCTAATAAGGTATTGTTTACTCGTCTTTTCTAGCTTATTAGTAAGATTAGCTGTGATCCGCAGGGAAGACTTCTATTTTAACCGGGAGCGGATAAAAGTTCCGATGCCGTTTAGGAGAAATCTTCAAAGAATTTCATTCCTTCTGTTAAAAGCACGGGAAAGACAAAGTACTAAAGTAGATAATACCAACTACAATACACTTTAGTTTTTCTCAAATTGGGATTTGATTTATTTTCGATTTGTCTCAAGAAAGGTAAACACGGTATTTTTATTAACTGCCCTATTAAAAAAATTTAATTTAAAAAAATATTCCAAGTTTGATCGTAACTTCTTTTTCTGTGCATTAAAAATTTCTGAACCGTAAAAGATAAAGTGGATACTACCCTTACTTTCAATAACATAGATTAAATTGAGAAATCATTTTACAACCATTTCGGTTAAATTTACATTTACCTAAAATGGTTTGTTTATCAATTTCAAATATTTTTGCCATTATTAACTTTTAAAACAAAAGTTGAGCAAACTCTCGAGGTCAAAATTCAAGAGTCTCTCTTGAGTTAATCTAGTTCATGCAGTAATTATCTCCTTTTAGACACCTGTTGGTCTAACGAAGTGACATGAAACATTTCACTTGAAACAAGTAATGATTCTCTTGAAACCTTAATAAATTTTGGTACCCCAATAAGGGTCTGTAATTTATTTGGTTAACATCAATGTGATAACTCATTACTAAATAGCTTTTACATAAAGAAAAAAGAAAACTAATGTGTTAATAGCACATGGGTAAGGTATTCAAAAGTATAAATAAAAAACAAAATGATATATTAGGAGTTCAAATTAAATTAATTCCTCATGCTTCCAAACAGTTAAAGAACGAATTGAAAACATGTTTCAAGGAAAAACATGCAACGAGAGATATGTTTATAGATAGTTGACTTGATAAGCAAAAGTTTGGTTTCTTCCACATTCCAGATTTATTTTGTCATCATTCTAACATGAAACTTTTGAATTATCCATCCCTTTTTCAATGGCTGATGTACCACATTCTTTAAAAAATGCTGACCTTTCTAAAGAATGTCCATCTCAGAATGCCCTTTAAATAGAAATTCTTCTCAGGGGATATTCTTTACGACTTGTTTCACTTTTCTAAGCGAAACCAATGGGCAGTCCATCTTTTCCTTTCCCTTACATTCTTCCTCTTATCTGGTAAAGGGCACCTGCAAAGGAAAACACAGGTGCCAGTGTATTTGATGTCCGTTTTTCGCTCGCTTCGTGCTCGCCCTTCCCTTTTGTCACAGGATGGAAATATAAAAAAAAATGCTTATCGGACTGCTTGTGGAAGTATTGGTTTATAGTTTACCTTTATCACAAAATTTTTACTAGAATAAGGAGGGCGAAAAAAAAAATTGGTTGGAATGGAGGTTTTCAAAGGAAGATACTAGTACAAAGCTGGAACTCGGTCAATTTTTATTCTTCTTGTCAAATTGTTTTCTTTTTTATCTTGAATCAGTGTTCCAGTGGATTCGAAAGACAAGCAGTGTGAGAGGGACGGGATTTTTGGAGACTTAGGTTTAAACGTCGTGGTTGCGTTTGGAGCTTCAAGAGACGGATACAATAGATACTCTATCTGTTCTATTTTCAGAGGAAAGTAGTGAAAAAGTCCATGAAAAGTATAAAGTATTCATGCTTTGCATAGATAAAAGCATATGGATGCATTTCCTGCTATATGTTTTGAAATTTACTTTACCCAATTTATCAATATCACTACATAGAGATCCAACATAGAGGTTATAGTTTATTTTTCGTAAAGAGAATATTTCTTTTCACTTGTGTGCAAGCGTATTTTATCCATTTATTCGATACATGCATGCAACTATAGTGAAACACTATATTTGACTTATTAAAAGTAGTACATAAGAAATTGCTAAAATCTATATAAAATATTGAAGATATATAACAAGTTCAGGGGAACATCCTTTTAAGAATAATATATTTCTTATACCATATACTTCTCTTCTATTCTCTCTCTTATACGAATAATGCTTTTGTAGACCTTCTTTCCATTTGGATATTTTCTTCATCGAATACGAGAGAATTATTAAAGCATTCAGGACAGCAAGTTGTATTAACATAAGTATGCATCAACACGTAAAAATTATCCTTCAAATATTTCTTCCCAATGTATTTTCTTTTCATTATTTTCTAAAAGAATTACCCGAATGAAATCAAATAAAATGAAAATGGATTAATCTATACTTCCATAATATAAATAAATATGAAGGAATACCTATATTAAATTCATAAAGAAAATTTTGGAGAAGGCTTAAAACTTGAATAGTTCTCTTACTTAATCGAATATTTCAACTCCCCTAGAGAAATCTAAATGTTGTGGGATAGAAAATATTAATTTCTTTCTGAAACTTCTTTACTTAAATTTATGACACATTTTTATAAATATTTAAACATTAATTTATTAAACATAAATCCAAATCAAAGTGGCACACAATTTATCATAATTAGGCCAAAAATTAAAACATTAAAAAGTATGCTATTTGTAACTAAAAAATTTAGAATTTAGTAAATACGAACATCAAATATTTAGAAGATTTTATTAAAATAACTAGCTGATATGCCCGCCGTTGCTCGGGGGATAAAAGGCTTATCAAACTGTGTGTTAAAATAAATAAGAATTATCGTTTAGATGCAATAGAGTCAACAGTCTTCCCGCTAGGATTCTTTTTTGATGCCATACCACTTCGTTAAGATGTAAAAAAAACCTTTAAAAATACCACCTGTTTAGATTTAATGTGTGAAATCCCCATCCCCGTTTTTAAAGAGTAATTTTTCAAAATAGAAAAAAAAGTCAGGGGACCTTCTGAACCCCATTATTTTTTTCTCTTTTGTCCTTTTCTCCCTCCATCCATTTCTGCAATTGGTATAAATGTATATTTGAGGCAAATTTCTCCGCCTTCGCTTCACAATAAAGATATATTATTGAACAGCAATGTCTATAGATAAAACTTATTTCCCCCTCATCCCGCTAAATTTTTATAAAATACAAAACAATTAAATATACTACATACTTTTATAAGATGTTAAACAAAATCTTAAAAAACCGGTTTAGAATTAGTGTTTATAACTACTTTTTTAATAATGATAATTTTTTTTAAATCAGGGGGAGACCCCCTGAACCCCCCTTTGCTGATTTATTACCAACTCATTCATTGAAAGAAATTTCAAACATGAAATAAAAGTAAACATCATTTGAATCGACACTGAAAATGCCTGTGATAAAATATTGTTTAATTTGAACTTTGCTGGAAATACTTAAATTTGATTAAATAGAAAAAAGAATAAAATTTTTCAGTGGAACGGTTTTTGGTTATCATAAAAAAAGTATTTAATCACTAAAAATTATTTCCTTATCATATTTTTTAAAAATTCACCTGTTATAAAACATTTCAAAATAAATATTTCCAACAATAGAGGTTTTGCGTGTCATGGAAAGAGCAATAACCGCAATAAATTTAATATTGAAGGCTAAGCTTAAGAATTTAGAAAAGGGACAAAAAAGGCTCCTTAGAATGCTTTGATTCAGAAAATTCTTTTTCGCAAACCTTCCTGGTTGTGTGAGGAACAACATGGTAAAATTTCATAACAATCACATTAATAATGTGGGTGCTAGGATCCAAAAACTAAAAACGGGAGTGAATATTCAAACCCCCGTGCACACCATCCAAAATCGAATATCGAAAAATCCAGAAATTACTTTCTTTGAAATTCCCTCAAGAAGGTATTACCAACAGTTCACTTCGTAATATCGATTTCTCGGTACTGTTTTCTTCGAAAATGTAAAACTTGGTTTATGCTCAGCAAAAACGGGTTTTTGGAATATTCAGACCTCTTAAAATTCGAATATCCAAAATCTGAAAAATGCCTTTCTAGAAATTGTTGCTAGGTACCTTCCTGCGAAATAACAAAGATCTGGGGTCATTAGGGACGCTGCTGGGCTCAAAATTGTCGAAAACGCTCTAAACCCCCCTGTGGGTCAGAAAAAAGAAATTTCGAAAAATCCCTTCTTAGTGCGCGTATACACCGTAAGGTCTTCGACCCTACCAAGTTTCGAGTCTTTAGCCCCGGTAGATTTTGCTGTGCGTTGGTAAGTGAGTGAGTGAGTGAGTGAGTGAGTGAGTGGTAAAGCTCTTTTATTATTATAGATGTATGTTTAGAAAACAGCTTTCAAAAAACAACAGAAGCTAGTTTTTTTAATAGTAGGTATATGCTCATGCAATACAGTAATTTATACCTTTAAATTTAGGAAATGATGAAGACAACTTATACTAATAGTTACTTTTTCTCTTAAAACTTTTCAAAGAGTAAAATAGAAACTAAGCCCTTCATTTTATAATTGAATCATCTTCTTTTTTATTTTAGCTTGCATTAAAAATTTGTTGAAGAAAAATGCATGTAAAACCTCCGTAGTTATCTTAAGTTTACGATATTAACGTTTTTAAAAATAATTTCTCTTAGAAAATTTATGTTAAACTGTGGTAGTTTTTTTTTTTTTTTTTATCTTTTTGGCTTTGTTTTTTATTGGAAACTCATTTCTAGCGTCTTTTAAAATCTAGAATTTAAAAAATGAATGTTTATAATTAACTTTTAAGTCTCAAAATTCTCTGAAAAATTAACTTTACGCTAATATCTAATAATTCAATGATGCCTTAACCAATTAACAGCATCAGCTTAAAGATTCCCTTTTTAAGTTTAAATACATTTGTAGGTAATCCTATCTTTGGTTGTATTTTTTATCGTTTTTTACTTCAACTCATTTTCACATTCCTGAGAATTAAAAATTTATAATAACGTAAGGGGTCAAAGAAGTTTTTTCGATGGGTAATGAATTTCTGTTCTTTATTTGGTAGAAACTGTATTTGAAAATAAAAAGTTCCATTTTAAGTTTTTAATGTGTTTTTAGATATGCAAATTAGAAATAGTTTACAAGTTTTATTTCTTCCAAAAATCTCACTGTACATCAAATTCAAAATAAATCTTTTACCTTTTGGGGTCTTTTACTTTTTTTATTTACGTGCTTATAGAAATCCCTTAATTCTTAAAAACAAACTTGAATGAAAATAAAAAAAAAACAATTTCAAGTACTATATTTGCGTATTTATACGAACGAGTTTCTTTTATTCAAGAAAACAATAGATGGGAATACATATTAAAAAATCTTTCAAATAAAAATATAAGGTTAAAGGAATAAATAGTTAAAATAGTATCTATGTCAAGCTTTAATTTTTTTTTGCTACTTTAAAAACTTTAATATTTTTACAGGTATGCAATCGGTTATTCTTACATCTACTGAATAACTCTAAATTTAATTTCTACAAAATCAGAAATATTCACCTTCCTATGAGAGCTTCAACATGTAGTTTGCAATTGTCCTTTGGTATTAAGAAACTTTTTGTGTTCATATGTTTTGTTTATATAAACGAAGAGTGTTTTTAGAAATGTCGTATTCCCTACGAATATTCTTTTCTTAATAATTTATCAAACTTATCCTTTAACTTTTCTTAATCCTTTATCAAAACTTATTTTCTGTCTTGTCTTTTATCAAAAAGGCTAATTTAAAGTGTCTTCATTAATAAAAAAAGTCTTAGAAAAATATATTGGAAATAAAAACTTCTACTGACTTAGCTTTATATAGAACCCAAATCCATTGAAATTCATCGCAATTTTTTTCGTAACATAAAAACATCTTATCCTTATTAAAAAAATGTCCAATGCTTATTGGATGCAAGTATTTAGAACAGTCTTAAGTTCTTTAATTCCAGAGCAACTCCTCTCGTCTGTTTCGGACTACACCCAATTACTCTCTTCAAGAACGGGGAGCACTTTACTTTTTTCAGTATTCAAATTCTGCTGTAATATAAATAAAGTGCGTGCTTAGAAACTCTAATGTTTACTTCAAGCCTTTTAAAGAGTAGTTTCTTTCAATTGAGAAGATTACTTTGCAATTTACATCCCTGTATTTTGATTAGCTTTTATTTTCCGTTTAGAATTTTAAATAACCCTTAGTACCACTTCTCGTATGGTTCATTTATTTGAGAATGTGGGTTATGCTTACATAGGAATTAAAATGTCTGAATAGTGTTCTAAACTACTATATTAATTTTCTTCAAAAAATAATGTTGGAATTACAGTTCAAATTATTTTTAGCTTTTATTCTTGTTATTATTTAAGATGTTTAAGTATGATTTTTATTCTAATTAGATATTTTTAGACATTGAATGATGTATGGTCATGTTTGGATTTAAGGAATAAATTAAAAATTTCCGCAAGGATTAAAAAAGCATTGAGCATCAACTTGATTTTGGAGTTTACATTAGCACGATATGCAATCGAATATTAGTGTTTTTGATGTGTTATTAGAATAAATTTTATTAGTGCTAGTTTTAATCAGACAAGTAGCTCCATTAAGTACATAATTAGTTCCTTGATTTTACTTAGCTGCAACTAAACTTCTTCACAGATATTTTTTTAGACTAAATTAGTTTTTACTTAATTTTAAAACTGATTCAAAAGATCATTTATAGCACGTTTGGGAATTTATCTGTGCAGAATTATTGAAAACAAAAATTTAAAGGGGTTGAAAAGAAAGTATATCCCTATTTCTTTGATTTTGGTTCTCTTATGAGATAAATGGTTTGGGGGAAAAAAACCTTTCAAATCAATTAACCGGGATTGGTTTCCGTACATCGCTTTATTTGACAACAAAAAGGAAACCTGGTTAAGGATTCTCATCCTCAATTGACCTTTCTAAGAGAGATTCGAACTATTTCATTGCTTGCAGGTCCTTTGTAGGAGCTTGAAGGGAACGGAAAGTAAATTTTAGATTCGCCTTTAAAACATTTCTCAACGTGAGACCAAACGAATGCTGAAGGATACTCATGAATAATTCAAAAGGCGTTTTCTTCTTTATAACATTTCTTATTTTGCTTTTCGAGTCTTGAGCACGTTTTAGTCGTTCAATCGGGATATCGATTTAATTGTCACTTTCCTGCCTCTCACCACTTGTTTAAGACATTAGGGGAAGAATATTTTTACGTGGGTGCGGAAGGATTCTAAAATTTACCTGAAAGTGCTGCTGCTTTTAGGGACTTTTAAAAGTTGAACTAAACTTGCGTTTCTCTTCATGGTGTCAACTTTCCCTCAAAACCTTTGATGGTATGAGTAAATTTAATTTTTTTTTTAAATGAGAATAGTTGAGAATATATTTAATGGATAAAAGAATTTGGATTTTTTAAGTCTCGTCAATTTCAAATTCTTTTTACCTTAAGGTTTAAAATTGTCATCGAAATTAATATTTAGAAACAATGTTTACAAGATTTTAGTTCAGGTTCCTTTATAATTTGCTTTATATTTATTTTGAGTCATAATAAAGGAGGACAAAGAGTCATACTTTTTGGAAGTAAATTAAAAAGATAAAATTTGAAAATTAAAACATTGATAGCTTAAGTTTGTTATACACAGATCTATATTCAAGAAATTTTAAATAATATGTTATTTGAGAAATGCTATGATACCTATTCACAGCGCTATTGGTTAGAGAGTTTATGATAATAATCTTAGTGAAAGTAAGTAACAATATCACAAGCGTAGAATTGCATATCGCAATGTATCCAAAGGCATAAAAGTACATGGATTTAATCATTTCCGGAGAAATCTATTTAGAACATTCTTATACAGCAATTGTATATCCTACACAATGGATTCTCTTACACAAGCAATCGAAACTTACACAAGGTTGTTTTCAGTATTGACAATCCTAATAATTGAACTAGTGAAATTCTAGCTTGCCTTCCAAAATGATACCCAAATTAATTACCTCGTATTAATCAGGACATATGTGTTGCGCTATTAGCCGAATGATATATTGATTTTGAAACGTGTTCTGATATTTATATAGTACACTTAAATGATTGTATAGGTGGTTTTCTAATGTTGAATACACATGAAATTGGTATTCTAACTATCTAGGAGGTTTTCTAACTTCATTTAGGGAAAATAACCATTTGGTTCCTTAGAATCTGTAGTTTACGAATCGCGATGGGAGGGTGGACACTTCGGGTCTGCGACAGCTATCGGTAACAGCTATGGGAAGCAAAAGAGGTTGTTTTAAATACCACTTTGTTGGTTAAAATGACCTCATATGGTGTACTTCTAACCAAATATTGTGTTTGAATTTAAACGAATGTTTGAATGTTTTTATTTACATATAAATCGAAAAAAAAAAACATTCAAGACTTATTTTTGAATTTATTAAGATTAATTTTGAACAAAAAAAATTTAACTAATTTTTTAAAATAATTTTTTTAGTTAAAAAAATTATATTTTAATAGCAACAAACTGTTTATAATTACCAAATAATTTAATCACTGATAAAAGCTGTTCTTGATATATTTTTGTTTAGTAGTTTTGTTTGATATATGGCTATTTTAAGCCTACAGAGTGAAGGGTCAACGAGGGGTCAACTAACTACTCTTTTTGCTATAACTCCTGATTCCATGGTTGTCCCATTCTAAAATTTAGGCATTTGCAGCAACAACAAGCTGACTCCAACAGCTTGACATTGGAGTTAACTCGTTGTTGCAGTAAGCACCTTAATTATCAGAATTTATGCCGTATATTTAATCATTTTTTCCCACAATAGCTTCTCCTTTTATTGTTCTCTTATGTTTGTCCGCGCTTCAGAGTACGTGAGTGTATAAAAAATTTTACTGTCGACTATTTTTTACCGATGATGACACTTGGCATTTTGAAATTGTGGTTTAAATAAATATTTAATGGCAGTAAAAAGTATCTTATATCTTAAATTAAACTAACTGAATACCTGAAGTACAGATCGATATATCTTCTCTCGGAGAAGATAAAAACCCCTTTCTTATAAACTTAATAAGTAATTCATTTTTTTTCGCATATAAAAATAAAATATTCATATGATACGAGTAGCTGAAAGCTTTTATTAAAATACCATCCTACTTGCTTTACTGCATAAATTATGATTGCTCCTCGTGTTTTTGTAAAATGAGACAAATACCGGAAATCCTACGTTTATGTTTTTTAGTTTTCTTTCATTATGATAAAAACTGTACCTATTTTATAATTACATAACTTTAGAAATATCCAGTTAAAATTAGTTTTTATTTACGAGTATCTCTCTCAATTATCTTCAACACATTGTTTCATTTTTAAATTTGGGTACAAAATAAAAGTTCTAATATGTTTTATTACTAATTTGAAACATTCAAAATCGTGGGAAAAAATATATCAGACCCAGAGATTATATCATCTTTACTGATTGATGATTTGATAATCTTTCTTTGATTTTTTTCTTTGTTGTTCTATGAATACAATAAGATATTTCTTAGAAATATCAACTTGTATTAAAAACTATTGTATTTGTATTATTTGGGAAAATTCGTTAGATCAAATATTAGAGTTGAGGTTTATGAATTATAATGAACCTAAATTTAAGAATATTTTTTTTAAAAAGCTTCTAACATTTTCTACAGAATATATATTTGTACTTAGTTTGATAGTGGATATTATTGTTAAGTGAAAATTTCTTTTAGATGTAAAATTGAGGTTCAAAAACACAATGGTAACAGTAGTATCAAAAATAAAATTCCGTATGAAAAACCATATCTTTCAAAATTAATCTCACTATTTACTTTTAATTAAAATTTCAGTACTTTTTGTGTTACAGGTGATGAGATAATTTTTCTGAAAAAAAGAACTTTCGCAACTCCATTATCTTTTCAAGAAAGGGATTTTTTAATTAAAAATACTCGGGTATAATTTTAGCTCACATTTCAGTCTTAGGCTATTCTTCTTTGCGTGATTACAAATTTTACTTTCCTAACATCCTTTTTTAAAAGTCGTTATCAGAAAGTTTAAATAGTTTAATTAATGATTAAAAATCCATAAGGTATTTTAATAACAAATTAAAATATGTAATCCAAATAATTATAAATACTTAATACTAAATGTAATGTCTCAATTACCAACATTACTATTAAAACGTCATAAGTCATATTTGTACAAATTAACATCCCTTTTACAGATACAAGTTCTCAATAATGTTCCCAATGTAAAAGTTCCCAATGTCTAATCAAAATTAACCTTTCAACCAGACAAAAGGGATTAAAATAGTATCACTTTTAGTAAATAAGGTTTGAATAATCTGAATAAAGCATGAATTGAATTAGAGCCGTTTGAAATTCCCTTGTACATAGTTAAATTTCTCAATATAAGTTATTAGGCTTTGAGAACAGTTTAAAATGAGACATAGATTATTTTTAAACTTTCTAGAAAACAGTAGGGGTGAAATTGAATTCTCAAAGCATATGTTCATCTTACGAAATTTATTCGGGATTATAAAAATTGCTTTGCTTTTGATTCAAAATAAAAGAGCTTTATTTTTAAGACATCAAAAGAAAAATAATTACTTTCATCCAAACATGAAGAAAGCTGTTTTCATAAAATTTATGTACCTATGTATTTAATTAATTTATTTATTTTTACAGCTACTGATATGTTTATTTGAGTTAAATTTGGAGAGATATATTTATATTTCTTAAGAGTTAAATTTGACTCCGATTTTTATTTTAATACATTTTTGAAAATTACATTGTTCTTTTACTTTAAAATTGTTACTTTTTGGAACTATTAATACATATTACTGAAATATTTTACAATTCTTTTTTTTTTAATTTAAGACTTATTATATTAATGTTACTAAGTACAGAAACTTGGATAAATCGGTTAATATAAAAACACTTTATATGTAATAATATTATTAAATTTTAATAAATAATGTTCTCCCTACATTTAAAAAGTTAAAGTCATCACTGCATCTAAAGCTTAGTATTCTGTAAAAAAAAAAAAATTTAATTTTTTTTTTATTCTAAGTTAAACACATCTTTAAAACTATGAATCTGTAATAAGTTACATTTAATTTATGTTCGTATAGAAAGATGTATTCTAAAAAAATTTTTTTTAATTTTTTAAAGTTAAATATCTTAAAAAAACTTTGAATCTATAATTAATTTTAACGTGTTTAAAAGCCATAGAGCGTCAGTAAATTAATTAGTTAATAAAATTATCTTAGTCGCAATCTCAAGTTTTCACCTTCATATTTCTACTTTACATTATTCAAAATATAGGTTCAAAATCTTAGTTTTCAATTAATCCATATATTAATGAAATTAAGACAAAAGAGAAATTTAATTTACTTTTCAAGAGCGAAGTTATTTTAATCAAATTAATTGAGAAATACCTTATTGTCATTACTTTTCATAAAAGTAGGGACCAAATTAGCTACAGTGAAGGATATTTTTTAATATTTTGGACAGGGATATTTTAAATAGTCTCCTAGCAAAATATAAAGTAGGACTAGGACATTGAATTTTCTCGTTTTCATTAAATTAATTGTGTAATATTAATTACAAAATACTTCTTACACTTTTTGGCTAATTTTTATAATTAAGGACATAAAAATAGTAATCTGTGGGCAAATTTTCCTATTACAGTAATTTGCAGCGGGAATTAAATAGCAAATACTAAGTGATCCGATTCCCTCGGTTTTCGGTATACTCCAGATATGGATCTCCTAATCATTCCTTCACATTCCTCGTTACAAGGTGAAAGCTTTCATCATCACAGACGGAATTCAGTTTCCCAAACATATATATAGATAAATTATTAAGGTTGTGGGATCTTTCAGCATTTCCTAAGAAATTGGTATCAGCATGGATATAGTTGTATTATCGGATGAAATTAGCCTTGTTTGCTCTAAATGGATAAAATTTGTTAGGTGGGTATAATACAAATCATTGTGAAAGAACATTCCTATTTCCATTCTAAGATAAGGTATTTTAGGAATTATTATGGTGTGACCATAACATATTAAATTACAAATGTTGGTGATTAAACAGATGAAGTTAAGCTTAATAATAAAAATATAATAGCTCTTTTCAAATTTAAATTCTTTTAAGTTATTATTTAAGCATTTTTCGTTATTTTTTTTATTTGCAGGAAAGGTTTTGTTTTGGATCAGAAAGTTTACTCTCTAGAGGTTTAATTTTTTTTAGACAAATTTACATATTTATTTTTTTATTAGTTACAAGTACTAAATTACAGTTACATTTTCGAAGTATGGTTAGTGTAGTAATGAGGAAAATGTGAACAAGTTCCTATATCACACTTTACATAACTTATTTTTCTCAATTCCCATTTCATAAGTTTTTATTCTTTTCTTTGTAATTCAAATATATAACCTAACTAGCTGATATGCCCGCCGTTGCTCGGGGGATAAAAGGCTTATCAAACTGTGTGTTAAAATAAATAAGAATTATCGTTTAGATGCAATAGAGTCAACAGTCTTCCCGCTGGGATTCTTTTTTGATGCCATACCACTTCGTTAAGATGTAAAAAAAAACCCTTTAAAAATGCTACCTGTTTAGATTTAATGTGTGGAATCCCCATTTTTAAAGAGTAATTTTTCAAAATAGAAAAAAAGTCAGGGGACCTTCTGAACCCCATTATTTTTTTCCCTTTTGTCCTTTTCTCCCTCCATCCATTTCTGCAATTGGTATAAATTATAAATGTATATTTGAGGCAAATTTCTCCGCCTTCGCTCACAATAAAGATATATTATTGAACAGCAATGTTTATAGATAAAACTTATTTCCCCCTCATCCCGCTAAATTTTTATGAAATACAAAACAATTAAAAAAACTACATACTTTTATAATTTTTTAAGATCTTAAAAAACCGATTTAGAATTAGTGTTTATAACCATTTTTTAATAACGATAATTTTTTTTAAAAATCAGGGGGAGACCCCCTGAACCCCCCCTTTGCTGATTTATCACCAACTCATTCAATGAAAGAAATTTCAAACATGAAATAAAAGTAAACATCATTTGAATCGACACTGAAAATGCCTGTGATAAAATATTGTTTAATTTGAACTTTGCTGGAAATACATAAATTTGATTAAATAGAAAAAAGAATAAAATTTTTCAGTGGAATGGTTTTTGGTTATTATAAAAAAAATTATTTAATCATTAAAAATTGTTTCTTTATCATATTTTTTAAAAATTCACCTGTTATAAAACATTTCAAAATAAATATTTCCAACAATAGAGGTTTTGCGTGTCCTGGAAAGAGCAATAACCGCAATAAATTTAACATTGAAGGCTAAGCATAAGAATTTAGAAAAGGGACAAAAAAGGCTCCTTAGAATGCTTTGATTCAGAAAATTCTTTTTCGCAAACCTTCCTGGTTGTGTGAGGAACAACATGCTAAAATTTCATAACAATCACATTAATAATGTGGGTGCTAGGATCCAAAAACTAAAAACGGGAGTAAATATTCAAACCCCCGTGCATCCCCTCCAGAATGGAATATCGAAAAATCCAGAAATTACTTTCTTTGAAATTATCTCAAGAAGGTATTACCAACAATTCAATTCGTAATATCGATTTCTCGGTATTGTTTTCTTCGAAAATATAAAACTTGGTTTATGCTCAGCAAAAACGGATTTTTGTAATATTCAGACCTCTTAAAATTCGAATATCCAAAATCTGAAAAATGCCTTTCTAGAAATTGTTGCTAGGTACCTTCCTGCGAAATAACAAAGATCTGGGGTCATTTGGGACGCCGCTGGGCTCGAAAACGTCGAAAACGCTCCAAAACCCCCTGTGGGTCAGAAAAAAGGAATTTCGAAAAATCCCTTCTTAGTGCGCGTATACACCGTAAGGTCTTTGACTCTACCAAGTTTCGAGTCCTTAGCCCCGGTAGATTTTGCTGTGCGTTGATGAGTGAGTGAGTGAGTGGTAAAGCTCTTTTATTATTATAGATATCGAAATATAACTTTAAATGGTTATTTAGTTGTACAAGAGAAATTTCAGAATCATACCTGTGATAACAAGTTGACAATTTGAGGTCAAAGTTAAACTATGACAAAACTACTCTACTTCCCTCTAGTTGCAATTCAAAAATTAAAATCAATCAAAATTTGAAAAACAGGGAGAATAATGAATAAGGAAAACTCGCTTCAAAATTTAAAAACTGAAAATTCACAGATTCCACCCAATTCTCTTTTTAAAACTATTAAAATTATAATTTTAAAGAATTCTGAAAAATCAGCAAATAAAAAGCGATACAAAAAATAAGATAGGAAGCATATGAACTCCATTTTAATACTACTTAAAGTTTTCAACGTTAAAAAGATTTCTATTCTCTTCGGTAATCGGAATCTTCTTAAAATAATATTCCCCTTTAAAATTCGATTTATTCTCCGTGGTTTAAAATCAAAGTTCAAAAAAGAAACTGATTGGGAAAGTGAAACTGAAGTATGTACTTGATAAAATGTGAAATGTCAAACCGTACTTTAAAAAAAGCGATTGAGCTTTAAAGAATATAAGTATAAAACTAGTGTCCCTAAACAATTTTGGTGTAAGTCAAAATTTAATACTTTTTCTTTTATAAAATGCTGGACCCGCATTATTCATTAATTTTGAAATATGTTTTGGTTTGACGCATTTTGTATTTAAAGAAGGAATTTTTAAATTGAAAAATCTGATTATTTATTTTGTACAGGGGAGAGGATAGGGGCTCGTATATTGCCGTATGAAACCCGATTGTCAAAGTATGTGTATGGCGTGATTAACTGAACACTCCCGAGTTTCTATCAATTCAGATAGAACATCAAATTTGTAATATGGGGTGACTGAGCGCAATATAAAAAAATGGTGATTTTGTTTTTAAAAAAAAGTTAAGATATGTTCCTTTTGAAAAGTACAATTTATCATACTGTTGGTAATATTATATTACTTTGATACAATCTAACTTTAAAATACTATTAAAGGACCGGCGGTTTTTATATTTTTGAGGTTTCAACTCCCCTTAAAATAAGAAAGGAGCTTTCGGGAAAAGCAGATAGGTATCTGGAATGGAAAATAACATGAAAATAATTTTTTATGATAGTTACGTACGTAACTAAGGTCTCAAACACTAGCGGATTTACGGGGGGTGATGGGATCATCAATGCCTTCCCCTAAATTTTTAAAGATATTCCATTTTTTCATTGTAAGCAATGTTTTCAGTTCATTCAGGAACAGAATGCCAGCCAAAAGTCTCTAGCTTGATCCCCAAGGTCTTCCTCCTAAATCCGACCATGTTCTCAACAGTAATTCTAACAATGATTAATTTGTGTTAAGATTTGTCTCGTTTGTAGTGATTGAAGTGGATGTAATGGGAAAATTTTAGATTTCAATTTCTGAGAATACATAAATTAGGGGAACAGAGAGTAAAAGAGCGCAGTCGGGTAAAGGTACGCAGCGTTTTTTCCCTGTTAGGAACAGTATAAGGGTGGGCAAGTATGATCACATCGTTCTTAAAAGACTGCCATTGTTATTTTCATACATTCTGTATTTTATTTATCAGGCCAAACGGTTTCTTTGAGTTAGCATTTAATTTTTCTGCGAAGGAATCTTAATTTTCTTGTAAATAAATAACAAATGATTGCTTTCAAAGTGAATACTAATGTGAGGTATACTTCCTTCTGAACAATTTGGCATCGTTTGATTTTAACTGCAGTGAATTTTAGGGTTGATTCAAGGACTTTTAGAGAATTAATACATTGGCGTTTAAGGGTACGCACAGACGAGGTAGTTGGAATTTTTGTAGAGATAATCATATAATTAATCATACTCTTTACCACATGAAAATTATGTGCTACAATTCGTGAATAAATGTTTAAATTAACCTTTTAAAGCTTACAATTCCTCAAAAGCTGAAAACTAGCTCTTGTAAAATCCTGGAAAAGTAAAAATGGGATATTTCATGGATTTTCTTAAGAAGATTGAATCTTGTTCGGATTATGCTTTTTAAAGAGAGGTGACGTGAGGGAGGAATCTTCCCAATACGAAGGTAGTGGAAAATTTTTTTACAATTAATGCCAAGTTTTCAGGGCGCGTACTTTTGGTCTCACGTCCTGCGTACTTTTAGCCGCCACGTCGGGTAAAAGTACGCATTCATTTTTTTATTTTCTCTTTGATTTTTAACATAGTGTCGTTAAAACCCAGACTTTTATTTTTTGAAGGGTGATTTGTGAGTTAATAAATTTACGCTCACAGTAAGGTTTTGAGGCTCTAACTTTTAAATTCTTGATTTTATAGCCTAAAATCATTTTTGTGCGTACTCTTACCCTCCTTTCCGCTATTGTATAAAAGGATAAATCAATGTTACATAATTTAAAATGAACTTGGTTTTACTTAATTTTAACAAAATACTCATTTAATGATAAGTTTAGTGCAATAAAACATTCGTTATATTTTAAGTTTAAGAAATAAAAGAAGAAAAGTATCTAGAGTTTGGAAACCTGTACGATTTAAAATACAAGGATGCAAATGAAACTAAGCTACGAATTATTTACTATGTTCTAATGAAAAAAAAAACTCCTTTTTTCTTACACTATATAAAAGTTCTATGAAATTCTACGGAAAGACAAAATAATATTAAACCTAGGTGAATTGAATTTACTATTCCTTTCCTTTTAGTAGTTACTGTTCAATGAATGTAAAAAAGACCTCTTTTCGTTATGTTTGACTTTATCTGGAAAACTATTCTTGGAAGACAAGCAAATATTGAAAGAAAAGAGGAAGCTATTTTAGAAGAAAAAGATATTTCCTTGGAGATTTCAATTTCCAAAGACCGAATCACGCACACTGTCTTGAGTAAGGAAATTTCTCTAATTATTTACTCAAGACTTGCTTTATTTTTTCATTAAAACTCATTGGAAGACAGTTTTTTTTCCTTATGAATTCTTTCTCTTTTCGTTTCTTTAATTCAATTTTCAAACAATATTTGTTAAAACTTGTAGGTTTTGAAAATTATCATTTACACTTCAAACGAAACACCAATCTGAAATTTAATTCCCAAAATACTTTATTTGATATATAGATTTTGAAAGAAGTAAGTAAAATTAAAAAAAAAGAGTTAATAAAAAAATATTGTTTAATATTTAAATCTCTTGAAGGTAATAATAGTTTTTTCTTCAAAATTTGGTTTCAAAATATAATAACACCAAATAATTATTGTAAAAAAAACTATTTCCTTAAGGGTATTCACTTTAATATCCTTTCAGTTGAGTATTGAATTTATTCTCATACTCATTCTCATTCCATATCTGTATAAAAAAATATTCCTTTCATTACATCAAAATAGTATATTATTCATAATAGAGTCTCTACATTATTTTGAGTTTCTTTGGAAAAAGTTAAAGAATTTGTTGAAAGTTAAAGAAATCTTTCTTCGGTATTATCCTTTACGCTTCATTGACAACTTCAACCGTTTGTTTCATGCATCCGATGACTTAATATGTCAGTTAATGGTCATACCTAAATCACAAAAATACTTTGAACTTTTAAAATCAGTTTCAAGTAAGTTTATATAACTTTTGTATTTGAAAGATTAATAAAAATAAAGCATTTCTTTACTAATTTACTTATCATCATGTTGCTATTTTGATGCAAAATGTTCTAAAATAGAGTTTTCTTAAGAAATAACTTAATTCACAACAATAATTTCTCTATAAAAGTAATTATAAACCATGTTATTTTATAGAAATAATTAATTAATGTAAACACTAGAATGAAATAGAGATAACTTGTATAGAATGTTTTTACTGTAACATCTTTTTTACTAAAAAAATAATTACGGTTGCCAAGATTAGGCAAAAACGTTGAATTTTTGATGCTTCATCTCCCAAAAAGTGTAAAAATTTTCACGAATCATCTGTTCTTAATTCCTTCCTTCTCTAATGGCTTTCACTATTTTATATCAAACTTATTTTTGAAACAATGTCACGTTTTACATATTTCAGAAAACTTACATTCGCTTATAACTCATAATTCAACCTATAATAAAAATTTATGTTTTTCATAACTGCTCATTCCCGTACTAACCTCCATCTCTTATGTGATAACGAATATTGCAAATTTCTTTCAATCTTAATATAATCCAAGAAACCGAACAAAGAACTCCAACACTTTCTCCCCAGGGTCATTCCAGATGCAGATGACTGCGCTTTCCACGGTAATATTTTCACCTTATACTGAAAACTCGAAGAAGCTGAAAATTTGAGGTTCTATTTAATCTGCTCGAATCGAGGCGAAGAGAGTCATTTTTCATGGCCGCAAGGGAAAGAATGTTATTTCTCTCGAATCGGCACTTCAAGGCTTAGGTGATTCTCTTCTTTTCTGCTTGTAACGAATTTTTCTTCGAATTTTTTCTTATTTGTTGGAAGCGAAAAAATAATGGTCGAGAAAGTAACCTGTGACATTATACGAGAAGGAATAGTTTCGTAAAATACTTAGTAAAATATTATTTGCTTAACATGTGGTCAAGTTATAAGAGAAATAAAATTCTTACTAAATAACCGTGTTAATTAAAAGATAGGTTCTTGTTTGAGCCAATTGTTGACACAACTTTTTTGTTACTTTGAAAAACTAGTTAATTAATGTATTGAAAGAAAGATAACAACAACGATTAAAACTTCAAAACCAATTCAAAATGCAGATTTGATTTTTTTTTCACACAAATCTTTAGTCAGATGCACTCTACGATGTGAAACTGCCAGGTGATATTGGTAATTAACCAAGATAAGCAACGGCCATTAAAAACAACCAAATTGTTTACAGAAAACTAATTACGTAGTTACTAATAAGATTACTTAACTAAACTAAATATAATTGCAAAAAGCCTGGTATAAATTAAATTAAATGCATCCCACTCAAAGACATTATGCTATTCAAATTTCTTAATAATTATATTAGAAAATCTTAAATAAGTTACGTATTTTTAGATAACAAGAGTGAAAAAATAGCCAATGCTCTAAAAAAAAGCTTTTTTAGAAAGGTCAAATCTAAAATGAAATTTATATTTAAAAATTAGTTAGGAGAGGATTTGATAAAATTAGTGGATTAGTGGATTTGATGATTTTCGGATGAAAATTAGTTTTAATTTTATTTTAATTTTTCCAATCGTTTGATTCATCTTCAATTTTGAGTTTTAAAAGTTTTAAATAGACCTATGAAGCTTTCAAAAATATCTGTGTATGCTTTTCAAATTCAATCTTTTTTAAAAAATGAAAATTACTATATTTTGAATTTGCTGAACATGGTAAAAGTGATACGTGGGAAAATTAGATGATTTTAGAGTATTTCTCAATAAAGATTCTATAATATCTATCTAATATCTAAAGATAAATAACATCTTAATTAATATTAATTTATTGATTAGTATTAATTAATATAATTAAGGCCTTTCTTTCTTTCGTAACAAAAAATTATAAAAAAAATTTATATAATTAAATATTTCTTGTTTCAAATCCTCCCTCAACTTTTATATAAAAAAGGCGCTTTCTTGAATGACAGCATAAATCTTAGTGTTTAAAATCTCAGTTTATATCTTAACGAACCTAAATTATTCAAGGATATAACATTGTTTTCCAAATGAGTAGAAAACTCCCTCCTTCTTAACCAAAGATAAATAAACTGGAAAAAAAACTTACTCTTTGAAGGAGAATGTTGAATTTTAATCTGAACAAATTAATTCAGGTATGAAATCTAACATCTTAACCATTAATTAATTTTAGAAGAATAACAAGCAAAAGATTTAAAATTTATAACCTTAAATATAATGTTTCATTCACTCATTAAATTTTATTCTTCCTTGTGATTATTAATTGAAGCATAGTTTAGAAAGATTAAATTGTTCAACCTTTTCCATCTCACATCAAATAACGTAAACATTAAACTGCTTTATTAAATACACAATCTGTAGTTCGTTGTCAGCGTCGTATATGAAGCTGAAATTATTGATTCTATCAGTGTGTTTAAGACAGCTTTCTATAAATATCTCTCGAATTTCTAGTACCTATTATTTTGAAAAGCATTCTAAATAGAGTTGTCTTTTCCATATTGTCGGTTTTTCAGAATGAGAAATGTTACATACCCTTTTTAGGAATCAATTTTGGAAATAAAAAGTATTTACGAGATACTAGAGAAGATATGATAGGAGTAAGGATAATCGGGTATATTTGCGAATGGTGTATCTTATTGGATACACTATATGGGATATGAAATTCACATAATCACATTACATGCAGATATATCTTCATTTATTCTGTTTATTTATATGTATACAGAGAAATATTTATTCTTATCATTAATTTCAAAGGCATATTCAAAATTTCTCCTCATAAGACAAAAACAAAAGATAGAAAATAAATCTGAAAAACAAATTCTGTGAACGCTGCTCTAGCATTCAGAATCTTTCAATCTAAATAAAAACCTTGTTTACAAAGAACTTTTTAAATTCTTAAAGAAGAAAGATTCAATGTAAAGATCCTTTTAATTTTACTAATTTACTGTAGGAAAGTCTTGTTTTTTTATTAAAAGATTTAATAAAATCCTTTATGAAGGACAGGTTCTTCAGTAGAATTAAATAAAAGTATATTGTTTTCGTCACTAATGGCGAGTTTATATTACTTTAAATTGTTTTGAATGTTGTTAGTATTTAAAATATTATTACAGTTTTATATTTTTTTTACTTTTGCAAAATAATTTTAAAAGCACCGTTTTTCTTTTCTTTACAATTTCATGAGTATTTTAGTTCATAAAAGCTATTATACGTACAGACGGCTAATTACTGTATAAAAACTCTATAATAAAACTAATAGCTAAATAGGATTGAACAAACCAGAATATCTTTTGTTTTGAATTGAATATTTTAAACTCTGTTCTAAAAGATGTTTAATCCTCAAAAGTTCATTTCGCATGAAAAAATAGAAACAAATAAGATGGAACAAGTAAGAAAAATTAGGACCGAAAGCAATTTTCTTTCCGTACCAAATTAAGTTTTCAATTCTCCATTTAAATATTATTGAACTAAAATGCTCAATTACTCTTTGAGATATCGATCCAGTAATGAAAATTTTATGCAGATAAATTATGATTTGAGGTAGAAAAATTACGTATTTTCATGTTTCATATTAGTTTAAGTGGTTCGATAGAAAAGAACTCATGTAAATAACGCAAATTTAACTGTGGAAATCGCTTTACTTAATATCTTTTGATTTAAAGGTAAATGTACAACTCTATTAAAACTACCCTTATTCCCTCTATTTCATCAATCGAAAAGTAATCAAATAAAATTAACATCCAGAGTAATTTAAGTAAACCTTACCCACAATTGTCTTTTTATGGATTGTTCGACTTAAAAAATTGATTTTAAAAGACCTTCAGAACTTTACTCCAATTCAAAGGCTCAAATAATAAATTCAAAGCAGACAACAAAACAACAAAATGTAATATTGATGTAGAAGGTCAAACAGACACAAAAAAATTTTTAAACTATTTTTAAATCTTTTAATTTTACTTTTGAACATTCTTCTACTTGGGTTTGGAATAAAAGTTTGATCAATGCATAATAATTTCTTTTTTATATTTTTGAGCTTTGAACGGTATTTTAACTAATCAAAAAATTTCTAAATCTGTTTATTGTTTTACCCAATATCCATATTTTATAATTTCAAAACTTTGACAAGCATGCACTTTTGAAATATGTTTTATTTATTGAGATAAGGTTTCTATCAATCTCTATTATATAAAATTTAAATCATGGATAGCAGTTTAATACATATTATCCTGTATCATAACCGTGTTACTCATATTTCAAGTTTTCCAGTTCTAATGCATGAAAGTGAAGAATTTAAAGGGCTAACTTTTGGAAAGAAAGATAAATTTCAACTTCCCGATTATACCATGGTTTTAGGAAGAATTTTCCAAGAAAACTTATTTAACACAATCAATCTGTTTATAAACAGACTATTTTCTTACAAATTTTAGGTTTATCTTTAATTCTAGTCAGAAAGACGACTTTTTCTTTTTACATTGACATAAGACACATTACATAAAACAAAATTGCTGTCTTGTAAAAGAAAACAATCTTATTAAGTTTTCGATAGATCATGATAAACATTATATTATATGCAAAGGTTTTAATCACAAACATTCAAACAATTTTATTTCAACTATACAGTCCATGAAACTATTTTCATTACATTAAAATGTTTGATTTTTAAAAGTAGAAATCATTGTAATTTTTTACAGAAATAAGTATATTTTAACACATTGATATACAGTTTCATTGCATTTTTTGTAGCCAATTTTTTTAAAAAAAAAATATTTTTATGAATTTGTAGAGCATATAAAAATTCAACAATTCAAATAAAATAAAACTTTTATTTAACTACAATTCAAAATCGTAATTACTCTTCAATTTAAAACTCACCTTCAATAACTTCCTTCAAAGTGCATTCCTTTTAACTGAACCAATGCAAGACAATTCTCAAAACTCATAAATATATTTTCTCCCACTCAACCCCAAAACAACAATCAACACACGAAAACTCCAGCAACAGCGAAAAACGCACTACAATCTGCTCCCAAACTTTCCGTCCTTGAAAACGCCAACCCTCATACACTCGAACTCCTCCGAAACGAAAAAAAGAACGAACTACCAGCGTTCCATCTGTCCCCCAGAATCCCCCTGTTCCCGCATCCGAACCTGTTGCTGCCCTCCCCACCTGTTGAGGAGAGATCTTACCTCGTCAGACTCCATCTGTGCTCCGCTTTACTGCCATCGCTGGCCGGAGGAGATGTTGGCTTTCCTGCCGAAGCGCTGAGACTGACGGGAAAGCCGAGTGGGTGAGCTGGCGCTGCGATCCGCTTGCGCTGGCATTTTGTTGTTGTTTTCAGGGTTTCGTTTCTCATCATGCGTCGTGAGGATGGGAAAGGGAATAAATATGTTAGAGACGATGTGGTTCGCTTTCATACTTCGCTTGGGTTTGGTTCTGGATGTGTTGTGGAATTTGTTTTGTAAAAAATATATAAGCGACGGAAATACAAATCATGAAGTCTGACTAATAGCTCCAGTTTAGAAAACAAAATCTCGCGTTAAAATTTTTATTGTTCGAGTGAGGGATTTGGTTAACATATACTCGCATAAAACATGCCTCCAGTTTGATCTAAATTAATTTTTAAATCAGGCTGCAACTACGAGTTTGCAACTACTCGTAGTTTTCAAACTTGTCATAAAATAATTCACATGTGAGGAGGATTTTTCTAATTTCTACTTAATATAACCAAGGCTAAACTGGATCTGTTAACTGTGTTATATCACACACGTTTATAACACAGTTACCACGTTAACAGATCCAGTTTAGCCTTGATTTAACCTACAGGTAAAAATTTAGATAAAATCTCATCTTTATTTCATCCGATTATATAATTCTATATTGATCTAGTTCTAGTTTACATGTATTCATTTTAAATGCATTGCAATTTTCTGTTTCCAAAAAGTATTACAACAAGTGAAAAGAGAAATCATGCGAAAACATGGTTCCTATTATTTTGCAAAGTGTTTTAATCTCATTATCTAACTATGTTAAAACTGCTTTAAAAAGTCCGCTAGCACTTGAAAAAGGTAGTATTATTTTGTTTTTTATTTCTCACATTATACCTTTAATATTGAATACAATAAAAAAATTAAAATTGTAAATTTTTTCTCCTTAAATTGTTTCAAAGAACAAGCATAAACAAACATGAAACTACGATATACCTATAAGATATTTACATTCCACAATGTAAACATTTAAAACTTAAAGCTATTTCTCTTGGAGTACACAATTGGGTGGTGCAAAAATATAAAAAAATCAATCATACAGCTCTTCTTGAAAACAAAGTAAAAATAAGGGGGGAAATTGTTCCCAAACAACTTTTCCTAATATTTCTACTGGAAGTTTTAGTTGAAAAGGAAGTTGCCGAGACAAACCATCAAAAGATGGAAAATTCTCTCACGAATTCAATACCCAACATGGTTGCGTAATATATAATAGTCTACAGACGGCTGGGTTATATTGTTGTTGTTTAGGCTGAAAAGAACTTTGAGTTCAATGCAAGACTAGTTAAACTTATATGGATGTAAAGAAGACAAAATAATAAGCATGGGGGATACAATAAATTTACATTTAAACATAATTAAATTATACACAAACTAGTTTGTGTATCATTATTTTTTAATAGGGAACGCATTAAGAGATAATGCATTTATATTATTTAATGGAAATACAATAAAGATTTATCACCAAGTAAACTATCATAAAAAAACTATCATAATCAACTGTATATGTAACCAACTTTAAAAGTTTATTTGATTTTTTATACTAATCTGATTATTTTTAAGTTGTTTATAATAAGAGTTTAATTAAATGTATTCAATGAAATCTTTTTCCATTTTATATATTACTATACCATCAAAAAAAATAATTTTTATGAATTTATTAGTTCACTTTTTAAATACACTTATTAGAATTTTTTCTTGTGTTTTCATGGTATTTCTTAAATTAAAGAAACGTAAGAACCAAATATTAGTGATAATAATCTTTTTATCCCTTAGAGATTTATTTATTCACTAAACCTTTTCAATTCTATAAAGATCCGCTTATTTCAAGTTTTTGAATTCAGTAGAGAAGCACGTATTGGAAAAAGCAGGCTTTGTGCTTTTGGAAATCAAATTTTTTGTTTTGATTTGGGTTTAAAAAAAACTATTTCTATAAAGAATTAAAGGCTGAAACAGTGATGACAAAAATTTATAATTTTTGATACAAAAAAGGGATAGTTATCGTAAGGATTATTAGCAGAGATATTTTTAACTCCTCTGAGAGAGTATTTCACTCCTTGAAAATCGGAATTAGGTACTCTTTAAAACACTGGCCAGGAGTATTTTCACTCTTTGAATTTTTCACAAAGGTTTAGCTTAACCTTCAGCCACGGCATCCTAATTATCATACTTTTTAATTGGGTTTTCATATAGCAATAGTAATGTTTTTCATTTATTGTTCTGATGCTTAGATAGTTGTTGGAGTTTGTTTGATTGCAACCCAAAATAGCATCCTCATTCTTTTTTACATTTCATTTTCAACAGAAAGCGTTTTTAATAGAAATGTTGTTTCTGTAAATGTAGTTTACGCTATTTCCGTATTTCACTCCTCATAATTGAATTTCACTCCTCCTAAAAAAGTCAAGGAGTATTTTTACTCCACCAAAAAAGTTCTAGGAATAACACTGATTATTAGATAATTTTTTTAAATGGATGTTACAATAAAACCTAACATAGTACTTAATTCCTTAAAACTTGTCTTTAAAATACGTATTTAAAGGCAAATAAATTGATAGTAAATGTTATGTTTAGTCAGTTATCTTAAAAATAGCTTTTTTTCCTTAAGCTAATAAATTATTTTTAAAAGATTTTATTTAATAACTTTTTATTTATTTTGAAACACTTAGGCTTAAGCATAATTATAAAGAAGTTTGAATAACCCAGGTGAACTTTTAATGGACACTTATTAATGTAAATTAACAAAACAAACAATATATTTCATACCTTAAAATAATCTAACTACTAAATTAAAATTAATTGCATCGAATCAATAAGTTAGATACTTAAAATAAAAATAGCTTAATATCGAAATTTTACTTCGGAGTAGTAAAATGCTTCTAAATAACCCTGTGAAGTATTTTTTAGTGTAACTTAGTTAAGATCTAGTAGTTGGTAACTAATAAACATGTATTCGTCATAGCCGTTACATTTACTGCTAATCTCGTCTTTCTTTAAAAAGGTAAACATTCCATGGCCAAGTAAAATGCATTATTCAGTCATTTGAAAGCCCCTCTCAAGCACTCTAACATCTCTCTTTGAAGAGAAAAAATGCCCAACTTGATTAGATAAGAAGCTTAAAAGAGGATGGTATTCATGAAAACAAGTTATTTTTATCTAGAACTAACATTTGTTCAATCTAATACATGCAGTTAAGTCTAAGGAGCTACTATAGAACTAAATTTTTATTTTAGTGCCTTGAGTCGGATCCTGCTTAAGTAGTCAATTCAAGGTAAAAAAAAAAAACCTGGGATCCATATAAGGGCTAAGAATCTTTAAAAATTAGTAAGAGGACATGTATTTTAAATTAAACTTTTATCATTTTGGTAGTTTTAGATTTTTTTAACACTTTTCTTGAAAATCTTATTAAAACAAAGGTGTTTTCTCTTGTGACTCCTTAAATATCCTTAAAAACAAATTATTTCAAATTGTTCTATTCTGGTCAAATCAATTTTAAGGATGTGAATCTTTACAAATCCATTCAATATCTATTTATATATTTAAGAGTAGATTTAACATAATGATTTTGCTTAGGATTTAGTTTTCATCATAGGGCACTACTTAGTACTTAGTTTCTCATAGAATGTATCAATTTTTATTTTGTTAGATTATTCTTTAGCTAAATTACCTACTGTTCTAAAAACACAAGTTCACTGTTTTTTACAGTAGAATTCAATCTTTGAAAACAAAAAAAAAACATATTATGATACGCACAGGAAGTTGTTCTTCTTCGATATCTAGATTTTTCTAGAAGCTGCATGGTTTCACAACTCGATTCGAGCAAAACGAATTACGGAAAGAAATAATGTGACTGCAACTCCCTTTTTTGCCGGAGAATGCAGGTGTTTCGAACGGAAACTCGCTAGAATGTAGTTATGGAACAACTCGATGAATCTCCAGAGAAAGAGAAATTGATTTAGAACCCTTCAGTAAATAACATATAAATAAATAACAAATATAAATAGGAACAAATTAAGTATTCTTGTTCTATGCTGAGCTGGAAATTGCTAGTTGGTTGTTTCCAAATTTATATTTTTTTTATTATAGATAGTAGTTAAGTAACAAATATACGTCTCGACATTTCATAATTTTATTATTACTTAGAAACTTAAAATCAGCTTTTGCAAGATTTTGAAAAATCTCATTAAATCATGCCATAAATCAGCTTTAAATAACTTTTGATGGATCTTTTTTTTCTTAAAACACTTTGTGATAATATTTAAGAACATGGTAAATCCTAACTAAAAATAATTGAATGTCTGACAGAAAATCTAATGTCGAAAGTTTTCAAAAAATTAATTTGTTAAGTATGCAATAAAAAACATAAATTAATAAAACAATATTTTTTACAATACCAACCACTTTACATGTATGTGTACAATAAAGTAATTAAATTGAATTTGTTAAAAATTTTACTTTTTTGTTGACTGCAAAAGATTCCCACAAAAGATTGGATCATAAAAATGGCTGTGCGAGTTCAAGTTTTTTCTTCTTTTGCACTACAGCCTGTTACAGGCCAAGGCTGTCTCGCCAATCCTTCCCCACCTCACCCTATCACGAGCAATGGCTGTCCATCGGTTTACTCCCATCGCTATGTTTGATTGCTTAAATATTTATGATGTACTCTGATTGACCCAGAATATTATTGGAGCACTTTAATTGGTTTTATCCAATTATAAAGTAGAAAGCTCCAATAAACTACTTCTTGCATCAAAACGATACTTTTTTCATCTTCAAAAGCAATATTTCAATTTTACGCTTTAAAAACAAATAAATCATTCCTTAATGGATATAGGATTATTCATGATCTGTCGCATGTTCTGTTGAATTCGTAATTACGCTAGATGACTAATTTAAAATGAGACTACGTGGCCAGTTAAACATTATACACATGCACTTCAGGGGATTTGCTACTGGCTTAATTTTGCTAAAAAGGGGAAAGGTTTCAAAAATTACCAAAAACCGTGTTTATACAATACTTGAACGATTCTTTATTCTTATTAGATTCCTTATTATATTGAAAATAAGAACAAATTATTTTTCTTTTATAAAATTTGCGTTTATTATATACTAGAAATAATTCTTAGGTCATTTTTTGGAAAAATATGAGCTAAAATGAAACTTAAAGATATGTACAATAATTTGCAAAACAAGTAGTGACCCTTTTTATTTGTAAAGCTTGATTTTTTTCATCAACTTTTATACTTAAAATACGTACAAATTATTTATTCTTTCTTTCCAAGATTAAAAGGACTGAAATTTGTGCACTTCATACTTCATGAGTATAAAAAGTTTTTTTTCTAGGCGTATTTCAGAAGTATGATGTTCATTAAGGATATGGCGTTGTTTTCCCACTCCAACTTCTGTAAACACAATTATTTGAGTAAACCTAAAAACAAAAAGACATGTTCTGTTTTAAATTTGGAAGGTACATTTTAGTGTGGGAGTAACCTAATACTTTTCATATTACTTGGAGAGGAATTATTTCGAAACTAGAAATGTCAAATGTTTTCACTGAATCTTTTGGTGATATCAAACAAACGCCGGTGTTGTTTTCTTATTCATCAAAGATATACGTTGGAAATTAAATTCTTTCGGAATCTATCGGTGGAAATAAATATGTACAAATAATGAAGTGGAAAGGTTAATAACTTTCTTAAGTTTTACATTACTCACTAGTGTATAGTATAATCTATTTTTTAGAGAAATATCCTAATATACACTTTCGAACATACAGAAAAACTGTAGATAAAAAAAACCGCATATTGTAATAATTTTACGAGTTGAAATAAAAGATTCAAAATTAAATATGCAAATTTCAAACTAATAATAAAATTAGTTTAGAGAAAAAGTTCTTTACTGCTAAAATTTTTTAAAGCATTAAAAAAATATTATCATTTATTCTATCAAACTTTAAAAGTACCATTGTCGTTTCCTTTTTGAAAAATTTCTACGATAATTTATTAAATAGTTAAAAAATTTATTTTATCTAGTAAAATAGCCAAATAAGCATAAATTTGGCGACCCAAATCATCATCATCAAATCATAGTTGGTTTACTAACCATAATCCTACTTAGTACCTACTTATATTACTTAGTACTCATATATTAGTACTTTGGTACGGCTACCGATAAAAGCACTAAATTCATATCTGAAATAACATAATAAAATATCCTTTCATCCATCAACCCCTGTGTGGAACTGAAACTTTTATACATTAGGTATCAAATACATTTGAGTACCAACGAAATTACCTATTGATACCTAATGATTCACTCAGAACCCAAGTAATTTGATATCTTATGGAATCAATTCACCCCAATCCCAAAAAATTCTACCCTCCTCTCAATTTCCTTTTTCTCCCCAGCATCATCACCCCCTCATCACCTGATCACTCCCCCCCCCCTCCCAATGGATTCTCCCCTCTCAACAGCTGAGGCGCGTGTCTCATATAATGGATGGATAATACAGCAGACCCTTGGTCTTAATGCCACCGAAAGCCCAAGCGTCCTCCAGGGAGTGCTGGGAGGAACTGCTTCTCACGCAACAACGACGGTCGTCTGATTAAATAGGGCCTAGTCGGGTCCAGCTTGACCAAAGGTCAGTTGGTAATTGCTGACGCTGTTCGCTTATATCAATTTGAGAGGGGTGTGAAGTTGAAGCATTTGGCCGAAGGGGGATCTTATAAGAAATGAGATTTGGTTACTCAATGTGCCAGTAGATTGCGGTTTAATTAAGGGTGCATTATTATTTGGTTCGGGTTTATAGGTTGAGTTTTGCGTAACTTTTTGGGAGAGTTGAGCACAAAATCCAAACGTGTTCAAACCAATAATTAATCTTTTTTTCTGATATTTTATCAGTGGTTTCATAAAATTACAGAAGTTTTATATTATTTTACTAACAGCAATTACTTATATATTTACATTTAACGCGTAAGTAATAGGTAGTACGGATTATTTATTAGAGGGATTCATTAGTAATTTAAATTTTTACACATAATATATTTTTTCGTGTAGTAAAGTTGTCTATATATGTTTAAATAATTCCTATTTTTAAAACGTTTAAATTACAATTGTTCTTCTATTATTTGTTTCTGATCTTGAAGATAAATAAAATGGCTTGGGTAAAGGACATATTCTGAATGTGTTTCATAAATTTTCATGAGATATCCTAATACAAATAAGAAAAAAATGGTAACTAGGTTGTAGTTATCTGTTAGTTTTGGCATATCAATGCATATTTTGTTTACTTTAAAAAATGGAACTCTTTACATTGGCAGTTTTTGCATTAAAATAAAATCAAATAATTGATATTTTGAATTTTTTTAACCATAATTTTTATAAAAGTGAAAACTCAGTCGATCATATTAAATGAAAATTAAGTTATGATTCTGATAATTAAATGTTGTCTAAAACACCAAAGCGATGAAAATAACTAGCCTACTGACTTTCCTTTACACTACACCCAGCTTTTCTAATAAAATAAAACTTACTAAGCAGTGAAACTGAAGTTAATTGCATTAATGCCAACAAAGCCCTTCTCTGCTCATTTTATCCAAGTTTTTTTTTTCGTTCCACAGCTGTAAGGAAAGGTTGGGGCTCCCACCAATTATGAATTAAAGCTGTTGTGGGAAATTAATCATGTCACCACACTGGGCTTAGCACAATGAATATCTCTGGCAGCTTAGAGGAAAAAAAAGCTTTATAAGCCTTACTATACATCCTATGGGAAATGAGCTAAAAGTTTCAGATGTTTCTTTAAGCAGATTCTTTTTAGCTTTTAACAAGGAATTTGTTGAGAGTGTCATTTAAAACTAATTCAAGAGTTCTTTATCTGTGTGTGATTCCAAAAACCTAAGAGAAATTCGATCAGGAGGCTGGAATATTTTTTCAACGTCTGCCTGCTATTGTGAAGTTTGTAAATAATGGAATTTATTTGGAATAAATTTGTATAAACATGAGATGGAGGGGAAGTACAATATAAATCCAGAAGTGGTAAATATACTTGTGATAAAATAGTATCGCCTAGTGATATAGGTACATAGTACATGAGAATATTTCTTTATTTCTAATTTAACTTAACTTTATAACTCAAAATATTTGACTTTATTTTACTATCAGTTACTTTGATTATATAGGTTTGATATGAGAAGATAAAGATACACTGATCCTAACATAGGAAGAGAAAATAAGGCTGCCTGCAGAAAATACTTGCATAAAGAAAGAAGGTCCCAAGATACGTCCAATTAGAGACCAGGAAATACTTAGGTGACTTCTTCATATAGGTAACATCTCCTTAAGGTCAAGGATATATTTATAGCCATGTGTGACAATAATGGTTGGTCATAGCAAAGATTCTGAGTTTCCTTTTGGTTGAATCGAAGAGTATACTGATATCCTATGTTTAATAATGCTGAATTTTATGGGGAGATTTAACAGATGGTTAAAAGCTAAACAAATAACAAACTTTACCGCATTTGTTTATTTATTATTACATTTTTACCAAAACTTTTTCAAAATGCATCTACTAAACATCTAGTTCAATCATCATTTGAAAAATAGGATAGCCGCTAGATTAAAAGGAAGAAGTTTTCCTGGAATTGTCCCGACGTAATTGTTCCCTTATCCCCTCAGCTGAATTATGACAAAATTACGTGCTATCATTGCATTCCCGAAAGCAGTGATACATATATTGAAATACGACCATACCCATTTTTATGCATCAGTCAGATATCGAGAATCTTATCACCGCTCATTATTTCAGCATAGGTTATATTCCCCCAAGAGGGGATTTCTTTTCTTTTTCTGTTTACCTCCTTCGAGTGATTTATATCGGAATCCGTTGCTTTGGGGTGAGGGAAATTAACTCTGGTGTGCGGAAATTAGATATGTGGAGTTCCCGTCTTCCGCGGGTGATGAATTTTAGCGAAAAACGCTTAAGGGAAGGTGAAAATGGGCTTCGTAGTTTCGGATGAGATGAAATCTTGTTCGAGGAGTTAAATGGTTTTTCTTACGTTATTTATTTAAGATTTTCGCATGGAACCTTCTTTTAACCTCAAAAATATTAAATTGCTATGTTATGTACTTATGCACTGCACAATGTACCGATTCAGCACATAACTTATTACATTGATGCTTCCCATTTTTACTGTTAATAAGGTGTATCACGCAAAAAGTTTTTGAAATTCACAAAGACAATTAAAGAATTAACGTTTTCCTCATAGAAATATACCGCGATGTCTTGTTATACGAAAAAAAATCAGAGAAATGAAAAAAAGGTTTTTAGAACTAGCGAAATTAGTTACTTTGATATTTTAGTGAGTTATGTAAAACTTTTGCCATCTTAAAGACTATCAGTGAATGAATATCAAATGCAAAAAGTGGTCATAGTCCTTACTGGCGCATTCATTTAGAAAGAACGGATTGAATAAATATACTTAGACTAAGGCAAAAATGCTTGTAATGAGGATATAAATAATTTTGTTACAAATGATGCCAGATATTCTTTTGGTGACAATACGGGTTGACCTTTACTGTTGGTTCATAGAGATATGTTGATAAATGTAATAATCCAGAGAAACTACCTATATGAACTTTAAATTATCTGAATTGTGAAACCCAATTAATTATTCTAATTTCAAAGTCATATCGCAAATCATTATACACAGAATAAAGGAATAAATTTTATAGCAGTCAATTTTATTCATTATTATTTTTATTCTATATATTCGATGTTACTTTTAAACATCCAATTTTTTTTAAAGTATTTTAAGTTAGACAGATAACTTTTTTGCTGTAAAACGTTTAATTCATATACTTTTCTAAACTTACTAAGCAAAGCCGCTTTCAAAATGGAGAAAGGGATTCATTCAAATTCCAGATATTATTGGAATGAATAGATTAACCACTTGTAATCCAAACTAATGTAACTGACACTTTTCTAGATTTGCGTCCCAAACTTGTAAAGAAAACCTCGAATTAAGAGCATTGAGAAGATGTCCGTGACCTTTTGCTTACGTCCCCCTGAAGCTTAATCGATAAACCCTTCAAACAAAGACGATTCATCAAACTATTCTGGAGAATTGGAGAATATCTTCACTGATATCTCCTCCAGAGAGGTCCATTTATAAATACAAACTTTTACCATCAAAATTACTTGTGATTTGATTTACTATCTATTAAAAAGCATCAAAAACCAAAGTTTAAGAGGGAAAGCTTTTTATTTTGATTTTCAATATAACTTTTACAAGGATTTAAACTTCATCAGTTTAAATTTTTAAAATTTCGATAATTTCCTATTCTTGAAATACTTTTCAACTTTTAACTTCTTGGTAATAGTAGAAGATTGATTTTACATTATTATTATCTATTTTGTTCATTTAGTTGTGTGTATAAATAATAAAAGTAATAGTAAAGACCAATTTTTCTTATAAAACTGGCAATTTATGAAGGAGGTTGATAAACTATTTTTTTAATTTGATTTTATTTTTGTCTAAAAAAAAAGAGACGTTAAGTTTTAGGATTATTCATTTTAATATGTTAACATAGTGAGACAAAAGAGGAATACACTAAACTCACCCACTTTTTTAACTAAACATTTTATCAAAATTGTTGTAACTTTTAAATTTTTACTTTCAGTTTGATGTAGAGTTTTATTTTCAGAATTCAATTTTGCTAGCATGATAGATCCTTTTATTTCTATAGGATCTTTTATACTCAAAAGCCACACAATTTATTTACTCTGCGAAGAAGCCTTCACATAGTAAATAAACTTTATTATAAAAACATATCATAAATAAACTTCATTTACTAAATGGTACTAATCAATTTTAAAAGTATTTACTTTACAAAAAAAATTGTACAATCTCATAAGTTATTTGTTACAAAAAAGTAAGATAAAATCTTTAGATGAAACAAGTTTCTGCGGCATCTTTCGACATTTATTATTTCACTTATGTCTAAAAAATCCCCCCTACTAAATAAAAAGCTATGTTCCACCAAGAAAACTGACTGCTCGACAGTTAAGAATCTCCTCGCACCGCAAGAAAAAAAACAGCCTCAACTACCCCACATTTAAAAAAAAGAACATACACCATCCCCACCTCCCATCTTCCAACACTTCACATGACTTAAAATCCCATTCCCAAGAGCATTTTAAGGTCGCCCCAACACTCCATTAGGGCCCAGCAGGGCTCTAAAATAAACTCACAACTCCACCATCAGGAAAGAAGATGACTAGAGCTCATACTTCACCCCCGACCTAGTGTTGCCCAGGGATAAGGGATCAAAGCTTTGCTTTCCGAGTTTCACTTTCGTTGGGATGCGGACGCAAGTTAAGACTTCATTGGAAGATATGGTCCTTATATTGCCTCCGTCTGAAGCTTTCGACACTTTTACCTAGACTGGTGTATTGGAGGCCATTTATAACGTTCTTTATGACGCCTTTTATTGACTTTCATTTCTCTTTCCTTCAGCTTCTTTATGACGTCGCTTTACGGAGTGTCTGAAGAGCAAGACGTCTTGTTTTTGCTTCTGATAATGCATTTATTATTCACGAATGGGTTTCAAAGGTTGATGAACAAACTTGTTGAGAAAAAAATTTTGCTCTCGAATTACAAAGTTTGAAACTGTTGAAACACCTCAATTCAAGAAATAACTAAGGAGCTAGGTTAAGTAGATTTCTAAAGGTTTTACATATACCTTAAAAGTGAGTTTAAAAATAAAAATCATCAATAGCTCAATATAAAATATGATCCCCACTTTTTTAAAAATATTAAATAGCTAATCTACAAAGTAGTTTCCACATAGTCAGTACTACTGTATTACAAAGGCTTTCTTGGATAGGTTCTTCCCATCACATAGATTTATTAAACTAAAAATAGACCCTTTATATAGAATCTACAGGTGTATATAGATAGACTAGACGGGTCTTTACTATTTACAAATGTAGAATCAGTGAGGGAAATTAAGATCTAACCAGCAATCTCTCAGTCTGTTTCTCTGGGGGACGATAAAATGAGGACCAAGTTAACATGGGGAAACAAGGGGCTTTACCTCAGCTGATGATAATAAGCACTGATGGTCTGTAACAGCTCTGCTGATAGACTCACCCAGTGAGGTTGGTTATACTTTAGTTTGAGTGTCTAACGACCTAGGTATTCCCTCAAGTATCCCCCCTTGTTTCCTATCCTTAAAACACCACCTTCTCATACTCACAAACAAAAACCATATAAAACTTTCCTTCTCATTATTAACCTTAAAAAAATCTTACATCCTCTAAACAACTCGGAAAACATTTCTAAGCAATCCTATCACCAAGCACGTAACTTCCAAATATTTCTAAATACCATCTTACATCTCAAAACATTCCTCGCAGTTAAAACCTTCCCAGTATATCTTCATATAGTCTACGCCTCTCGTATTCACAATATATATAAAACGTCCACGATGACAGTTGGTAATTGCATAAAACTGGCCGGTTGTCATCGCAACCCGTCGCAATTCCCCAATCCCTGCCAGAAAATAGAAAGAACCTCTCAAAACTCAGCGAGGAACGTTGATCTCTCTTGGGGGGTTCCACGCACTTTCGATATCGGTTGAAGTATTTTTTTTTCTGTTTCGGTAGGTAAGGTGAGTTCCTTGGGACAAAGCTTTTGCGATTTTGGTTCCCGTTTCTTTTCACCGCGGTTAGAATTTGTTTCTTTAGGGGGAGAGATAAGGTTTGCGGCCTTATGCTGCCACGTTGCAGGAGATATATTGCTTTTTGAAACAAATTTAACTGCTTTTTGAGGTGCAGGGAAACAATGTATCATACTACAATATTGGATCACGCGTTTCGGTTTTAACCTCGGTTTTGTATTTTCAGAGGTGTTGTTTTCGAGACTTGTAAATTATTTTGGAAGGTTTAGAAGACGTTTATTCATTTTTATGAGTGGGGTCTTGTCTTAGATCAAGAAATTTTATTAGCTTTAAAGCGTATACCAATATGAAAGTAGATTTTCTGGTTAAACTATAGAATCGAGATAAACTTTTTACTGCTAAAAATAATTTGAATGGAAAACTACAACGTGTTCCTTTTATAAAATATTTGGGGCTTTATCATTGCATAAATTTCTGCGATTAAAACTAAATAGTAAACCAAGTAAAACCAACCAACCAAAAAACCAAGTAAAACCAAGTAAAATATGATGTAGTACAGTTCAATTAAAGATTATTTAAAGGAATATATTCTGTAAGGTGTCTGTATATTTTAGTAGTCACAATAATTTACATACTATATATCATATGCAATTTATTAGAAAATTTACACATTCGACGAAAATTGATATTTTTATTTCTCATTACAGTCCCTTTTAATAGTTTTATAATTTAATCTACGTATGGGATTTAATCGTAATTCGTATAATTTAAAATAAGTTTTTAAAATTTTAGCAAGTACTTTTTTATAGTGTCTATATTCTCAAATGTACCAAATAGATTTTTCAGTCCTTTTTTTTTCAAATTATTATAAGAACATCTCACAAATTTTAGCATAATGAATGCTTTGATTTCAGTGCTGTTAATCAATTTTAAACTTAACTCCAAATTATGTCATAGTTATCTCAAAATTTACTGATGATTTCATGATGTTTCATGATTATCAACAAGCCCGCTTACTCATGGCAATATTAAGCAATATTTAAGTTAAGGTTTATGCATACTTTAAGCTTGATTAGTTTGCCAAAATTTGTGCGCCCATAATTTTTATCTGAATAAGCCTACGCATAACACTTTATTATTGTAAATAGACTAAATTATTCATTTTAATCATATAATACACTTTGTCTTAAATAAAGAAACGTATCCAATCGTTATATTATCCCGGGAAAAATCTAAATGAGCTATACTATAATCATTAGAAAAGGGAACGAGGAATGTGTTGTTCCAAAGATCTTAACAAGACCGGAATCTTTTGTGCGCGAGAAACATTATATCAAATAGTTAGTTTAGATAACCACATTTGCGAGTAATTGAATGAAAACTTTCTCAGTTAGTATTTCATTGAGTCTTTATTCAATAGTATGTATTCACTATTAGCTATCTAACATCTAACTGAAAATGAAGCCGCATTCGTTTAACATACTTTAAGTTCTATTCAGATACTAATACTATATTAAAATACCATCCCTAAACTCAAAGAATATTGTATTTTACTTATATCGCATAAAAAAACTATCACTCAAATGGATTATATACTTTCAAAGAAATTTTTTCATCTATTTTCTTAGTTATCATGCAAGGTAAAGAAATAGTTCGTTTATTAATAAAAGAAGTCACTTTTTTCATAATTATGCAAAAATATTTTGATAAATACTTAACATTTGCTTAAGTTACATTTTGAAAGAGGATTTGTTTTTTTAACTTAGATAAATTCTTTATGTAGGTATTGGTTAGAAATTCTTTAATTCAAGAAATTCCTGGAGTAGGAGAGAGTGGGGCACCCTGTGACACTTTACTAAATTATTTTTCTAATTTATTTATACCGTTACATATTTATTCAAACGCAGCTACTCCTTTTCACATGTAATAAAAAAGTTTCCGACCAATTATCTCTTTTAGGTAATTCATATAATAACAAATTTTTAAAAAAAACCCTCTTTTTATGTCCCAAGGTGTCCCACTAGTGGCCCACTTTGGGACACTTCCAATAATAACATAAAAACTTATGTTATTTTGAAAAATATAAAACTAACATTAAATTATAATAAAGCTACGCTTAAGAATCTTAAATTGGTCATCAATAATATTTTACATTCAAAATTTTTCACTGACGTAAATCACTGGGGTTTTTTTCCTTCCAGAAACAAAAAGAGAAAGGTTTGGGTATTTTTTAGCATGTCCCAAGGTGCCCCCACACCTGAGTGTCCCAAGGTACCCCACTTGACACTTTGGATATTTAACTTAATTACTCTTTTAGGTTTAGCAAAAAAAAAATATTTTTCTTTTCCAAAATATTAATGGATACACATATTTTAATATCAACATAATTAATAATAAAACATAAATAAACCTCTTTTATTAAAAAATTTCTTTTGAAACTACAAGTGATTATAACTTTGCATCATGCAAAATAAGAAAACTTATGTAAAAAATGATCCAGACGCACCAAAGATTCCAAAACAAGTTGAAGAGTAGATTTTAGGATCATTTATTAGTACCTATAAGCACGAGTTCATAACTTTAAAATTACGTCTGAAAAGTGGAGTGTCCCAAGGTGTCCCTCTCTCCCCTACCTTTAAAAAGTTTTTTCAAAAACGTAGAATATATAAAAAATCAAAATTTTCTATGAATCTGATTAATTTTGTTTCAAATTAAAAAAAAATAATAAGTTTCTTTCCTTGTTATTTTACTACTTTTTTCCCTACTCCAGTTCTCATCATCCAGTAAAATTCTATACAAAACTTTACCCATCGGATTTTAAATGTTATTTACGTTTCTTATAATGCTGTTCCCTTTGACTAAAAACGACTAAAAAGCATTTTTAATTAAAACTGAATTGTGCTTTTATATAAATAAATATGATATCTATCAAATTCATTTAGGTATTTTACATTTCAAAATTTGACTTTTCGTCTAGTTGGGTATAAGTGATATGAAAATAACTTCATAAATTGTATAAATTTATGACCTAATGCTTTTTTTTAAATTATTTTGGAGGATATACTCCAAATATACCTACTGTTTTAAATAGGTATACTACTATATATATTAGTAAGGTGGAAATGGTCAGACATTTTATTGTTTTCCTGAAGAGTTATTCCAAGTTCAATGTTAGATTTTTCTTAAATTTCCTTTTCACTCCATTAGTGCGTTTACCCTATCTATGATAATTAAATTAGCATAAAAAGGAGTGTTTTTAACAATTAGCTTTTATGTCGATACTAATGATTCAGAAATACGTTTAAATTTTAACTTCTCTATTATTCACAAAAGCTACTAAAATTAAAAAGTTTTCATAATGACCAAGTTTAAACCTTGTAGTGTTTTGAATTATTCTGAATAATTCAACTACTAATATGAACTCTTTTATTCGAATACATAGATAAAATTATTTAATACTTGAAGTTATATTTTTACTTTTAGAATTCAATCTTCCGTATCATTGAATGCAACAAAAATCATATTATTATATATTTATCTTATTCAATGAAACAAAATGACAAAACTACTCCTATTTAGTTTACTTAAACACCTAATTTTACATAGGAACATCGGATTATAATTGTAAAGAATAATTAATTAAGAATAAATAAGAAGTACTATTTTCTCAGAAAACTAATTAATATCCAGAAAGTGGTTACACATTACGTACTTATACGTTTAAATTGTTCTATTTTCCATGAAATTCTTATACCACGTCTTTTTAATGCAAATATAACTTTAATCATACTATCATCACATTATATACCTCAACCTATATTACAATCTAAAACCCACATTAAAATAATTCGCCTCGCCTACCTATGATAAAACCAACCTCCGCATCCCAGTAATTACTACACATTGCACTAGTAAGAAAGAGCATAAAATCTATTGTTTTACCTCCTCCGCAAACAAATGGAACTTGTTAAGCTAAGCCTAACGACCTGCGAGAGGTTCTTATCCTACCTGGGAGAAAATGGGATCGTAACCGGAGAAGGCACACTTCTGCTAATTAAAGGGCACTTTTGTATGATTGGTGATGTTAGAATACGCAATTCTCATCTCCTGGAGAATCTTTAATTATGAACTAAGGCAGGCACCTTGTTACTGCGAAACCTTGTTTGACTAGTGCTTCCGTATTCCCACTTAAAAATTTAGCGTAGTTTCTTTATTGATTTGCGAACGAATTTGAGGAGATAAAAAAGTGGTTATTAAGGTTTTAGTGTATTCCCCAATTAAAGTTATCGTTTCCGCGAAGAATCATTTTAAGAAATCATTCGGGTTTGTATGGTGAGGACACACAAGTTGTGATGGTAAATTTCTTCTTCTTGTTTAAATTTATTGCATTTTGTACGAGCAAAAGGTAATATTATTTAGAAGGTTTGTCATTCGTTAGGAAAGTTAGCAGCTTTTACATTAAAAATTAGCAAGTGTTTCCTCTGTAGGGTTTGGAGGCATTCAAATTTTTAAAGATAGGTACCGGAATACCATTTCGGATGCTATCGCCTCAAATGGAGCCCTGTTTATAACTTATAACAGGAATTAAAACACTAAACTGTCATAATCGCAGATAATTTCTTGTTTTAATATTTTCATCATTGTAAATACAACCTTTAACACCAATCTCATTAGTTCTCTCCCTTTCAGGAATTTAGTTTAAAGTTCGGCAACTAACTGTTTAGAACTCTAGTTTAAGGGCTTCTCCAAAGGCCTAATTAAATTTCATGTTCTTTAAACCATAACAGCAGCTTAAAGTGTCAACTTTAAGAACTTGTATATGAACACAAAACGGATTACAAATTGCTTCTTATTTCTTGGCTCCCAAGATATTAGTAAATATTGATGACACGACGCTGTCAAAACCAATCGTGGGTACTTCCGCCCACAATATCTGTGGACTGATTTCCTAATCTCTCGACTTTTAACCCCTGCGGGATCAGTTAAAGAATGTTTATAAATACTTCACTATTGATTTTTGGTGACGCATCTCTGGTTGGGAGCGCAGATTCTGTGACATACTTGTGGCGCATAGTTAAAATCCCATGATGTGTGAGTTATTTCTACCTTCAAAGCATCCTTGTGTGTAGTAGATTAACCCGTCAAACTGATAAATGATACAGAAAATAATTTTTATGAAAGGAAGTGGCAAAAAAAATTATATATTGTTTTAAAAAATCAGTTTGGATGAAATTCCTTGAAAATTAAGTTAGGAAGTTAGTTTAAATGTTTTTCTGCAAAGATTTTTCTGACATTCGAATCACTTTAAATAGGTCTCAATTTCTTTGATAATATTTACTACATTTTTTTTCAATTTTTTGTACTTAAGTATATCATTACTAATTTTAATACATACTAAGATTTTTATTCTTTTTTATCATAAGAAAAGGAATTTCTTAGAATCGCTTTATACAAATTATAATCATATTTAATGTAAGAAATGCAATTATTTTATTAATTAAAGAGAGGCATACTGAGGTATCACAATAAAATATACTATTATCTTTATGCATTTATGACTTCCTCTAGCATTTATTTTAATGTGAGCTTATTGAGTAATATTCATCTTTGAAAAAAAATAAAAGCTCTTCATAATTAGTTTTAATTTCCTTAATTTCCAATTAACTTCAATTTTCTTCACAACAATCGTTTGTCTTTCCAGTAAATCGAAATTACCTATCTTGTTTCTTGTCATTCTTTTTTAGGTTCCTATTTATCGCATTGTTATTTCGTCGTTTCTTTCGATAAACAAGTGTTTCTATTCCACTGCATCACCAAAACGTTGTGCTTGGTTATGCATGCCACTAATTTCATCCAGTCATTGTTAAAAACTTGTGTATGACGTGATAAATGCCCATTTTACTCTTTTTTCGTTTCGCAACGAGTGGCACTAAATTTTCTGCCACCATAAAAGTCGTGGAGTTACTTCATTATAATGAAGAATGGGGGCTTTCCATTCGACAAGTAAAAAAGGACATTAAAAATAAGAAAATCAGTAAACGAGTTTTTTCTAATGTTAAATATTTAACTCTTCTCTCTTACTAAACTCTTCATAGTTATTAATGAAAAAAATCTAGATTTTTTTTTTTTTTCAAATTAAAAACACTTTATATCGAAAACAAAATAGGGTGCCGATATTTGCCATCCACAACTCAATAGTATAATACCATAGCTTACTAGATACTATACAGGCTAGCCGAGTTTTGAACAATGAAAACCAGTTGACAACTTTTCCCGCTTGGATCGCCACAAGTCCTACCTATATCACCCAACCAATAGGATAACACAATGACAAATAAGGAAAAATAAAGGCCTGTTTTCATGACGTAACTTTCTGATTGTTGGCCATTAGTGGCTGAGTTGAATTTTTGAGCCATTAAGCCCCGACTTTCAACTCTGTGGATTTGCTTTGCCAGTTTGTCAGCTATTGCCATCTGGATTTTTAATGATTTCCGTATCTCGGCTAGCCTGTGTAGTATCTAGTAAGCCGTGATAATACTAAATAGTGTTGTAATAGAGCATTTTCAATCACATGACTCTGCCTAACAACGGCCTTAGCAACGTTGTTTATTCGCCAAGTGACGTCATGTGCGAATGCTGCTATTGGATACTTCTATGTCCCGCCCCTAACAACAGCCTTAGCAACGTTGATTTTGTCCTCCAAGTGACGTCATGTGCGAATGCTCTATAGTACTAAATAGTTAGTATACTAATTTATTGATATTATAAACTTACCTGAGTATATTTTATTTTTACGTGAGATTTTTCTTAATAAACCTACTTTTGACCTCTCATTCTAAACTTTATAATTCTATTGTTTGTTAAAGAGCTGAAAAAAGTTATTAAATAGTTAAAATCTCATCTTTTAAAAATTAACTTGATACTAATAATGTAGTACCACTTTTTACTTTATTGCCTGTAGTTCAAGTCCCAACTAAAATAATCAACCTAACAAAACTTTTAAAAAACTGTGTTAGGTAATTAAGCACACACTTTCGGACTTTTCGTATAGATTGATATTTACTTACTTTATCACTTATTACACAAAATAAACCACTTTTTATCCTCTATGATCTCTACATAATAAACAAAATGTGACAGGAATTTTCTATCCTTCTAAACCAGAGTCCCCTAGCGATTATGAGAACATGTAATCTATTACCTTTCAACCATTATCTTCCTCCTGTGTTGGGAAGATACTCATCAAATATTGACTGAAATATTCTATCCAATAGCTTCATAAACCATCCAGTTTACTTACCTTAGAAGGTATTGACAACTTGTGTTAGCATAATTACGGATGTGGTGATTCAGAGGTTTGAATAATTTAACTGCGCCTTTTTCAACAACCTTGCATTGTTTTGATTCCCTTTTCTTTTTAAGAAGGGATAAATTACTTTAATGATGTAGATCTGGTTTTTTTTATGATTCGGGTGAAATAATGAGAAAAATTTTGAAGAAGTTCATTTATTCTAATTCAAACCGAGTAAATGTCAACATAGATGGTGAAAAGTTTCAGGAAAGTAGTAAATCTCTTGTTTATTTTTTTTTATTAAAATTCACATCCAATAAATTCCACAAGACTCATTTCCTGATATTTCATAACAGATATGTGTTTTGGTGTTAATTCATGAGGAACTTATCTATTCTATAGACTACTTATCTATTTTCATAAAAGTAGGTATAATATCAATTTTCTATTTTTATAATTGATTTTTTATTTGAATTTATTGATTTTTAAGACGAGTTATAAAAAATAATCAATATTTGAACCCACCAAACTGCAAGAAAAGATCACTTCAACTCGACCAATTGAAATTCATAATAAATGCATTCCTAAAAATAAAATTTATGTTTAATCTTTACATCACTTAATCATTTTTACATTAAACATTTTTACATTTTACATTAACAAAGTAAATAGATCTATTTGTGTTTACAAGGGGATCATTTATCGCTTATTTATTCGGAATTCTCCGGCTTTCCAGATTCATTATCTCCAACACACGATAATCCGAATGCCTGGGTATTCAAAGCCCCAATTTAATATTCACTCATCTATTCACGGGTCGCTGGGCTCAGGCATAGATATATTTAGGCTTTCACTAACTTCTACGCCTTGCGTGGGAATGTAATTCACTCCTGCATAATCTGTGGGCTCTCCCTTTATCCTCTTCTTAAATCTGCTGAGAGAAGAATTACTTAGGCTTGGTGAGGAGAATTCGGCATATTCACATCCAATTTCAAGAGGGTGGCAAAACTAAAAATAACACAAAAGTTATAGATGGTATAACTTTTAGTAAGTTCTGTTTCAGAGCCCGTAATTTTGTGAATTTGTTATACACATTTATATTTTCAAAAGGTAGATTCGGTGCCTCGGACGTTTCGTCACAACTCTGAAATTCCTACCCTTTGGTTTCATGTTTAATCTTCGTTTCAGGGATTTGTGAGTGTACGAGGGGGGGTAGGAAATTTCAGACTTGGCTAAACGTCCATAGAGCACCTCAAATTCATGACGCATTCATTGAGCAATCCACCATCACTACCCATTAAAACATCAAAATAACTTATACCTTGAAAGAAACACACCTTTAAACTCACATTTTTTAATTTATTAAAATACCCACGTGTATTATTAATAAGCTCTTTTATTACACCTGAGAAAAATGCTACCCTAGATCTCTATAGAAATTCCATAAAATTGAAAGCTTTTCATGTGGAACAGAATTTTGATTTAATGATCAAACACAATTAGGGAGAATTCAGAATTAAAAACTAACGAAAGGAGGTGGGAGAAACTTGAGAGTGAAGTGATTTTTGAAAATTATGTGCTTATTAGCTAAGCTAATTTTTTTAAACATGGGATAAAAGGCCACTATGACAGGAGCTTGTTTAATTCAGTTAACTACGTTAGTTTTTATTATTTAAAAGCTTCAGCTCAGCTTGCTTACTTATCGACTTAAAAAACTTTTGTACAGATATTTTTATCCACTGCAAATACTTGTCAAAAGTTAGATAAAAATTAGAAGCTTTCATTTTCTTGAGTTTTATACATTGCTCTATCTGTCTTTACATTCCCATAAAAAATGTAAATCAATAGTTTATCACTGATTATTTAGGGTAATCATTAATTAAGAAGTCGAAATGCATTTTGTCTTACTATTTTAACGTTTTTTTATCACTAAACAATTTACCTTTGGTCTCATCTTGATCCTAAACAAGAATGTGGAAAGTTCTTGTGGAAATGTGGAGAGAAAATTTATTTATCAACTAGGGATAAGCATAAGCATGCTTATGCTTATGCTTAAGGATAATAGATAATCATAGACATGAATCTTCATTGCTGTTAATTATTATTGAAAAATAAAAAAAAAGATATTTCAATGTGTACTCAAGATGTTTTCTTCAAGATGATTCTTTTTAAGAATCTTTTAGTCATATTCACAGCCATTACCGCTGGTGTTAACCAGAAGCAGGAAAGAAAAATTAGCTTTTCGCTTACTCTGATTGGTGAAATCCTTCTTTGACCTAGGATTTAACACCGACGCTGATGGCTATGAATATGGCTGTCGCTATTTTGAATTCCGTTTGGGAATCTCTGGTGTGTATCAATATCAATTAACAAGATATTTAAAGTTTTAATGGTACTTAATAAAAACTTACAACATCCATAAATCTACCTCTGTTTCAGTAATGCAACGCTTGTTTTCTTTATGGTAAAATTAAATAAGGATTTTTAATACTTAAGAAGTATAACAATCCTTGTTCTTTAAAGAGCTATCAATCATTTTCTTTTAAATATAAAAGAACAGCGATTATTAATTCAAAACGTTCATTTGACTTCATTCAAATAAATTGATTGTCCATGTCATGTCCATTTATAATTAAAGTAAAATAGTCTAGCAGCCATATTCACAGTCATAGGAAATTTTAGCTTTTCGCTGACTCTGATTGGTGGAATCCTTCTTTGACCAAGGATTTAACAATGACGCTGACAGTGAATAAGGCTGTAAGTATTGTCAGTGTCCCTAAATATTATTCCATTCCACTTAGATACTTTAATTCTATGCTCTCTTTTAAAAATGCATTTACTCAACGTAGATATGGGCCAATTTCAAATTTTAAAATGCCTTCAAAGTAGATAAAATTTGAATGCTTTCGGTATATGAGTGATAAGGCCTCCAACCGCTATGATGTTTGAAAACAAAAATTCTCTTTTATACTATACACTGCAAATAATCATACACAAAAATAAACACATTCAAAACACATTTTAAAACACAAAAATGTCACCATTTTTAGAACACTTTTAATGTGTTGTCAGTAAGAACACTTTATTAAGAACACAATCACAACACATTAATTGTGTTGTGAATGTGTTTAAAATAGTGTTGTGGGCAGAAATGTGTTCTAAAAATAGTGTTGTAAAATGTGTTGTGATGAAAAAGTGTTCTTAGGATAGTGTTGTAAATCACAACACTTTGTCACCATTTTAAGAACACATTCTGAACACCACACACAATTTAGAACACTATGTAAACACATTTTACTTAGTGTTCTAAATTGTGTGTGGTGTTGCGAATGTGTTGTTAATTATGTAATGCAAGGTCATTTTTCAGTTTTTCCATTTCATATGCTGGGTCCAAGTTTGTAAAAATAATTTTGACCAAGCAAAATGGTCAGGAAAATCCATAACATGAAAAAAGACAAAATCCTAAAAGGAAAATTCATGGGAATACCTATGTGCACTTCTAAATCACACTCAGGGTTAGAAAGAACATGTTTTTAAATAAAAAACATAAAACATGGTTTTTGTTTACACAGGCTTGACACCAATATTTTACTTGGTGATTACCAAATAAAATGGTGAGTTGGTTGCATAAAAAGTGAGTAGCTTGCTAAAAAATACTAATAAGTGTTTTGAACATAGCATTTAAATGTAACAACCCTGATCACACTTTACAGTAAAATAAGTTTTTAATATTAATGGTAATTTATTAGCATAAGTTGTAAAGTCGCAAAATTTTTATCTATAACTAGCAATTATAATAAAACTATAATTATTTATTTAATGGTAACATGAAAGATATAAGGAAGACTAAATGAATTTATAACAGCAATTTTATTACAAACAAAACATTCATAATTTCATAAACATTCACATAATTTAAGAAAGACAAATTTGTTACACAGCTTTTAACACACACATTGACAATTATATACCTGAATCAGGTTATAAAAACACTTTAAAAGTCAAAATGTAACTAAAAGCAAATAAAAATACGGGAAATAAAATGATAGACTCACGAATTTATGGACGTCCCTTACAAGCTAATATTTCCATATAGGACAAAATCTGCAATTGATTATAATTGCAATATTACAATACACATATGAGAGTTCTTAAGTAATAATCTCCTTATCCATGTTCACTAGTTTTTTTTTCCTTGCTTGTAAGATTGCTAAAAGAGAAAAAAAATAGTAAGTTTTAATTTTAACTTACAAATAAAATCAGTGGTGTAACTAACCTGGGTGTCACCTGGGACGGAGGTTGTGGTGTCACCCCCTCATATTATTGTCCTTTTATGATAAGAGAATACGCCAGTTTTTTAAAAAATCAAAGTGGCTTGTCTGCATCACCCCTTTTTGGTGAAGTAAATAGAAATTTATTTCGGGAGGAGCCTAAATTATTCTTCAGCCACTCCCATGCATATTTAATACCAGGGGCGTAGCCAGAGGGGGGGATTTGGGGATATATCCCCTCCCGTAACTCAGACATTTTCCTTTTTTTACTATAGAAAACCAGTTAAGTACCCTATATCCCCTCCCGAAATATCAGTATCCCCTCCCAATTTTTTATCTGGCTACGCCACTGTCTAATACGTCAGATGTAGCTATTTAATATATTTGTAAGTAGAATTTGCTTCGTAAAAGATTAACAAAATTAAAGTTGTGAGTAATAAAGTTCCAAATACGAAAAGGGGTCTGAGGGTCCTTCCCCAGAATTTTTTTGTAAATTTCACCTTAAAACAAGTTTTTAACTTGTTTTGGTACACCTAGTCTGAATTTTGGATATAGAATTTTAGGTAAGAATTGAATATTGATGAACTAACTTATTGTAAAAAAATTGTGAATAATAGAGTTCCAAGTTCAAAAGGGGATATTGGGATCCTATCCCAGAAAATTTTTGGAAATTTGACCCTAAAAACAGGTTTTTAACTTGTTTTTGGTACACCTATTCCAAATTTCGGACATAAATTTTTAGGTACATAGGATTTTTATTTTGCTGAACTTATTTTAAAAATTTGTAAATAGTAAGGTTCCAAGTACAAAAGGAAATATTAAAAAAGGAGGGTCTCCCCCAGAAAATTTTTGGAAATACGACCCGAAGTTACAGTGTTTTAACTTGTATTAGTTCAAATTTCAGGGGGGGGGCAGGCCCCCTCCTTATATTTGTCCCTGCTCCCTTTAATATTCGTTAAAAGAAGTATAATTTGTATCTATAAAGTGGTGGCCCTAAAAACCGACACACTTTTTACAATTTCCTCTGTAAAAAGATTAATAAAAATGATAATATATTGAATAATGTTATGCTGTAACGGCTAATTCTCCTTAATATTTAAGTGGTGTAAAGAGGAACAGAGTTTTTAAGTTCCAGTGCAACCCCATAATTCTATAGAAGGGTGACACCCTGCTTAATATTTCCTTCAATTTAGTATAATTAAAAAATTTCTTGTAGAGATGAACGAAGTTTTAAGATTCTGGTGTTCCCTTAGTTCTCCGTTGAGGTGACACCCTCTTTAATCTACCACTGGTTTCTCCTATAGACTTTAGATTTTCCCCTTAATCACCAGTAGATTGACATGTTGACATTCGTCCCAGTTTAAGTTGGGACCCACCCCTCCATATCAGTGAAGGAGAAACCTTCGAAGTACGATGTATGTTTATTTTTCTGAATGTGTCATTTATTTCAAGAGAGCTTCGGTGTCACCCCCCTAGATAGTTAGACAAGCCAGCTTGCTTGAATTAAAGTGCATCAAGTATCTACCAGGTCATCAACTCTTTATTTTAGCTTTCTTCCCACCACTATGCAGCATTAATTATTTTTCCATGATTCTACACCCATGGTTTTAACCAGGGTTAATTCTAAAAGAAGAAACTTACAATGGGATTGAGTGGAGGGTGGGGGCAGAATCAGGGATGGCAGGAGAGGTCTCGGTATCCGGCAGAGTAGCCACTCACTAGAGCAGGAGACGGGGTCCATATATTACTAGATCCATGAAGACTGGCGGTGTATCGCTGGAACTGCTGCGAAGGCAGCTGCTGCAGCTCTTGTTGCCTGAAAAAAAAGATGTGTTTAGGCACGATGCTACTCTGTGCATCATATGAGAGTATCAAATGAGTAATTCTAAAAGCAGAAACTTACAATGGGATTGAGTGGAGGTGGGGGCAAACTCAGGGATGGCAGGAGAGGTCTCGGTATCCGGCAGAGTAGCCACTCACTAGAGCAGGAGACGGGGTCCATATATTACTAGATCCATGAAGACTGGCGGTGTATCGCTGGAACTGCTGCGAAGGCAGCTCTTGTTGCCTGAAAAAAAGATGTGTTTAGGCATGATGCTACTCTGTGCATCATATGACAGTATCAAATGAGTAATTCTAAAAGAAGAAACTTACAATGGGATTGAGTGGAGGGTGGGGGCAGAATCAGGGATGGCAGGAGAGGTCTCGGTATCCGGCAGAGTAGCCACTCACTAGAGCAGGAGACGGGGTCCATATATTACTAGATCCATGAAGACTGGCGGTGTATCGCTGGAACTGCTGCGAAGGCAGCTGCTGCAGCTCTTGTTGCCTGAAAAAAAAGATGTGTTTAGGCACGATGCTACTCTGTGCATCATATGACAGTATCAAATGAGTAATTCTAAAAGCAGAAACTTACAATGGGATTGAGTGGAGGGTGGGGGCAGAATCAGGGATGGCAGGAGAGGTCTCGGTATCCGGCAGAGTAGCCACTCACTAGAGCAGGAGACGGGGTCCATATATTACTAGATCCATGAAGACTGGCGGTGTATCGCTGGAACTGCTGCAAAGGCAGCTGCTGCAGCTCTTGTTGCCTGAAAAAAAGATGTGTTTAGGCACGATGCTACTCTGTGCATCATATGACAGTATCAAATGAGTAGTTAATTTTCCAAAGCCCCCTACAATACTGTATCTTTATCCGTGTGTGGTTTGGTCCCCAACTAGTACTTTGTAACAGTAATAAATTACATGGGATCAATTAGAAGTTAAATAATTAACCTGATTGTATCAAATTGTTTAATCGTGGGAGCAACAATGAGCTCCACAATAAAATGGGGGGTATGGGGGTCCACCCCCAGAAAGATGTTTTGAATTTGACTCTTAAAAATAGATTTTCAGCTTGTTTTTTAGTAATTTGGGATAAATTGCATCAGTTTAACATCATTCTCTAAGAAAATTATTAATATTTGTCTTGCTCCCCCACCCGTGGGGAGCCTAACGTTTAGAAATATAGATTTATTATCAAATCTTATTTTAAAAAAAAACTAATTTTGCATTATCAGCACATTAAAGTAACCACTCACATGTACTTTTACTTTAATTGTCCTTAGCATTTGACACTGAGTAGGGTAATTTAATTTTTCTTATTGCTTTTTTATTCTTTTTACTCTACAGTAACTTGAATAATTTCAAACGTCAACAACATGTTCATAAAATTGTAGAAAAGATCATACCATATTCAGACAAATTCAAAATCTTGTTGTGACCCACCAAAAATTGACTGGCGACCCACATTTGGAGAACCTCTGGAATAGTCCATTTTATCAGTATAATTTAAAGTAAAGATCAGAAAGAAAGTATCAGAAAATTTAAAGTAAGTCAGTAGGTAAGTTGAGCAAACCTGATAAGTGTCCCAGTACAAAATAAAAAGGTTAAGATGTGAAAACAAACTCGACAAACAAAGATTGTCTTCAGTTTTTAAAATAAGAAAAACTTTCCAATGCGCCTAATGCATGTCTTGGGATTTCATGGAGCGTCTGGTAACAATTAAAAATAATTTGTATATTATATATATTTAAATTTAAAATTTACCCCGACTAATAAAGTTGCTGTGTTTTCGTAACTGATGTTACATCATCATCAATCCCCAACTAGAGCAGTCGCCAAGTTCGGCAACAGCTTTAGTTGGTGATCGCTGTAGCAGAGCTGCACTAAATCTATTCTAAGAACTTTTTGATTATTCATTATTGTAACACAAATAGTACACTCATCTATATAACTTTTAAATTTGTTAACATAATACAAATTTCAATTCAACCAAGTTCCCCGGTACTCCTAGTTAGGTTTAGCTTAAGTTAGCTTAGATAATCTAAACTTAATATAAAGCAAAAGGCACAGCTGTAATAAAAGTCCTCCATTTGGCGACTCGCCTTGCGGTTGCCAAGTTGGCTGTATATCACGATTAGATATAGTGTATAGTTGGAGACCGCAACGCGAGTAGCCAAATGGAGGACACTTATTCCAGCTGTGACAACCAAATATTATGCACGCTTACTTTATTACACATACCTAACTATTTAAAGGTCATGGATTGTATTCTAGTGGATTACAACATTACAAAGAGTTGCAAGTTGTTGTTTATTATCAAATTGAGTAGAATATTGAAATACTATTTATGAAATATATCACCCTTCTCAACCGACACCCCATCCAATGTTATGCGAGTCTTTTTTACAACTTCCGTTTTGCTCATGGAAAAATGTAGTTCGAATTGACAGTACCTAACTTTTAAATCAATTTGCATAAACAGGGGGAAATCGTACAAATTTTCAACTACTAATCACGTCCACAATCGCGCAACATTTATTTTTCCCTCCAACCACAAAGGATATACATGATGCAATGATAAGATATTCGTCAGTGAAGAAACGTTAATCTTTCCAGGAGCAAAACGGAAGAAAAAGAATAGTTCTCAATGTAAATAAATATTTACGAGGAGGAAATAAACTAACTTACCTAAGTACTTCTTGTATTCATCTTGACGATGGATAATGCCGGCGGCAGAAGCCATGCCGCCAAAGAATAATGCCGCCATTGCACTTACAAACACAACAAACAAACGTGACGTGGCGTCCACAAAGATGTTGCCAACTTGTCGTGCAGAAATATTCAGAAACGTTTCCGAAATGAAATGCAGGGAAGTGTTTAATTACTGTAAAAACAAACGCGTAAAAAACAGGAACTTTTCCGGAATTTTAAGTCCAGAAGGGGTCCGAATCACTTGACAATCAACGAAAAAAAATTATTTTGATTTTGTGACGCAAAAATGACTTTTCGGTTTCCGCTAATTCGGTTTCAGATAAAATCGTTTAAAAACCAATTAAATCAATTTTCATCTGGTCGACAATCTTTGATCTTTCATTTTATTCCCAAAAACTCTTAGAATCTGGAATTTTGAGAATTTAGGACAAAATTTAGGGTCCCTGGACCCGTGCGTAAGTCTCATTAAGTCGCATTTTTTACCAAAATCGAAAAATTATATGGAGTTTTCGACCTTGAAATCTTAAAATATACCATGCCATATACCTTGTATTCGATTTTGGTGATAATTGATTGGTAATTAAGGCAGTAATTAGACTTTGAAAAAAAGTTCAGATTTTGACAAAAATACACAAGTCTAAAGAAAGCTTATAAATCCGAAAATATTAATATTAATTTCTTTTTGAATTTTTTTTATAGTAACTAATTGTTATGACAAAGTTTTTCCAGAATTACGGGTTGCCATGGTGATTTTTACGTCATCTAGGATTTTTCGAACAAGGCCGGCGCTAACTTACATTTAATGCCAAACACTCCATTTTTCGGGGTAAGTCGTGTCAGAAGAGTTTCGGAAAAAATTCGACCACATACCAAGTGCCTTACATGGTTAAATCGGGAATTTTTTACAGATTACAATATGTAAATCTTTAAGGTATGGGATACATATTTTGGAGTTATTCCTGAAAAACCGGTATTCCAAAAACTTCGTTTTTCCCGCATTACACCCGAACCGCTTGCTCCAGGCTTCTGAAATTTCGGTATATGTGCACCCTAAAACTAAGGATTCGAACCATGTATCGCATTAGGGGGTGAGTCAAAATTAAAATTCCTTCTTTTTTCCCGCCAAAACGCTCCCGGACCATTGGCACCTTTTCCAGGAAGCTCCGGAAAGTGCAGTAACACTTTTCTGGAGCGATTTGGTCTCGAAAATTCGAATTTTGTAAACTTTAAGCTCTACCTTGCTTGGTTCCAGAGAAATTTACGAAAAACCAACGTTTTTTTGACCATTTAGCTATTGTTTTTCTATATTGTGAACTTTATAGGACATAGTGTGTTTTAGTGTCATACTTAGTATCAAATAATAAATAAATTGTACAAAAAACTAAAATTTTTATAAAATCCTTAAAAAAGTGTTAAAAATCCTCAAAAAAAAGCAAAAAACCCAACCACATTTTTCCAAGCCAAACGGGTCTATAAAAGCAAAATTTCTCGAATTTGGCCTCTTCAAAAAGCCAAGCTCAGTGGATAAAATTCATATCAACACCATGATGCATCGAAATGCACATATTAACTTTTAAGCAAAGCGGTAATGTGTTTAAAAAAGCGTTTCAAAATAGTGTTGTGAAAGTGTTGTAAAAAGCGTTCAGAATCTGATAGTGTTCTTAAATTTAGATCGCAACACATTCACAACACATTTTCTGCCCCTGTAATTGTTTAGCAACACCTCGCAACACTTTCTCAACACTTTCGCAACACAATCACAACACAATCACAGCACTTTTTGCTTAAAGTGTTTATTATTGTGTTGCGATTGTGTTGCAAAAGTGTTTCGCTTATTTGCAGTGTATACTAGACTGCAACGTTAGTTGACCCTGGAGAAACAAAACAAAGAAAGTAGTTCCCAGCGCGGTGTCTGAATTTTGGGTTAAATTAAGAACGTCAATTCAAAAATATGATTTGTTTGTTAAACCCATGCATTTATAGCGGGTTTTTTTCATGATTTGCGTACCGAAACTCCTCGTTGCAACCCTACAGGCTTTCTGTTTACGCAGTTTCGGCTTCCACGTAGTGACGTCATAGGGTCGCGAAACGTTGCCGTCGAGTATAGCATAAAAACAAACTTCACGTTTATAAATCATTAAAAATTATATTTAGAAAAACTTCTAGTTTCTATTTATGCAATCAAATGTTTCAAGCCAAATTTTTTATCTACTACAATTGCTATATTTTCAATAATTTTTATAGGCTACGTTTAATATTTAAATCTTATACATGCTGTTAAAAAGAATTACCCTTGGTTAACAGATCTTAACACTATGCCTTTTAAGAAATAAAATCAATATTCTAATTGAAAAGCGACGTTGGTTTTAAATGACTTTAACGTAGGGAGATAAATAAATGGACTACACTTATTATCTTTACTACGCCATTAAACATCTCATTAGCTACAGCTGAGTAAATTAGGGACTTATGTCGGCTTGGACTTTTACTAAAAAAAAACTCTTATTTCATTAGTATGTGAAGTACGAGAAATTTGATAAAACTGTGTAGTAATTTATCCAATTAAAAGCTTAGAAAAACGTATACCCACTTTAGTATTCGGTATCCATAGAAATCTCTTACTTTATACGAACATAATCCTAAAACCGTCAACACCGTTTCTAATTAGACCTAACAAGAAAAGCAAAGAACCTCGGGTAAGCCATGCAATAAACGTTGATTCTCATCATTAGAGCAAGTCCTTAATGGTTTATTTAACTTTTTCACTGTGAGTAAATTAAATTTACCATAGAGTTAAGCACGTTCATTTAGACTAGACTGAAAAATTTGTATCGAATGTAAAATGGATGTTATTAGAAGGAACGTTACTTAAAAGAAGGCTTTTTGAAAAATTCGACTGTCCAAGATGGGTATTAAGTGGAGATTAAGTTCAGGACAAGTCAATCGTGATTCTTTAAAATTAAAATTTTTCCTGAGGGCAATTTTGCATTTGTATCTATTTTTGATAATTAACCAGAAGTTTAAACATGCACTTAATCTTGAAGAAATCTATCACTAAGTAAGAAAAAGAAATCCCTTAATACGCTAATGTGAAAGATTTTATGATAGTAATTACTAATCCTTCTATCATCTTGACACAATTATTGACTTAACAAATACCCTAACCACTGTTTACGTATTGTTTGTTTTGTCACTTTTCCAAAAAAAAAAAAAAAATATATATAGTATATATATAATATATAAAAAAATAAATATATAAAAGTATATATATATAACTCATCTTTGAATTTTAGAATTTAATCTAGATATTACTGCAAACTAACTTGAAGCAGCGCCAATGCTGCATGCAACAAGAGCATGAATATAATTAAGGCAAAATAATTTTTTATAATTAGAACAGTCACATAAATGGGCCAGAAACAAAACTTGCAGCAAATTATTAATAAAGTCCACCATACCTCTGTCACTTCATCAGGGGTACCAAACAGAAGCATGGTGGACGGGTCGTTTTCTGTTGGCTGTTGGAAAGTATATACATACAAAATCCCAACCAACCATGGTACCCAAACATATATAGAAATACAGTTTTTGGACAAATTAACAGAATTAAAGCTATTTGCAATGAAAATACTAGCATAATTAAACATTTAAAAGAGCTGTATAAATTGCTGAAATCTAACTTATATCCATTGGGCTTTTTGAGATCAGTATTTGACAAACTGGCAGTTGGAGTTTCTCTTCCCTAGAATGGCATCAGAGAGTTTTTTGGTATAAGCTCTCTACCCAAGACCCTCTATATAATGGCCTCACAACTCGGACGGGTGACGTCACATTTTCCGCCACCTTTGACGTCACATGCAAAACGACGCCATGTTTTATAATTCATTTTCCGCCACCTTTGACGTCACAGTGACGTAGTTGTCAGGCTTTGTATATAGAGGGTTTTGCTCTACCACGGTGTTGATGCAATGTGTTCGTTCATTTCGTGGTTACGTTGATTTTGGTATGTTGGATTTGATTTTCAAATATATTTTAAGGGTCGTTTGGGTACCATGGTTGGTTGGGATTTTGTATGTACAGTGGAAGCTCTTATAGCGACCTGCTCTTATAAAAATACTCTCTTATAAAGACCCAAAAATTAGTCTCTATAAGAGCACTTTTATGCTCTTATAAAGACTAATCTTCGAATCGATTCAGCTTATCGAATACTTTTCGGGATCGGTTTGTGTGCGTCACACCAGAATTAGCCAATAAACAAAAATCAGAGTATGACAAACAGCACCAAGTAACGATCGCATCTTCTTCTCGCTTGCTTTCGCCCGGGGTAACCGGCTACAATCCCAAACGAAACCTTTCGCTACCTAATGTCCTTGTTGATTTTAGACTTTAAATTTATTAGCGTATTCATTTATCTTTCTTTATTTCCAATTTCTTGACTTGTATTTAAGACATAAATTTTTCAAATTGCATGCAGATGCAGGTGAAATTGATGTAATAAATTTTGTTAAGCATCAGACCTTTCTAAGGAAGCTAAGCTATGCAATAAATTAACATCAAAATCAAAATTTAAAAAGCAAATATTTGTACTCTGTAAAATATTGATCTTAAACTTTATATAAATTAAAATAAAAGCAAAAAATAAGGTAATATAACATGAAATTGGAAGTATCAATACTTCATAAAATAAGAAATAATTGTTTAAAGTGAGGAAAGATCAATTGGATGATTCGAACTGTGTTCTAAATCCCAATGATATCGTTTTCAGGTTGAGATTTCCTCCAGACTTTATAAATTAGTCTACTAAAAATACATCATTGAGGGAATCGAGTCCACCTTCTTGAAAAGCATCAAAATTGATAGTTTAGCTTAACGAGTTTATTGCTTTTAAACGAGTGATATTCTACACTCGAGTGTATCACTCGAAGTTTGCTCTTATAGCGACAAAAAACTCGGTACGGATTAATTACGCTATAAGAGCTTCCACTGTATATACTTTCCAACAGCCAACAGAAAACGACCCGTCCACCATGCTTCTGTTTGGTACCCCTGATGAAGTGACAGAGGTATGGTGGACTTTATTAATAATTTGCTGCAAGTTTTGTTTCTGGCCCATTTATGTGACTGTTCTAATTATAAAAAATTATTTTGCCTTAATTATATATATATATATATATATATATATATAGTTTATTTAGGAGCACCATTTAGGGAACAAGTGTTTAATTACTAATCCAACTGACATATTTTTATATCGAAATGTACAAATTCTTTTGACAATTTTCCATAGTTCCTTAGAATGTTTTCTTAAAATTTTTCATTTTTAAAGTTATTTTCCATTCATTAAAGAAGAGGAGGGGAAGCGCTTTAAAGAATATTGGTATTCAATTAAACATTGTTTTTAAAGCATACTGTTATTGGTTTAAAACGGATTTTATATTCTATAATTTAGTTTGTCCGTAACCTAAAACATGTATTTTTTTTTGGGGGATTCATTGAATAAATAAGAAATTTATGAGTAAAATAATCATAAAAACTTTTGCTATTAAATAAACCCATTGAGGATAGGATCAGATAAACATAAATAATACCTTGCTAAAAAATATGTCAGTAAAAAGCAATCTAAGTATTGAATTCGATGAGCAAAAGTAAAAAAAAAAATACATGGATAAAAACTTGAATACACTTTTTGTATTGAAGTAATGACTTAAAATATTCCTTATGTGTGACATTTGTCCCATCTTGTTCCAAGTGATTGTAAATCTCTGATATTTCTTCATTTCTTCTGTCTTTATTCTAATGAAAATAAGGTCGGCATCTCTTAAATGCTCCCGAAATATATGGACGTAATTATTTGAGAATTTCTGGAGAGAATGCAAATCTAGTTAAGGTGTCCTTGATTCTCTCCTATGATGTTTTTTATTTCCTGAAAAAAGCGGTGAGGTTTTTTGAGGAATGAAATGAATGATAAATGTGTGTAATTTATTTTGATCTTGTGTGTGGTGTGCACAGATGATTTTCTATGGATTTCTAACTAAACGGTTTTGGACTACTCTTTAACAATAAAAGGAGATTTTCTGTTAACTTTGTAATTTATCAAGTGGTGGACCACTTGATAGAAGGAGTAAATATTTCTCAAGTAAAAGTATAATATGGTGAAAAATAAAAACTTAATTTCCTACTCCTCTTCCATCGGGGTTTTCAGAACAGAAAGTAAATTAATTATTATTGATTTATCTTTTGTATCTACAGGGTGTTCCAAAAAGAGCCCCAAACTTTAAAAATCTACAATAAATAAACTAAAAAGATAAAACTTTGAAAAACACTGTTTAATATGAAAAAAACACACATGACTCATAAAAGTAACTAATTTTTAAACGACCTACTAAACTTTTAAAAACATTCATAATCAACTTTGAAAAAAAAACACTTTCTTTTAGGAATAACGGAAAAACTGGGAAAAACCACAGAGAAAAACCTAACAGAGGGTCCAAAACGCTATTTTCAAATCTCCTCGTAAGGTAGAGGGCAGCCCTAGAAATTCAATGATTGATAGAGAGGTAGGCAGTACTTTTCGGGGGTATCCAGTTCTGATTGGATGTGACGTGTTCATTCGATCTGGCCTTTCGGATGCCTATTGGTGGATCAACCTTTTTTCTCCGCCTCTCGTGACAAACGAAAGGGTGTGGGTGTGAGCCACCTAGTATATGCGGAGTACGTGCTCGTTAAATCTGTGGGTCCGAAAGTCCTGTGGTCGGTCATCGGGCGCAGTTTACCACGGGTTGGTATGGTTGGTTGAGTTATGGTACTATTTACCTCCCCTTCAGAGACATAGCAAAATTGTGGAGGTGGCCCCCGCCCCGATAGATGGTGGCGACATCTATCATCCGAGGCTTAAGTCGGACTCCTGCCATTTCAGGGGCCTCACTTTCTCAGGAGCCGCACCCTCTTTGCCTTAAATCCTGTACGCTTTGCGGATGGAACTTGGATATTCCAAATTTCACAAGTCAACAACAACAAGACATATTCCACTAAATTTTGAAAAAAGCACACTTTCTCCGAAAAAAATTTTTACATGTTTTTTTAAGGGTTTTATTGAAAAATTTGAAAAATATCTAAAATTGAGTTAAAACCCTCGTTTAGGGATCAGATTTCAAAAATTTCCCGTGAACTTTAGCATTGACTGCATGCAAAGCGCCATCTTTTATTGAGAAAGTCGTTATTGGGTTTTTCTGTGCAAACCCTGATGTTTACTTTCATTCAGTGAATTTGTTTTGGCAACTCCATGAAGCGCAAGCGCCATCTACATCCCAATTGAAAACATGTCCGCTGCGGTGCACGTTTGCTGAATCGGCCGTAGACCGTGTATTATAGAATTAAAATGTAAGTAATTGGTTCAATTTATAATGAAATTTACAAAATAACTGTATATGAATGTTAAGTACGATCCTGTAATTAGATGTGGATAGTTTTTACGAACACTGTGGTTTTATATTCTATGATTGAACTAGATTGTTTTTAGTTGGGTCTCGGTCCGGCCAGTAGTGTCAGATTATATTTGTCATAATATTCGCCAACTCTCATAAAGATTAGATTTTGATTATTTTTCTCTTCTAGATGTATTCCATCAGCGCTAAAATATTAAAACCCCACAATGAGAAGCCAGATGAATTGGAAAACACCATTTCACAGGTATTATAAATTTAACATCAAACTTCCTATATTGATATTAGAAACCTTTATTATGTAGGCATTTACTTCATTTTTTCTTTTAGGCTCTTCTTGAGTTAGAACTTAATAGTGATCTTAAAGCCAATTTACGTGAACTTTTTATTGTTGGAGCTAAGGAAGTTGATGTTGATGGAAAGAAGGTACCATAAAAATTCAATTGTATACACATGTCGGTGCTTTGCTCATTATGCATTTTTTATTAAAGTGAAAAACTTAACATTATTCTAAAACCACTTAACAAAGATTTAGTTAAATTCTTCCACATGGTAGTTTTCTGAGTCAAATCTTAAATGCTGATCTTGTTGAATTGTATGCCTTGCTAGATAATACCCAAGTTTATTATTGCCAATTTAACATGATGCATGACATCTGGTGATAGCAGACCTGGAAAAAGTGCCCGAACCTGGTTTGGGGGAAGCCCCTGTCGGGGGAAGGTTAAAACTTTTTCCAGGTCCGGGTGATAGTGTTTTTTGTATCTGATATGCTGTAGTTTAATTGTAAGGTTAAGTTTTATGGTTTTTTCTGACATATGCTCGCTGATGAAAGCTGCTTCATCCTTGAATTTCTTGATAGTGTTGCCAAGGCGATCTGGATCTACGATTCTACTATGGTCCTAATATTAAAATTAAGTGTTTTCCCTTGGTTTTTAGGCTCTTGTCATCTCTGTGCCTGTTCCTCAGTTAAAGTCCTTTCAAAAAATACAGGCTAGATTAGTAAGGGAGTTGGAAAAGAAGTTCAGTGGCAAACATGTTGTGTTCATTGCCAGGAGAACAATTCTACCTAAACCCACAAGGAAAATGAAGGTCAAGAACAAGCAGAAGAGGCCTAGAAGGTATTCAAATTTGTTCTATTTTTGCAAGAATGGTGCATCTGCTTACTATGTAACACTCTCTTGGTATTTCCAAACATAAATATTATACTCGCGTACATAAAATTTTTTTGGTTTATCCATTCGAATGTAAGCTCTGTGCATTTTTTTATAAAAAGGACATCTTTTCTCTACATGATGATTTTTAATATGCTTGCTATTGTTAAATCATTTTTGTTTGTGATGTGGTTGAGTGAGAGGTACACGTGTAATTGCTAAGGTAAGATTGATGAAATTTATCTCGACAGCTATTAAAAAAGTTTTATTTATTGTAAAGTTGCTGTGTTCTAGATTCTTAAATTAACTGTGGTTTTCAATGTTAATTTTGCTCTTCATATTTCAAAAATGCCAAATGTGTCAAATTTTTGCTATGGTACTGAATAATTTCTCTTTCGAGCTCCATTTCCAGTTGTAATTCAAGAAATGTTTACTATTTGTTAAGCAATGAATAACTCAGAAGTGTCTTAACATCTCTCCTACTGTTTTGTTTATTTATATATTGAGCAACCATGACATCAGTGCTGATGGCTGGTAACCAAATGGTCCCGGCTGCTGCTTTTGATTATTTTGCTTTAAATTAACTTGTAATAGACGACATTAGTCATTACGTCACTTGCTTGTTTGGAAACGTTGATTCCATCCGTGATTGGTTCCGTATGGAACCGTACGGATTTACTTCCAATCACGGAACCAATCACGGATAGAATCAACGTTTCCAAACAAGCAAGTGACGTCACACTAATGTCGTCTATTGTTCAGCAGTAAACAGATAGGACAGTCGCATAGCCAAAGCCGAATAACTCCATTAGAGAACTGAACCTCCATTTATCTTTCCTCACCTTAATCCTGTGGAAAATAATATTTTGAAGCTTAGTAGTTAAAATTGAACATTCTTCAATGGTACATTACATCCCAAAAGGGTTAAGTCATGTAAAGTGTTGGTTTTGCTATTAGTTGCAAGTTTAAATCAATTTCAGGTGACTGGTTTCGTAAAAGACCATCCCAATATTGCAGATATGATGTATAACATCAGAGATGAAAATATATGATGTACTCTGCTAGATAGTATCTGATCTGCTAGTGTGTATCATCTGATTGATAAGTGGTTCTGAGAATTGTCAGATTTTTAATTTGACCAAAACTTAGAATTTTTGAAAATGGTACAAAGTTTCATAAATGGAGTAATATCTTGAGCACACAACCTTTTACTTGCTGTTAATTATCTACTCAGTAGGTCAGAAAGATGTGCTAAATTAAATTACATTTTTGTTGTTGTGGAAGTTTCTCCCATGAAGTTTCACCCCGAAAATGAATACAGGAATTCCAAACTAATTGTGTTGTAAAATTTAATCTTATAGAAAAGATTTAGTTGGCAGGCACCTTTTTTCTTGGTCTGCATGGCACTAAAAAATATATGGTCTGTTCTTCTCTTCCATTTCTCAATTTTTTAATAGAAAAAGGTATGTTGAATGATGTATAAAATCAGAGGTGATGGTCATGATTTGTATCTCTGCTAGATAGTATCTGATTTTTAGTTTACTAGATGTTAAAAAAAAAGTATAAATCTTCAGATTTTTTTGTAATCTTGATTGGTTTGTGAAAGCTCAATCCTAAACAGGGTTCAAGAACAGCGTTGTGTATAAATGTTCTCGGTCTGTATCAAAGTGATGAATCATTTGTCTTACTCTGCTGATGAAAAACATGGGACGTAATTCTGAGCTTCTATTTGCATAATAGTAATTGTTTTCTATTTATACTCTTTATGATGAACGCTATGTCTTAATCTTTGCTGATGAAAAACATGGGACGTAATTCTGAGCTTCTATTTGCATAATTTCTATTTATACTCTTTATGATGAATACTATGTCTTATTCTGCTGATGAAAAACATGGGACGTAATTCTGAGAACCTATTTGCAAAATAGTAATTATTTTCTATTTATACTCTTTATGATGAATACTATGTCTTATTCTGCTGATGAAAAACATGGGACGTAATTCTGAGAACCTATTTGCAAAATAGTAATTATTTTCTATTTATACTCTTTATGATGAATACTATGTCTTATTCTGCTGATGAAAAACATGTGACGTAATTCTGAGAACCTATTTGCAAAATAGTAATTATTTTCTTTTTATACTCTTTATGATGATTACTATGTCTTACTCTGCTGATGAAAAACATGGGACGTAATTCTGAATTCATTATATTGATTAAAGCTGCTAATATAAATGCATTTCTACCAGTTTACTACTGCTATGGTTTTATCTTACTAGCAAGATGCTACTAAATGCTAATCTTTCAACAAACATTACTTCAGGCCTCTCTTGTGCATATATTAAAATGCTTAAATTTTACTCAGTGTGGGATTTAACAGTACAGCCCACTACTAAAGTAATATTTTAAATTTTTTTTGGCTCAAAAGTAGTTTTCTTTATTTCTATTGTGTAAAGTTCCGTCTTTTACAATTTGTATATTTTGAATCAATGTGTAATATACTTTTCTGATATAAAGTATTCTAGAAGAAAATTTGGGGGTCCTGCCTTTCTTTAAAGAAAACTTACTAATGGACTTTTCTATTACAGCCGTACCTTGACTGCAGTTCATGATGCCATTTTAGAGGATTTAGTGTTCCCTGCAGAAATAGTTGGAAAGAGAATACGAGTACGTTTGGATGGGTCTCGATTAATGAAAGTTCACCTTGACAAAACCCAGCAAACTAATATTGAACACAAGGTATATATATTTTAATTAAATTATTCATTACTTATTTATCTGCAATTATTTGTTGTAACAATCCAATGATGATTTAAACAATCCAACTCTGATATTTATTGAGGATTACATAATCTGAAGGTCTTCTTTATTGTTTACAGTCTTAAAAAACTTTCCTCTCAGTGAATTTCTTTCATATAAATAGTATTCATTTAAAAACATACTACATTAAAAGTTCATTTGGAAAATTTTGAATTAAATATAGTTAAGCCTTTTTCAAAGTGTCCTATATTTTTCCCATAAAATGTCCTATACTTCTACCCCTGTTAATGTCATTGCTTTTTGACAAGATTAAAATGATAGTAATAAGTGTGTCTAACAGTGCAACTCAAGTGTACTTTTCTATTAAATTTGTTTAAAAAAAATACTTTATTGTATGTATTTTTCCCACTTAAATTCTTCTAGAGAAATGTAACATGATGAATACTTTGGCTTATTTAAGCTTGTTAATAGGAGCAATCCATATCCATATTTTTATAGGTTTGCTCGGTGAATTATGACCCATTAATATTATTTTTCAATTTAGGGATCATAATGATCTATCTCCCAAGTGTTTGATTAATAGTGTGTAAAAAAATTCAAGTGAGTGTTTCAGCAAAGCTGTGGTGGTCTTTTACCTGAAATGCTATTTATATATATTATAACTATGCTGTGTACTTCAAGAAGTATATTTTGAAACCTCAGTTTATTGTCTAGTTTAAGTAGTAGGCTCTCAAATGATGATTAAAACAATCCAACTCTGAAATTGAATGAAGACCAAGTAATCTGAGAGGCATTAATGGTATTTTATTGTTATTTAATTAATGCTTAGAAGTGCAATGATGAAAACATAAAGACAGATTTGTTCATGATTTTTGTAAAAAAAAAAAAAAAAAAGTATATTTAGAAACCTCAGTTTCTTGTTAAGTAATAGGCTCTCAAATGATGATTAAAACAATCCAACTCTGAAATTGAATGAAGACCAAGTAATCTGAGAGGCCTTAATGGTGTTTTATTATTTTAATGCTAAGAAGTGCAATGATGAAAACATAAAGACAGATTTGTTCATGATTTTTGAAGTATGATTCTGATGTACTAAGAACTCGATCATTTTTTTAATGCTAGGCTGGGGGGAAACAGTTAAAAAGATTGTTCAAAGTTTAGTCCTGCAATTTTTGAAGAGGGGCACTCATGCTCACAAGTTAAAGGGTTTTTTAACTGGTTCAATAGACTTTATTATCTGGGATAGTTTTGAAATCAGATTATCATAAATTAGAATGCAATCTTTTGGGCTTTTTGAAACCGGAGTAGCCGCAGACCTAGTAAAGTTTTAAAACCTGGAATTATCAGGCAATTTTTAAGTCAGTGCATTTCCTCGCTCCTTTCTACAAGTGAACAGTTTCAGTGCTTCTTTAATTTCCATTCAGTTTATAAACTTCACAATTTAGGCAGGAAATGATATGTTTTCTGTGGTCACCCTGGAAAGGTGTCCCAGTTATTTGAGTGCTGCTGTATGTGTATATTAAGATGTTTGAATTAACTAATTTAATTACTTAAATTTGAACCTTTTTTTTCCTTTCAGACGGACACTTTTGCTGCAGTGTATAAAAAGCTTACTGGAAAAGAAGTAACATTTGAATTCCCAGAACCTTTGTTCTAAGAACTGAAAATAAACACAAAAAAACCTCTTTGCATTTTTCTATACTTTTCCAATACATCAGTGGATTCCAAAGTGGGCTGTACAGCCCCCAGGGGGCATTGAACCATTTTAGAGAGGCTATGATATGTTAGAAAACTAGGAGCATTGAGAACTTTAAAACTATTGCTTGTTATTTTTATGCTTTTAAAAAAAATCCCGGTTAAGACCCCCGTTACCTATGGACTGAAATATCAATAATTTAGTAAATTTTCAGGTGGAAATCCCAAAATTCCTTTGGACGTATAGCAAAGGGGGTGTCACACAAAGGGTTTCAGTATATTCAGAATTAGGTAAATAATTATTTTAAGTCATTGAATTATTATCCTAGTTCAAATTAAATTTTAAATGGCATAGAAAACCTAACTTTTGAATATTGCTAGTATACTAGATTTTCTAAATTTAATTTTGCTTGTTTATATTATAAAGTAAAAGTACTTTTATTACCAAACGATAATATTCTATGAAATATAAGCAAATAAGGCAAGAATTAATAAGGGGTGATGGTCCCCAAAAGTTTGGAAACCCCTGAAATACATTGTCTACTTTTAAAAGAGTGGACTTGTTTTTTCTTGTTGCTTAGTGTAATATCTCCAAAGCTTATGACTTTATGAAATGCAGAATTGCCAAATGTGGTTATTCTTTGCATAATTTCAGAGTATAGGACAACTTGAGTATACTTTCTCAAAAATGGTATTGAACAATATGTTTGCATTTTAAAAACCTAGTTTAATGAATATTAGGTACAATGATAAAACAAAAACCTCAGTAACTTAATTTACCTTTTACATACCTGATATGTTACAAGCATAATCCATATGAAATGAAAATCTTTCTGCAAATTTCTTCCTGTGGATATTTTGAAAAACAATATTAAATTATCTCCAAAAACCCACAATTATTTTGAAGGAATCGGGCCTTTTATTTTGGCATTTTATAGAAGACATCTTAGCGTATTGGTTAATAAGGTTAGCATAATTGGAACTCTATATTAGCTCATGAAGATTATATTAACTATGATTTAAGCTCTAGCATAAGTACTATGATGGCTGAAATTTATTTAACCACTAATTTGGTTTATTTTAGGGATTAGTTTCCATTGTTAGTTCAATCAAAAGATTCATTTTACGAAAATTAAAATGGGTACTTCTTTAAGAGAATATAAATGTATTTCAAAGTTTATTATTCATTTATTATAACATCAAATTGCAGTACTTAAATTTTTTTTACAAATTGAAAACGGTTGCTGATTTTTTTTTTTAATTTGAAAAAAAAAATTGGATTTATTTATGTTTGATTTTTTATTTAACTCAGATTTTTTTTAATAACAGATTTCATCTTTCAAAAACTGGTTAAGAGGACATAGATAATTTACTTTTTACATTATTTAACAAATTCATGTCATTTTCTATCACTCATTCTTATTTATATGAATTAATTTTAGTATGGTATGGTATAATTGTTTCTTCATAAAAAGATATTGTTGATACCTACTTCTTTTCCCTCTATTTTTTTTTTTTTATTGCAATGGACTCTAACCGCCTATCTGGTTCGAGACTTCACGGAACCAACACGTGACCTACAACTGAGCTTGTAATTGGTTACCACAGATACTACACTAGTAGATCTACTAGTGTAGTATCTGGTAACCAATGGCAAGCTCAGTAGGTCACGTGTTGGTTCCGTGTGACCTCAGACGGTTAGAGTCCATTGAATTGAGGTTAACCCTTTCAAACAAAGCGAGTATGTTTACGAATTTTATCACTCCCTAGGCACTAAGCTATAAACAAACTGGAGTGACAACCAGGCCTGACGAGAGAGGGGGTACGATACCCCCAGGCCGGTAGGGGGCCCGGTACCCAAAGCTTTTCATATTGAGTACTAAGACGGGTATCTATCATTTTGGAAATTAATTTGTTCACATAAAGGTCCAAAAATGAGTAAATTCACAGTTTTCTAGGGAATATTTTCTGGGGGAAGACCCCCTTTATTACTTGTTATTCATCGTATTATCAAGAAAACGATACTTTTAAGTTGAGTGAAATTCAGATCTTGCCTAGAAATATTCTAAAAATTACATTAAGCCTAAGAATGCATGGCTGGAGGTATACTTCAGAAAATTACGCCCCCTACCTCGAAATGAGAATGTCATTGGGGGCCCGCTTCTCAACCTTGTACCCAGGGCCCGACTTGGCTATCGGTGGCCCTGGTGACAACCTCTGATGATATAACATGCAACCGAACGTGCCGGCGCAGAAGGTCACAATTGACCGGTTCGCTTGAGCGAACCGGGCAAAACAAACGAATTTCTCCATAGACTAACATTGTGTGAGTTGAACTATTTCTAGAAAACCCCCTTTTTTAAAAATATTTTGAGCAACATTTAGAATGGTCGTAGCATGCTGTGCATACAACTGTGCCAACAGATGGGGGGAAAACTAAAAATATGGAAATCTTTTCCGCGCAGACACAAACTTCGATAAGGTGTGATGCAGTTTCGGCACGCTCAGTTGTCACTCCAGTTTGTTTATAGCTCAGTGTCCCTAGGTAGCACGCTATATCAATATATATCCGTACGATATCAACCGATGACTTAAGTCTTCAGTTGATATAAAATTACAGGGCGTTTAGAGTTGGTCCCTAAGTACCCTTTTTTTTTTTTTGCTTTTGGTCCCTAAAGTACGTTTTTTCTCAAAAAAATGCAAATGGCCCTCCCCGAGAAACCCTTGCAAATAGCTTAATAGCTGATTCTAAAATTTTCTGGGGGAGAACCCCCAAACCCCCCTCTAAAATTTTGACACCTGTTTTATTGTTTTCCTCTCGAAAGTTTTGTTGCTTAGAAGAAATTCAAAGGTCCTCTTTTGGGTGTTCCCCAAAGTGTTTCAAAATAGATAAAGCACTAGTTTAATAGGGCATATTTTAAAAATTTTCCTGGGGGAGAACCCTCAGCCCCCTCTTAAATTTAGTGTCTACTTAAAAGATTTTTTCCTTGAAGATTCTGTAGTTTACAAGGTTTTAAAATGAGCTGAAATTTACTTTTATACTCTGTTCCACCATAAGATGGCACTGAAGAAAAGGCTACAGTGACCGAATTACAGCCAGGAAACCAGTTCCCAGCCAATCAGATGGAATGGATTGCCCGTTCAACGCTGTCCTACTCGGCTTTACCCTACGCACTATATTCATTCGCTTCAGTTACAGGCTATTAACATATGATTAAATTTAGTTACATGACAGAAATATCAATCAACTATAATGTATGTTACATATTTACAAATGTGTCTGCGTATTCTTTATTTTAAATTACAATACAAACTAGTACTATTTTTTCGGGCGGACGCGTACAACCTCTGCCTTTTCCAACAGTGCCAACTTAAGGTGGAACAGAGTGTAGAGAAAATTTTTCTGGGGGAGTGACCCCCCCCCCAGTTTTTACTTGCAGCTCAAATTGTAAAATCTTGACATTATGTGTAAAATTATTCAATGGTACTTGAAGAGATCTTAAACTTTAGGTTAGTAAATTAATGTTGAGTCAACCCCCCCCCGAAGCAAAAATTTGGTTGCAGCCCTGGTGGACTACTTAAAAGGGTAGGGCCGAATCTAAGCCCCCAAGGGGTTCATCCCACCCTCTGAAATTCTCATGGTTACTTATTACTATATTCTGTTTTTCTCTTGAAAATTCTGCAAAGTACAAAAAGTGATCCCTTTACCTTTAGGTATTTAATTATCTAAAAAGGGTATCAAATACAAAAATGAGTAAAAAACTTCTATTTTAAGCCAAATTTCCTGGGGGAGGACACCCATACCCCCTCTATTGCTTTGAGGCAAGCATAACCGGAAACAAAAGTCTTGTTAAAAGTCGAGCCTGGTTATGGCCCTACAAAAATGTTACGCCCCCCACTTTCAAAACGTAGGCACGTCCTGGACATACTCACTGAGATAGGAAACTAATAAAGGTTACAGTTTAATTTTTTAAGTTACTATAAACCCCTAAAAAGCTGCTTAAAAACACCCTTTGAAATGCTAAAATTCTGAGGGCCCTAAAAATTTTGAAAGAATTACATACCCTCCAGTATGCCCCCCCCCCCCAAAAAAAAAAAAATCTGATCTTGACCCGCACTTATTTAACCTTGATAAATGGAAATTTGTAGTGTTCACGTTCAGTGGGTATACAATTAAAGATTTAAAACATTGGTTTCAGATTAAAATATTCTAATATGTGTATATTTTTATTACTTTTTTAGATTTGATTTTTGTGTTACCAATATTTAATATTTGCAATACATTAAACTAGCCAACTAGTAATTTGTTCTGTTTGAATTACTGAAAAAAGTTTCTCGTCATCAAATTTTAGCTAAAAATTGAAATTCACAGTTTGTTAGTTTTATCAAAAGACAGCTTTTAAAAGTTGGTCCCTAAAGTCCCTTTTTTTAAGAAGTTTAGTCCCTAAGTCCCTTTTTTTTAAGTACCAAGCTGCTAAATGCCCTGAAATTATATAGCTGTGCTACCTGGTCAAACTTGGATTAATTTTTTGCTCATTATACAGGGTGGCGACAGATCAGGGAAATTCAGAAAAAAAGTTAAAAAATCAGGGAATATTTTAGTAATTCACGCCGCAAATCCGCGTTCTCATTTCCGTGGCTGGGAAAGTCTGGAAATCCTATAAAAATCTGGAATTTATATCAAAAATTCCGGATTTTCACACCTGCTTTCGGACGTTTGCCTGTAAAGTTGGCATTTTTACGGCGTAAACGCGGGCAGGAAAAACAACTTGACGGTCGGTTCGCGATCGCGTTTTTCTAACTTCGCGTCAATATCCTTGGCGTTAAATGCTTGTTTTTAGACATGGGCGTAGCCAGGGGGGCAGCGGCCCCCCCCCCCCTAAATTTTTCATAACTCTTCAGAAAATTTCCCCCCAAAATAATTTTTTTCTGTAAAATTGAAAAACATTTTAAAATTTTTATTTTCTGAAAAAAAATTTTAAAGCTGAAACCCTTCAATTTTTTTTTAAAGAATATGTGCCAAAAAAACGAGCTTATATGTGAGATGTGGCGAAAGAATTCATTTTTAGTTCCCCAAACGACCGGGCCAGTCAAAATATTCGACAAATTCAAAGGTACGAGATAAGATACAACCCCAGTTGACCACCTCCCGCGGAGTGGAAATCTATTGAACGGCTAGAAATGGGAAGAGTTGACAAAGGGCCACCGTAAAGTTTTATTACATCCAGTGCTTGGATGTAATAAAACAATTTGCGGCCGGACCACCAGCAGTTTATCTCCCCTATCTCCCTCAATCTCTTTGTATCTCCCCTCGCACTCGCCCCTGAGAGCTGTCGAAAATTCACCACATGAAAGACACCGGCGCCATAAACTCAGGTTTCTTCCTGGAGATAATTGTTTTATTACATCCAAGTTTTATTACATCTAGAAAGTCTACGGCCCACCAAACAGCCCCAAGATAAGATAAGGGTAAAGTAAAGGGGGAAATGCTCTTCCCATACCCAGGGGTCAGAGTTGTCCTATATATCCTATATTTTTCCAAAAACCTTAAAAAACGTCCTATATTGTCCTATATTTTTGCAGATGCCCTATATGTCCTATATTTCTCATCTCAAACCCGAAGTTGAAACAATCCTGATTCATTAAACTAAAGTGTGTACAAAAGTAATGAAAAATAGGTGGAATGGAAAAGTGGGCAAATGGTTGATAGTAGAAAAATAACATTCCAGTGACAATTACCATGTTTTAACTTATTTATAAAAACCATGTAAAGTTCTTGTCCTAAAGAGGTTATCTTCAAAGTTTAACAACAAAAAAAGCAAGAAAGTTATTGTCTCTTCTTGAAGACCATCTCTTAAGATTAAAAACTTTACACAGTTTTTATAAATAAGTTAAAACATCATAATTTTATTTCAGCCTCCAATTGTTTGCCCCCACAATAACTCATTTTACATTGGTTCTGGCAATTTTCATCAGTACCCTAGCATCTTAGAATTGCTTCAGGGTCCTCCTTTCCAGGATAATTCTGAATTATATTCGAGTAGTTTCAATCTGATCTGATTATCCCCCCTATCATTTTTGCCCATGAGTTTTGAATCACCCTATGTTATAACATTTAATGAATGTTTTAAGTTTTATCTAAAAATATCATTTCTTTATTGTTTATCGAGTCTAAATTCACTGAGAGGTATCAGTTTTTATAGTTATAATCTGGAAAAATGTAAATAAATATAGTTAAACCCTTTTCGGAGGGTCCTATATTTTTTGTATAGAATGTCCTATATTTAGTGAAATAGTTGCTCCTACCCCTGCATACCACAAAATCCAATTATACGTACACCTCTGCCTTTGACAATGGATTGGGGTGTGAAAGGGTATCATAAATCTTCGGCACTCAACGACTCAAACAAGCAAGGGGGCTTCAGGTGTCTGGGTGTGTCAGGAAATTGTTTCAACGTGTTTCTCAAGTGTTTACACAAAAACAGAGGGGTCTTTTGTGAACCCAGCCATTATTATTTCGAAGCTTTGGCTGACCTTTCAACGAATAGAAAGAAAGCCGTGTGGTCATTGGCTATTCCTGCAGAAAATACCCTTTAGTCTAAGATATGTGATTTAGTTTTCAAGCATTGAACTTAAAAAGAGTACGTATTTCAGTCCTCCATATTGATATCTAGACGTATTATGTAAAGCCTTAATCCAGCACCATCACCAGCAATTAAAGTAAGTTGAATTTAGTATTGCATCTTAGTTTTGGGGGATAAACTATTTGTTTTAAAATATCTAATAAGAGAGTTTTTTCTTTGAGTGAAAAAAAAAGCTAAATAATATTTGAAAATGCAGGACGGTTTTACTTTTACATTTTAAGGTTATTGTTAAATGTTATATCTTATATCATGGTTATTCAAGTAACTGCAATAACTTGAACAGTTGATACAAAGTTGCTCGGACTATTTTCAGACTAACTGTAACTTTGTATTCTTCTTTATTCTCTTCTAAATTATTATGTAATTAAAGCAGTTGATGTCCAAACATACGAAAGTTTCACCCGGTAACATAAAATAAAATTTATTGAATTTAACTCAACTCGATTAGATTCTACAAATTATACTTTTAGTCATTAGCCACATAAAATTCCTAGAAAAGTATGAGGCTTACAACTTACAAGAGGTGGTTCTGTTCTGGCCAAAGAGTCTAAAAATGAGCTAAAACACTACTTTGAGGGGCAAATTTTAAAAAGTTTTCTGGGGGAGGACCCCCTACCCCCCCCCCCCATTTTTCTTAGAGCACACATTAATTACACTGTTATTTAAGTTAAGTGTGCAAAAGTTCAAACCCTTCGTATAATTACTCTAAAATTTAACGTGTAAAAGTACTCCCCATAGAGGGACCTGAGACCATGACACGGGGCAAAGGTAAGTATCCTTGCCGCCCCCTAACATGGAACCTGGCTACGCCCATGTTTTTAGAGATTGGTATTTCAAATGTGATGAATATTTAGCTGGCAAATTAAGAGGTTTTTTAGAGGAATTTCCTGTTTGTGCAAGAAGGCAAATAAAAATTTGTTGTTTGAACTTAAGAGTTTTGATATCAAAGAATTACAAGGTGTATTGATAATAGGATATATGAACATTTTAAAGTGTCAGAAAGGAAATCTTCCATATGCGTAATTTTTGGGGGTTGAAATTAAGCAAGTTTTTTTATTCCTTTCAGATTGTTTTAGTTTTTCATTTCTGCAATTTATACATTTTGAGCATTAGAATAACTATTGATCGTTATTTACAGTTTTATTGAAAGTATAAGATAGTTTTTTTGTTTTTTGAAATTAAATTTGTCTAACAGTGGCGTATATATGGGGGGCCCTGCCTTTCCCCCCCCCAAAAAAAAAAAATTCGAACTAGGTGTACCAAAACAAGTTAAAATCCTGCTTTTAGGGTCAAATTACAAAAATTTTCTGGGGGAGGACCCCCAAACCCCCCTTTTGTACTTGGAACTTTTTAACGACTTTATTATAATACATTTATCCAAATCTATAATAATAAAAGAGCTTTACCACTCACTCATCAACGCACAGCAAAATCTACCGGGGCTCACAAGGAGAGGATCCCAACGTGTCTTCACCGATTTGGTTCATTTTTGGTGTGGAAGTAGTGCATGACTAGGACATCAATTTGTGAAAATATTAAGAAGCAACTTTCAGGAATTTTGGAGAAAATCGCGATTAAAAATCTTAACATGTAGTTATATATCTGATAAGATTCTCGTCTTGCAAGCGGATCGTGGTGTAGCGGTAAGAGCTGTGATTCCCAACCCAAAGGTCCCAGGATCGAGTCTCGCTGCATACCATATATTTTATTTTAATTTTCCACACAATTAAGAGCACAGATATGAAATAAACTTACAATAATATTTGATTATAAATTTTAAAATATTTTTTCTTGTGCGTAAAAAATTTTTTGGTAAATATATAATATTTACAATAGGATCATAAAAAATTGGATTTAATAATTTATATTTTTGGGAAACAAGGAATGAAAAGATTTAAAAAATAATAATAATAATAATAATTTATATTTTTATAAATGAAGTTTTATCTTAATTTATCCTTAACTATCCGAAAGAAAGTACGCAATTTTGTTATGCTAAAAGGATTTGTTATGTGTCTGATTTGATAGTTAAAATAAACATTTTTGCAGGTAAACATATACTATTTACAATAGGATCATAAAAATTGGATTTAATAACTATTTTTTTGGAAAACAAGGAATGAAAAGACTTCAAAAACAAAAAAAAAATATTTAAAAAATGTTTCAAAATTGATAATTATAAATATAAATATGTACTACTTTATTTCATATCTGTGCTCTTAATTGCGTGGAAAACAAAAATAAAAATTATGGTATGCAACGAGACTCGATCTCGGGACCTTTGGGTTGGGAATCACAGCTCTTACCGCTACACCACGATCCGCTTGCAAGACGAGAATCTTATTAAATTTATAAGTACATGTTAAGATTTTTAACTGCGATTTTCTCCAAAATTTCTGAAAGTTGCTTCTTAATACTTTCACAAATTGATGTCCTAGTCATGCACTACTTCCACACCAAAAATGAACCAAATCGGTGATGACACGTTGGGATCCTCTCCTTGTCAGTATTGTTCGGACCGTCCCACCGCTCGCGATGTAAATCAGTGTCGGGCGATGTTGTACGATATTAAGCAACATCGCTGTGCTACTGGGGTGGGGGACCTCCCCAGATAATTTCAAAAAATTTGAGCCTAAAAACAGGGTTGAAGGCCTTAATATCCTCTAAAATTATTTAGCCATTACCAAACCCAAGGCTAGATTTTTGCATCGGGGCAGAGGACCCAAAATTATTCCAAAGCCCTTCCCACTTCTCATGCATATCTATTTACTAGGTCAAATAGAGCATTTTCAATCACATGACTCGGACCTAACAACGGCCTTAGCAACAGAAGGTGTTACAGTTTTTTGCCCTACAGAGGTTAACAGTTACAGAAAATGACTAGCCGTGGAATTCTTCTATTGGAGCATTTGCAATCACGTGATCCCATACTTAAAAACCGCCTTAGCAACAGTTAAAAGCCCTACAAAAGGTACACAGTTAAAAGAAAATAACCGGTTGTGACGTCACCTGAAAACACTCTATTCTATGTAGTTTTTTGTCATTCATTTTAGGTAGAATTTGCATCTTGCTAAACTCAATATTAAATAGCCTAGTGAATAATAGAGTTGTACACATTGAAGGCCCCCCCCCCCAGAATATTTTTGGAAATTTAGCCTTAAAACCCAGGGATTTAAATCGTTTTAGATAACTTAGATTAGGTGAAATTTCAGGAGGCTGCAAGAATGTATTTCAAAGATCTGTCACCATTGGTACAAACTATTATTATAAGAAATTCTGAACAGCACTTAAGGGGGGGGTCTGGGGTCCTCCCCGGAGAATTTTTGGAAATTTGACCCTAAAAAACAGGAATTTAGTACACCTAGTCCGAATCACAGAGAAATATCCTAACAGAGGGTCCACGAGGCTGTTTTCAAATGGGTTACTGATGTGAGGGCGCCACACTAGCTTCTGGAAGGTATGCCGGCAGCTTAAAACTCTCGCCAAATTAGAACTCTGCGCAAGCGCAAAAAGATGTTTTCGATCTCTCATAGGCTGCCAGCGAACAATTCAGACTGGATCCAGACGCTAATGAGTTTAGTGCGATCCCAGCGCCAAAATTCTCCCAACCTGTAACAAATGTCATACTTTTTCGATTTCCATTATGGCCTATGGCCGTGGACTCTCTGTTCTAGTACTCTGTGGTCCGAATTTCCGAAGGGGTCAAAATGTCATATAATCTAGTATAACTATTTTCATTTGGGGGGGGCTTCAGCCCCCCCCCTGGATCCGCCACTGGCTACAGCCCTGTTTAATACCCCTGTTTTTTTTTTAAATTCTTTAGCAGGACTCTTTTACTTTACGTTCTACCACAAACAACCAAAACCAAGTTAATATCGTATTTTTTTATAGTAAAAAAGGGACCTATACTAGGGATATATAAGGGATATATAAGGGATAAAAAAGGGACCTATACACCTATCCCACTTCTGACACCAAAAATGTTACTCCAACTCGCTGTGTGTAGAGACAGGGAACACTACGTGGTAAAATCAACTCTGCTTTATTAACGGAACTTACACAAAATAAAAACAACTAGGGTATATATAGTAAAATTACGTCACAAAAAACACAGCTTCGAAATAACTCATAACAACTAATACTTAACTCAAAATAACTAGGAATCGAACATATAGCACTCAATTAATAGACCTTACACACTTAACAATATGGCTAGAACGAAGATGGGCATCGTAGGCCTTGGCCCACTAGGACTGTTGGGCCAATGAGTTTAGTTTTTAGTTTAGAACAGGGATGGCCAACCCAAATGATCTTGAGGGCCACTTTGGTAAACCACAATACTCCCGCGGGCCGCATATAAAATTTTAAGGTATGAGCTGCTCAGAATGACAGTGACATGAGGTGAAAAGTATAAAATGGGTATTTAGATTAGGGAGTTTAGGAATTAAACAGGTGCAGTTAAAAAAACATTCTGCGATACTAAGTTAGGTGGATACGCACTACTGTCTATTTAATAATCTCTCAAGTCTGAAGACGAAGTCCCAAAACAAAAATTTTTAGTGAAAAATAAAAACAAATTTATTAATTCTTATTTCTTCGTCTAAATTACTACATTTATGAATGCAATTAAGGTATTGAATATGTATTGATGAGATCAGTGGCTTATGTAAAAATATGTTTCGGGAGGGGCCCAAAATTACTCCTCAAGCCTCTCTCATGCATTTTTAATAGGTCCAATGTAACTTTTTAATAAATTTTTACGTAGAATTTGCATCCTAAACAACTAAATGTTAGAAAAAAGTTGTGAGCAATAAAGGTACAAGTACCAAAGGGGGGTCTGGGGGTCCTCCCCCAGAAAAGTTTTGGAAATTTGACTAAAAAAGACAAGATTTTAACTAGCTTTGGTACACCTAGTCCGAATTTTGGAAATACATTTGAGGTGGGCAATAATGGGGCATTTTTGCAACTAAACATTGTTCTTAAAGGAAAATTATAGCTCGAAGAGTAAAGTTTTTTTTTAAACTTACGAAAATTCCCGCGGGCCGCAAAATTACATCCAGCGGGCCGCGGGTTGGCCATGCCTGGTTTAGAACAACCATAAGTTTGTCAGAAATTAGCGCTCGCTGGGATTGGAGGGGGACGCAGGCACAGGTGAACGCCAAAATATTTTGTTTGTTCCCCTCGATCGGCTGAGGGTCCAAAACGTTTCTGTTTTTAAGGCTTTTAAAGAGTTGCGCGGAAACCTTTTTTGCTAAAATATTAATAACACCCTATTATTCCCTGTTTTTAAATATCTGAAGGGTTCAGCCCCATAGCCCCCCTGGATTCGTCATTGATTTCTCTTAAATATGTGGGTTTGGACAAAAAAAATAGCTAAAGTAAAAGATCCGGCACAAGTTCAGACTTGCGTATGCGCCAAGTTTTTAGCGTTAAAGATCAATTTTATGGTAACCCTAACTCATGTTAAGTGAATGATTTGGCTTCTAAATGTGCCGCTAAACAGCCAAAACTCGCCAAGCATACGCAACTCTGAACTTGCTCCAGATTTTATTGCGGTGTAAAGCCGCCATTAGTTGAAATAATGGACTCTAACCGTCTGACGTCACACGGAACCAACACGTGACCTACCTACTGAGCTTGCAATGGACTCTAACCGCCTATCTGGTTCGAGACTTCACGGAACCAACACGTGACCTACAACTGAGCTTGCAATTGGTTACCACAGATACTACACTAGTAGATCGACTAGTGTAGTATCTGTGGTAACCAATTGCAAGCTCAGTAGGTCACGTGTTGGTTCCGTGTGACGTCAGACGGTTAGAGTCCATTGGTTACCACAGATACTACTCTAGTAGATCTACTAAAGTATGTCCTCGCTTGGCACATGTGGCAAACCTAAAATCAGGTCCCACAGCAGGAAAAGCAGTGGCGAGTGCAGGGTATCGGGTATCTAATAGAAGGGTATCTTTATGGCTTTTTCGTCACTGTTTTTTCTGCTGTGGGTACTGATTTAAGGTTTGCCACTCGTGCCAAGCGAGGACAGACTTTAGTGTAGTATCTGTGGTAACCAATTGCAAGCTCAGTTGTAGGTCACGTGTTGGTTCCGTGAAGTCTCGAACCAGATAAGCGGTTAGAGTCCATTGAGCATTTTCAATCACATGACTCGGCCTAACAACGGCCTTAGCAACGTTGTTTTTTTTTCCTCCAGTGACATCATGTGCGAGTGCTTCTATTGGATGCTTCTCTTTCCCGCCCCTAACAACGGCCTTAGCAACGTTGATTTTGTCCTCCAAGTGACGTCATGTGCGAATGCTCTATGGCAGCGTTTCTCAACCTTTTTACTCCCACGGAACCCTTTCGACAATGCCTAAGTTCCGCGGAACCCTAGCGTCCATGTAACAATATTTTTCTTACTATTTTTTAAATTATTACATAAAACGGTCAATAAATAAAGAAGAAATCGTTTATTTACTATATTTATTTATTAGAATCATTAGAATACAGCTGTAAGGTTTTGAAAATACAATTTTAAGTATCTAAACAATTTTAACAAGTTTAAAAAAAATAAAACAATTATTAAATATTAATTATATTTTGGTTTGGTTTGGTTTGGTTTTTTGGTTACATATATTTTCCGGTATGTGTGCTTGATCTCAAGGATCCGCTTATACACCTTCGTCAAGTAAGACAGACACAACAGAATTTTTACTGGCACAAAGAAGGAAAATACACCCAGGGGCGAGGTGAGAATCGAACTCACAACGGGGCAGTGCGCAGACTGCTGGCGTGAAAGGCAGAGGAGCAAACCGAACAGGCCATCCCGTCCCCCTAATTATATTTTCAAAAGTATATTTTCAATTCTGGGTCTTATTTTCGAAAGGCATATAGTCTGTCTGTCCTCGCTTGGCACAAGTGGCAAACCTAAAATCCGTACCCACAGCAGAAAAAACAGTGGTGAAAAAGCCATAAAGATGGTTATCTCACTTCTATTAGATACCCGATACCCTGCACTCGCCACTGCTTTTCCTGCCGTGGGTAGTGATTTTAGGTTTGCCACACGTGCCAAGCGAGGACAGACAGACTATCTCGTCTTCAATAGAAAGAAGACTATTTCTTTCTTTACTTTTTATGTTTTTTAAACAAGAAAAGGTTGGTTCACCTTCACACACATATGATGTGGAAAATTGCAATAGTATATTAATAGCTTTTCTTTGAATATTTGGATAGTCCTTTTTAACGGCCATTGGGCATTTTAACCATTGGAAGGCCTTACCCCTGTCCCCCCCCACTGTATCTTAAAACAGGGGTCTCCAAACTTTTCAGCCCGAGGGCCGCATTAACTATCAAACAGCAGTTTGGGGGCCAACTACATACTTGAGGTATTTTCAAGGAAAATTTCTTTCGGGAGGGGCCCAAATATCCTTTAAGGAAATTAAGTAATTATCAGGCCCAAAGCTAGATTTTTGCATCGGGGAGGAAGCCTAAAATTAACTCTAAGTCCATCTTTTGCATACTTAATAAGTTTAATGTACCTTTTTAATATACTTTTATATAGGATTCTCATTTTGCTGAACTTAATATGAAAATAAATTTAACTAACCGAGTTCAAAGTACAAAAAGGGGGGGTCTGGGGTCCTCCCCCAGAAATTTTTTTGAAATTTTACCCTAAAAAACAGGGTTTTTACTCATTCGGGTACCCTTAATCCGAATTTCGGGGGGATCTTGGATCTTTTGTTTTATCTTTTTTTTAACACCTTTTTCGAATTTCTCGCGGAACCCTTGAGAAGGCCTCGCGGAACCCCAGGGTTCACTGCTTTAACCAATCAGCGTACAGATGAGGATTGGCTCGTCGCAAGGACCACAGAAACTTTTATATGGCACAGCATCCACAAGTTTGAACTGCGCTCCATTTTTAACTTCTACAGGAAGCAAAAGCTACAATATTTTGGCAATATTTCGATAATTTACAGAGCAAAATGGTTAGTTTGGAGAGCGCCGTCTATTGGTACTTTGAGTCGTGAATTCACAAACGACCATTTAGATATTTACTTGGTTGACTGCATTCTGTGAAGAAGACAACGAGCAACTAAACCTAAACTTGTAGACTTCAAAATCCGTGTTCTTTCTTCGTTTTTTGTGATCGGAAGCCACGTATTCTAAGGTAATTAAAAACTGTAATATCAATTAGACTTATATTCCAAGTTATTAATAATTTAAAATATGTGTATATCAATCAGTTTGAATTAGAATTAAATGGTCACCTCTGTTGATTTCTTGACTAAGACATGGCCTCATCGTTAGTCCTAAGCCACATGGCGAACTCGTTGTATTTATTAAATTTATATAATTGTTGGAATCTTACTTGTATAATTGTGATTTTATTTATTAAAAGAAGTTATACTTAATTTCATACCATCTTATACACATTAGTGAGTACATAAATTAATAATAGTCTTACAATTAATGCCGCACGTGGTTTGGAACGTAATAAATAGGACTTATTTGATTTTTATATTGTATTGTTTTTAGTTGGGTGCCTCTAAGTTGCAATTGCTGTATCCTTTTCATACATATTTATTATGGTCTATGCAGGGGTGGGTAACCCAAATGATCTTAAAATCGCAATTTACCCCCGCAGACTGCATGTAAAATTTTAGGAACATGATCTGCTTAGAATGACAGTGACATGAGTTGAAAAGTATCAAATAAGTATAGATGAGGTAGTTTTTAGATCCTTTGCTTAGTGAGACATTTTCCTAAGTACGTAAGTTGGATGAAACAAAAACTCGGTGCACAAGAATTTCTTCTAATATTTTCTGCAAACTAATTTAGAGTGCACATAGTTGTTGGAATTTTTCTTTTCTTTTGGTTCTTTTGGACAACAAAAAGTAGAATCATTCATAAATAATTTCAAACTCCGTCAAAAATTTGTTGATATACATTTAGCGATTTGGATTTTAGCGGGAACTCTATTGGAGTCATACCAAATTCACATACTCTGCGCTTGGTGTGTGCATGTGCTTCTATGTTATCCAAGTCTGCCTAAGTTTAAATGTTAATTAAAATTGACCTTTAAGAGCAGCCCCAAGAATGACTTCTCCTTAGGAACTAAACAGGTGCTGTTTAAAAGCACTATCAATTACTCAAAACTAAATTAGGTGGACTCCCACTACTATTTTTAGTGAGTTAAAAACAAAGTGAATGTATGCATTTCTTATGTATAATGTTTAATGTGTACCTATTAGTTAAATACCTAATAATAATGTACCTATGTTTCAACTCTTTCACTAAGCTTTTGGATGTCTATATTAATATATATTTGCACTTCGTAATTCTGTAGGTTTTCATCAGCCAAATATTTGCTCAATGTACTTATTTGAAAATTTCATTTCGGGAAAATACATTCTTAAACGATGTTGATTTCTTGGCGTAACTCATACCAAATTTTTTTTTAACGAATAAAAGGTACCCACAGACTTGAATAACCTGAAACAGGGTTCCCATGGTCCTTGAAAAATGCGAAAGGTCTTTGAATTTTGAATCCACTCCAGCCGCCTTTCCCCGATTCATCTAAATTTCCTTTTCGCAGTTACCAGCAATGTTTGAAATGCTCCGATCATGAAAATACGATAGTAACACCCTCTACATCGGTTCTGCAAGTGAACCAACTAGTTTGAACCAGTTTGGTTGAGTGAGAAATGCACAGAACCGATATCTCAAGGGTTATAATTTTTAAATGTCTGTGAAAAAAGGTCCTAGAAAAATTATGTTGAGGGCCTTGAAAAGTCCTTGATTTTCAATGTTTTCAAAGAGTGGGAACCATGTGAAAACATAAAGGGAAATTTTGAAAATCTGCATAGTTTTAAAAATAAATTCAACATTATTCTGATTTTTAAGTCATTAAATGTGCATTTCCATTCTCCTTCGTACAAAATAAAATCTCTAAAATTTAAATTAGTGTAGCTGTAAATGTTAAAAAAGGCTTCTGAGGGTTCCTTTATGATTACCAGAGTTTCAAACCCTCCTACTTAGCTGGGGACTTTGGATTTTCATTCTTCTTACAGTCATTCTACTGTTTTCTTTTCTAGAAGAAATAAGTTTTCTGTGGCTAGCTTGTGTTAGTATACCAGTATCAGTGATATAAAATTAAAATTGCTATCATCTACTCACACTGTAGTCCTGATAACCAGCACTGTTTATGAGTCACTTTACCTAAATGGGGTGGCTCTCATTATGAAAAAGTAATGATATATATTTAATGAACATTATTTTGATTTTTACCTTAATATTATGTCTTATTTTTTAGCCTTTAAAATGGCTGACACAAAACCTAAAGTAGAAAAGAAAAAAGAGAAGAAAGAAAAAAAAATGGACACTTCTGCAGCTCCTGCACAAAAAACAGAAGAAGCACCCAAGGCTCATGAATATGTAAAACCCGGAAGGTATGGAAATATTGTCCTATCTTAATTAGCTTTTTAAGATTAATTGGATCTTGACAAAAGTAGTATTCTTTTTCTTGTTTTGTGATTATTTCCTTTATTATAATGTACAAGATAATCATAAAATCTGATTTTGCAGGTTATACTGTAAAGGAGTATTTGTTGGATACAAAAGGGGACTTCGAAACCAAAAGGAAAATACTTCCTTACTTAAAATTGACGGAGTTGTCACAAGAAGAGACACTAAATTTTACCTTGGAAAGAAATGTGTATACGTCTACAGGACTAAGAAGTAAGTTTTGATTTTAAGATTATAAGTACCAAATGCAAGGCTCCTACTGGTCAGGGAATACCTGTAAAAGTCTTCAAGAAGAAAATCTTTATAGTGAAATGCTGTTGCTGTATTCCCATGGGTGCTACTCTGACAGAATTTCGTCTTATTAAAAATTCTGTGAACGAAATTCTGTCCCAATTTCAATAATAAACGTAAAATCGGCTGACAGTGATTTGTACTGAATTTGGGACAGATTCCATAATCGAGGTTCTCGCCAAGCTATAACTAACACTACATCTAAATCCCTGATTATCCCCCAAATTTGGTGAAAACCTCGATTACGGAATATTACCCCTGAATTTAAGAGTGGTTTTCACAGATACAGATTACACTTAAAATTTATTACCCAAATAATACAATTTTTAACAGGTGCGAAATGTGTGACAATCAATGCAAACGTTCCGAAATATTAAGAACGTGTTTATTTAATGTTATTTTGCTATCAGAAAATTTTTCCAATAACCCTTCTTTTCTGTTCTAGCCTCTAAATAAACCGAGTTTTACAATTTCTGACTGAAATTTGGGGTTGCTTTAACAAATTAAAAATAACATTATTTCTTTGATAAAATAATCGGTACTTTAACTACTGATTGATGCAGGAGTGGAAAATCTGCTCCAAAATGGATGCCTTGCTCCAAAACCAGCAAAATTCACATTTTTGCGCCAAACTGCTCCAAAAACATGATTTTCCGTTCAATTTGATTCAAATTTTGAAAATCCTACCAACAGGGAAAGAGCCAATCTTCAGCCATCATGATTACCATTCGCGGAATTGCGATTTTCCGCTTTTTCTCTAAAAAATATGAGCCTCCATCTAAAATAGGGATGCACAACCTGCGATTTTTCCAGATAATCCCTACTATTTTTTACCTTCCAGACTATTTCCAAGAAAATCTTAAAAGAGAAAGTAATCGTGACTTTCGCAAAAGTTTCGTTTTGCTCTGGGAATTAACATGAAAATGTAATGCTACAAAAATGCTTGATACGAAATCACCAAAAGGTGCTGCAAAAATGCAAATCTTACCCTGATACGAAAACACTAATAGGTGCTCCAAAATTGATTAGCCTTGCTCCAAAAATTAATTTTTGGTTTTCCACCCCTGTTGATGTTGTATCGACAGGTCGTTAATGAGAGGTTCTACTGTAGTTTTAAAGTTCAGTCTCAATTTTTGAAGAGTGGCACCCCTGTGCATCCCTGCTTATATTGTGAAAGGATGTATTATACTGCTTTGATGATTAATATTACTTAAAGCGGGAAGTGCATCCAAAATTGAATTTAACCTTATTGAGTATCAATTGTATGCGAATACTCTTTCATAAGGTTATACATTTTTTCATTATGTCGATCCCCCCACAGAATATACAAGTTAAGCTTTTTCAAGATCTTTAATGTGTGAAAGGAATGATAGCTTTTATATTCTTTACTGAATCTATGGTAGTAATTCTATTTCTTGGTTGGATTTGTTTGGAGTGAGTATGTTAAACTGCTTTGATATTTAGTATCAAGTTTTAATATTGTTTCAAGTTGGAAGTACATCCAAAATTATAATTAAATGTATTGGTTAACATCAGCATTTAATTGCTTAAATTCTTCATTTAACTACAAAATATCTAAGTAATTGTACAGTTTCTCATTGTCATGGTATTTCCAAATATACCGTTGACAAATTTCATAAAAATGTTTTTGCAAACTATGTTTCATTCACAACAATTGTAGTCAATACTAAGTGTTTACATGCCAAAGGTGACTCCAAACTCATTGATTACTAAATACCTTTATATATCATTCATTATATGTCACTTGTAGGTTAGATGGAAAGAAAAGTTTGTGGGTGAGGAATAAGTAAAACAGGCCTTTAAAATCCAAATGGTGAACAAAATTTACAAGTATGAGTAGTTTATTCTTCGACCTATTTGAATGATTTATCTGAGCAAACACTAAGCATATAGGTCTGCAACGAGATTTTGTCGCTTGGCAGCCCTAGGAGAAACGGGACTCTGTACTTTTTTTGGGGGGGGTGGGAAGTGGGATTGGCGTACGCCCTGCCAACTTATTCCTCTCTCCAGAAACTATGCCAAAGTTGATGTTCCAAAGAATTGCGGGTTTCGCGTAGAGTTCTTTTCTTCGAGACCTGTCTTGGTGGTGTAACTTTTAGTTCATTAGAGGTTAAACTTAAAACTGTTAAGCGACTGTATGCATGTTATATTTAATAATTATTTCCATTAAAAATAAGTTCAATCGACTTTTCTACTTGTGATAGGATACATAGTGCTGACTTCAGGGGTGGAAAATCTGCTCCAACTCTGCCAAACTGCTCCAAAATGGATGCCTTGCTCCAATCTGCTCCCAAACCAGCAAAATTCACAATATTGCGCCAAACTGCTCCAAAAACATGATTCTGTTCAATTTGATTCAAATTTTGAATATCCTACCAACAGGGAAAGAGCCAATCTTCAGCCATTATGATTACCATCCACGGAATTGCGATTTACCGCTTTTTCTCTACAAAATATGAGCCTCCATCTAAAATAGGGATGCACAACCTGCGATTCTTCCAGATAATCCCTACTATTTTTTACCTTCCAGACTATTTCCAAGAAAAATCACGAGTTATTGTGGGAAAATCGTGACTTTCGCGAAAGTTTCGTTTTGCTCTGGGAATTAACATGAAAGTGTAATGCTACAAAAATGCTTGATATGAAATCCCCAAAAGGTGCTGCAAAAGTGCAAATCATACCCTGATACGAAAACACTAATAGGTGCTCCAAAATTGATTAGCCTTGCTCCAAAACTGCTCCATAAATTGATTAGCCTTGCTCTAAAACTGCTCTAAAGCTGCTCCAAAAATGATTTTTTGGTTTTCCACCCCTGTGTCTTTAAAAAAACCCACTTTTTTATTTTCCTTCATAAAAGTTTTTTTAAAAATATAATTAAATAAAAAAAATAGTGATGTAACGGCTCATCCTTCCCAACATTTTAGTGCCTAGTACTAATAATTCCAACTCTCGGTTACAATTTGGCAGACAATCAATAATTAAAAAAAAAACAATTGTCCAAAACAAAGTGTAATCATAAGTAAACGTCCTTAGATAAAGGGTTAAAGAATGATTACTTTTCGTTGCACATCTAATACTTTTTTTTAATTCTTTCGTTTTACATTGAGAGCATTTTCTTATAAAGTACGATTTTAATGATTACGAACCACAACATTTCAGCTTTTTTTTATTTGAGAAGTTCATTACTTAATCTTTCAATTGCATTGATTTTATGAGTTCACGGAAATAGGACAAAAACAAAATTTATTTAATCCGGAAATATCATTGCCTTTTAATAAAATAAAGTCCCACTCGTTTAAAAGGATGTTTAATTTTTTTATTAAAAAATGAACTAAAATTATCAATTAGTAGTAATTGAGGCCTATGATACATGTTTAAAAGCTATTTTTCAGAGCGAAATACGAATATTCTTTTTAAATTGAAAAAAAAAATCAATTAAAAGTTAATGTTGATGTTAAAGAGCTTATGTCAGTTAAAAAAATATATTTTGTTAACTCTTAAAATTTGAAACTTTACGGCAATAGTGAAGGCCCCCTCCCCCATAAACACATAGAGGTCCGTATTCACCTAAAGGAAAATTTTATTTTTGAGAGGCCCTTTAAACGAAAGAAAAACGTCCATTCTCCGCGAGCGAAGCACGCAAAACCCTCGGAAAACTCCGACGTAATACAATCCCCCCTCACTTGCCAAGAAAAGCGCAAAAGGGATCTTTCTAGGAACCCCGAACCGAAATGCTCCATGCGCGGTCCCCAAATCGGTGTGGGCTCTCCTGGGGGTCAGGGGAGGTCAAGAGACAAAATCTCGTTGCTGCACTCTACCAACATTTGCAAATGAGTTGTACCACAACACTTTTCTCTTCTCATGTAAATATTATGGATGTATTATACTGCTTTGGTAATTGATATTTCTCAGGGCGGGAAGTGCATCCTAAATTAATTGCAGCACTATGAGTATTATGTATGCAAGTACTCTTAAAGTGTTGGGACATTTCTTTGTTATTAAACAGGGTGTGTAAGGTCATGAAAAGTACTTTAAAACAGCTTTCTTTTAATTTTCAGTTTATAAGGATCTTAAAAGTGCTTACTTTTCAAACTAAGTTTGTAAAAGGGACTTAAATGTTCTCTAGTTGCTTGAACATTTAAATCAAGAGCTTCTCATCCAGAATCATAGTCTTTTAATTTCATGTCTGTTCTTAACAAATTGGGCTTGTATATGCAATTAGTTTTCATTGGTACTTCAATTTAAAGATTATAATCAATTTTATAATTTCAAGGTTTCATGCGACTTTTTTAAAGCTGCAAAATCGAAAACAAAAATAAATGCCTTAGATCGACAACCCCTATTGATAAAAATATTAACTATTTTTTGCTAAGACATCTTTATTCTTTACTTGATTTGGCCTTGTGCATTTCTCATATTATGTTATTGTTATGGATGTATTATACTGCTTTGGTAATTGGTATTTCTTAGAGCGGGAAGTGCATCCTAAATTAGTAGCAGCACTATGAGTATTATGTATGCAAGTACTCTTAAAGTGTTGGGACATTTCTTTGTTATTAAACAGGGTGTGTAAGGTCATGAAAAGTATTTAAAAACTGCTTACTTTTAATTTTCAGTTTATAAGGATCTTAAATGTTCTCTAGTTGCTTAAACATTTAAATCAAGAGCTTCTCATCCAGATTCAGTCTATTAATTTCATATCTGATCTTAACAAATTGGGCTTGTTTATGCAATTAGTTTTAATTGGCACTTCAATTTAAGGATTATAATCAATTTTATAATTTCAAGGTTTCATTTGACTTTTTTAAAGCTGCAACTCGTAATTCACGTAAATCATTGTGAAAATTTAAAACCGAAAACAATAAATGCCTTTGATTGACAACCCCTATTGATAAAAATATTAACTATATTTTGCTAAAACATCTTTATTCTTTACTTGATTTGGCCTTGTGCATTTCTCATATTATGTTATTGTTATGGATGTATTATACTGCTTTGGTAATTGATATTTCTTAGAGCGGGAAGTGCATCCTAAATTAATAGCAGCACAATGAGTATTATGTATGCAAGTACTCTTAAAGTGTTGTAACATTTTTTGGTACTTAGTATTATCTTGTCGACCGTTCAGTTGACAGCCGCAGGCCTGAGGAGAGGGGGAGCAGAGGGTACAATCCCCGGGACCCAGAGATTTTCATATTGGGTACAGAGGAATATAATTTTTAATATATTGGAAATAATTTTGTTCACCCTGAAGGTCGCCAAAAATGGGTAAAGTCAATTTTTGCGCAGGGCCCGACTTTCAAGTTTGGGGGCACAGGGCAAAAGAACCATTTGGGGGCCTCCGACACATCTTAAAATAAAACTGCTCAATTATTAAATAGCAAAATGTAAATACAGCTACTAATTGAAATATATGATTGACATAAAATATATAATCGTTTCAAATTGCGCCGTGGCTTTGCTGTCTGTGTGCTGCTACCGGATGTCGTATACAAAATATTTAAGTGATTTGATTGAATAAAATCGTTAATTGATAAAATAGTAGAAGTAGAAAAAAGCATATTGATTGAGAAAATTTTTTAAAATTTTCTTTTTAAACATCTTTTGAATTTGTCCTCTAAGAGCCTTTTGGGGGCCCCCTTGAAATGGGGGCCCTGGGCAAGTGCCTCGAATGCCCTCCTGGAAATCGGGCTGTTTTCGTCCCCCCCCCCTTAAAATAAGAACTGGTGGTCCGCTTCTCAACTTCAGGCCCGGCTTGGCTCTTGGCGGCCCTGCACAGCTGAAGGGA